>CM062811.1:759581771-759979620 GCA_031772625.1 Pinus tabuliformis
AACACAGAGAAACTGCAATGCAGTGCAGGTTGCCCTTTCGGGAAGTGCGCTGAAATTCAGGATCTCTTAACAGTACCTGCGCTGGGCCAGAAACGAGAATTTGTCCGGGTTCTGGGTCACTGTTTGCAGTTCAGTCTTTGGTTTTTGGCCGAGTAAAAGCAATCAGTAATGCACAATCAGGGGTAGATCTAAGGAGGGTCTAAGAGCTATCACAAGGGCAATCAGATAGTTTGTGAATCAGCTGTTCAAATCATAAACAGATCCAGTGAATGGATTGAAGCAGCAGATGTCTACTTTGCATTTGTCATGAAAAATGCAGTTCGAATGCTACTTATAAGTTTATGAAACAAACAACAAAGAGATACACAAACAAATTAATTAGACATTCCCCAGCGGAGTCACCATTTTGTTACTGGGAAAAGTGTCTATTTAGAACTGCTCTATCCCACTAAGGTGTGACAGCTGCCTTAGAAACAAACAGAGAAAAACTACTTTTGTATTTCCTTTATGAACTATAGATAGAGAGGAATAGAAAGAACCAACCTGTGTCTTGCGCTAATCCTTTGATCCAATCCCTCTCTTCTTTGACAGTCTCTAGCTACCTGCTCCCTTACTTGCCCAGCTTCACCAAGTACTTGTAAGATCATAGAAGAAGAACACTATACAAAGACATGGATCTATATTCATAAACAACTTAGGATCAGATTTAAGTTAACCATACAAATGTAACAAGCATCAATGATACAAAAGCATGGAGGAAAAACTCAAATAGTTTTTATTGATAAACAAGAAAAGATCTAGGAAGAGTTACAATCGATGGTTCCTGACCCAGCATCAACCTCCCAACAAAGAAGCCCCTCTTCACCTCCAACAAAGCATAGATCACCCAATACTCTGATGTTTGTCTCAAAACCAACATCAGTTCCTTACAATATGCAAAATTCCAGCCTCTGGATCTCTGAGATGAGGGATCCATATATAGATATGTGTAAGGAGGATGAGTCAGCTTGTGATTTGATTAGTGTCTTCTCTCTGTTAGTTCTTGCTTCCACTTGGAGACTGAAGGCCTCTTACTCATCCTTGGTCGAATTCAGTGAGGCAAGTGTCACAGGAGAAGATTCTGGAAGCTTCCATTATCTCTCCACCTCGCGGAATGAAACTGCCATTTGTCATTTCTCACCCAACGCACCCTCACAGTGTATTTAGGTGTAATGCAACACACCTAGCCAGTGTATTTAGGTGCAATGCAACGCACCTAGCCAGTGGAGCAGCTGAAATGATCCTGTTTTGACTTATTTTGAGCAGTTTCTGGTGGAGAACTTCTGGGAGAAGCTGTAATCTGTTGACCTTGTTCCTTTAGGGGTTAGAACAACACTTTTAGGGACTTAGGAGCCCTTGGTTTATGGACATTTCATGCTTGGAGTTGTAAGGCACAAAAATTTATGTAACACCAGGGACAGTGACAAAATTCTGTGTAACAAATGCCCCCTAAAGCGTGAAGGCTGAGTCGTAGTGAGGGATGAAATGCTTTATAAATCAGTGTGGGGAACCGGTCTGTCATTGGAAAAATTATAAGAAAGTACAGATACATATACATAAACTGAGATTTTTGTCAAATGATACATGAATTGTGGCACGGACGCAGCCATCCAGAGAATGATCATGTAAATGGATCTAGGTATGGGCGCAACCATTCGTTAAAGAGGATCATAACGAAACCAAGGTATGGTCGTAGCTAGCCATCTAAAAGAGACATGCATATCATATTAACCATCTCACATCACTTTGCAACCTGGACTTGTGTGATCTGAGTCCAGGTTCTTGCGCTCCAACATGACCTGATCAAAGTACAGATCCTAGCATGCAAATAGATGTGTTGACATTGAACATGCTAGAAAGTCGCTTGATTACTAGTGAATGATGTAAACTGTTAACAAGCGCGAGAGCAACCACCAATAATGACAATGGCCCTCAAGGTACTATCAGCACAATTCACGGAATGTGAATACATGAACAGAATTTGAACAACTGGTAAGCTCCAGTATTGTAGCAATAATGCTACAACTCCTGGGGCTTACTTCTTTACTTTTATCAACGCGGTAGTTCATAACAAACTTGGAAGCGACAATGCTGTATGCATAAGTACTAGCTCTTACTGTAGGCTATCACTTGATTAGCTGGCACAAGTTCGCTAGGAGCTTAAGCAAACTTATATGAGTTCTCAGAAGAAGCTTTACTGTGATGGCAGAAGACTAACTCTACAGGGGATATTCTACTTGCAGAAAGAGAACGAAAACTGAAATGTAACTCAAATCCTAGAAAACCCTAATTGTGCAAGAAAAGAGATGGAAACTACTGAAATGGGTGCCATTGATTACTGAAAAGGTAAATTGCATTTATTCAAGATACTTTTGAAGCAAAATGGAAAGAAATCATCTTTTGCACTTTTGAGTATTTTTACGTGGATTTATTATGCTTGTGATTTGACTAATTGTGACTGTGCAGAGGTTTGGTGGCAAAGGAAAATGGAGTTGGCTTTTGCAGATGGAAAGAAAGATGTGGAGAGGTCCTAAGAAGTCCCTAGTACCCTTCTAGAGACTTCCATTGCAATCAGAATTCGAAAAATCACTCGCATGAACTTCTACAGGAGGCTGCAGGGGATCTACAGGAGATTTTACAGGAAGATCTACAAGAGGAGGCCAAGAGTGGTTTTGTGGAGGTTTGAAGGTGGAAAATTGATGGGAAAAGGGAAATGATGGTTGGAAGAAGGTGTTTAAGGGTCTAGGACTCTGTTGATGAAGATCAGGAATGAAAGAGATGGTTGGATTTGTTCAAAGGGTAAGAAAGCGACTTTGTGAAAAAATGCAGAAATTAGGACAGTTTGGAAAAATGTGGTAAATGAGTGAAGGAATCTGTGAAAGATGAGCTGGTATAGGTTGTGCTATGGAGGGATGACAAGCTGGAATATTTTTCAAGTGAGCTGCACACCTACTTCTTAAAACTGACCCAAGCAAGAACCGAAAAAACAGAGTTTTCCTAATTTGACCTAAAATCTAACCTAAAAACAGAGTACTATTGAAGAGAACTTCATGAACAGAAATTATGTGAGAAAGCCATGGTAAATGAACATGAAATGGTCTACGCATGTGAATCCAAGCAAATATCAGCTGCTCCAACTCAAAACATCACACTAGCAATTGCATGAAAGGAAAAAAAAAGTGTTTTTGGTGGTAGCAGTAATGCCTTGTCCTCAATTCATGGTCCCAAAGAGGGAGAAAGGGGATCAAGGCCTGATGGTAGCCTTTTTAGCTCTTTCTCTATTACTATAGCAAACTATTTAAGCAACTCAAAGCAAGAACAACTAATTTAACCATCAAAAGCAACCTATTTTACCAAAGCAAGATTTAACCTAAACAATAGAAATCAACTTATGAATGCAAGAAAAAAACATATAAATACACAAAGGAGGTGATGGGCACTTGGGTTGGGCCCTAACCCAAGAGTTTCAGCCCTCTAGAAAAGATCAGTGCTGGTTCAAAGCTGGATTCATCTTCATTAATAAAAAAAATAATAGTTACATCACAAAGCTGTCTGTAAAAAGAGCTTGAAAATGAGCTGAGTAAAAGATTGCACAAAAGTGTGAAAATAGACTATGAAATGGCTAACCTACTGAGGCCCGAAGCCTTCTTATTTATACAAGTGGGGACTCCCAACAATCCTCCTAAATTTAAGGAACTCGTCTGCCTAAACTGAAGATAACAACAACTTCTACTAGACTTGCTCGGTTGCCCCTTGGGTCATCATTGTGGGCCTTTGAACTCCGAGTTGATGGTGGAGAACTCAAGGAATGGGTCATTAATGCAGGAAACACCCCTCCTATAAGTCCTCAGCCCCGTTTCCTCAAGTTTGGCTGCCAATCTGCTCATAAATTCCTAGTCCTTGTCCAAAAATTGTCCAAAAATCTGCAATAAACACTCATTAGACTATGTGGTAAAGTGACTATCCCCATTCACTCAATTGACATAAATATAATCAAAACATGCACAAAACTATGGAGAATGGTAGATTAAATGGAAATAATAGGCCAAATGAGCCCATATAGTTACCCATTTCTGGGGCTCATCATTACCCCCCTACTGAATGGGTTGCTCATCCTCTGAGAAACTAATCTAGTTCTTCATCTTTGATAGCTTTAACAACTTCCCTGACATCCCAAGCCTCTGAGGTGATGTCCTCTTCCTTGTCATGAAAACCTGCCTTTCTGTCCACTTCCTCCCATTGCTTATGTTCTTCTTCTTCCTTAACCCATTCTAATAGTCCTAAGAGTAGTGGAGGACTGAACTTGTTATCACTTAAGAATTCTTATGCCAAAATTTCTCACACTAGTTTGATGGCAAAGGTCGGTGCTAGTCTAAGTTTGATTTTTGCTTGTCTTAGGAGTCTTGAGTCAACTATGCATTCTCATTCATCACTGTTCATTCCCATTCATCACCAGTCTCATAACCATGTGTTAGTTTCGTTCAAAGGTTACTATGTGCCACAAATCTCTTTAGGTGATTTCGTAGTGCATATAATCATTTTTAAGTGCTTTCGTAGTGCATAAATCACTTTTAGTAGTTTCACAGTGCAACATGTTTTAGGTGATTTCGTAGCGCATAATTCAAAATTTACACTGACTGCGCTACAAAATCGGAGATTTGTGCAATCCGCAACAAATCTTTCCTAACTGTCAAATCTGTCAAGTTCAGTTATGGTTACATCATTCACTGTCAGCTTATACACTCCACATATCATGTCCAACTGATTATCCATCATTACAGCCGCTAGGTGCATTGGTACACATGGATTGCAAGTTCCAAGAAAAGCCAGGTATTCACAGTCTTAATGATGATTGGATTCGTTGCATGAGGAACAAGTCTGCAAGTTTTCAATTTGAATGCATTGTTATCAAGCGAGGTAGAGATTGAAGTTTGAGCAACACTAGTATTTCAAACCTCGATCACACTGAACCTTCATGGAGGGATCGACAGAAAGAAAAGACCATAGATCAGGCAGATGTTTGAGAAACGAACCTGAAGGTGTAGACATTATTTTGAAACACAAAGAAGTTGAGCATGCATTCAAGCAGAATGGAGGTTGGAATTTTTGTGAGAAACTACAGGGAGGTCATGCACAAACCACCAAGGAATTTGCTTTGAATTTCACAGGACTCAATTCAAAGGTTGGGATGCTCGAATTGCAAGTCTCACCAGAGGTAATATCCACAGTTACTGAGATTCCAAGGGGACAAGAAACTTGGTTTAAGAATTTCAAATTTGATATGACTCCCTGCAAAGAGTTTCTGAAGCCAAAATACATTGACTCAGATTTAAAAAAGTCTGTGCCTAGAAATTATGTCAAAGACTCATATGCCAATCTGCTTACCTGTATACAGAGGTACCTTACCTGTGAAGGCCAATATAACAAGGTGTATTCATATTATTTCAAGCTTCTGCTACATTTCACAGGAAATATATCCATTGATCTACCTTTTTACTTATTCTGTAGCTTAAGTAAAATGTGTGATAAGGTGCAGCTAAGAAAAGAAGCCTATGAGACTTCATTGTTTCACCATGGTTTAATTAAGTTGATTATTCTGCATGAACTCCACGGAGTAGGTAGGGACTGGACCACATTCATATTCATGTCTGGTTTCAAGAACGAGACCAGTCTCAGTCCTCAAGCTGCAAAAGATCTTCCAACAACAACTGGTCCTCAGGAAGAAAGAAGATCCAGGAGGTTTTCAAAGTTGAAGGCTAGGAAACAAGTAAGAGAATCCACCAAGCCACTGACTATCCAGGATACACCCTAGCAGTCCCTTAAAGAGAAAGCTCAGGTCAAAGAAGGTGCACATGAATTAGGCACAGGTGAAGGAGTTCAAAGAAGAAGGACTAGGAGCCAGGTAGCTAAAGAAAAAGGCAAGTCAGTGATTATTGAAGAAAGCCCTGTTTCAAAGGGAGACTTAAATGACTTATTGCAAGCCATTGACATTGAAGAATCTCCACTAGTTCAAGCAGATTTGATAGAGTCAGGAAAAGACAAGGCTAAGAGAGTCAAAGCCTCGAAAAAACTCAAGTTTGATGATTAGGTTGATCAATTTGTCTTTAAGCCCAGAAGACCCATAACGAGGACGTTTAAACAAATACGGGAAGTACTTCCAAGAGCAGATGAAATAGGGGAGGTGACACAACCTCATGAAAGAAAGGATAAAGGCAAATCAGTTACCATTCAAGAAGAAGATAGTGTGGAAGACTTAAAAAGGAGATTGGAATTGGCAAACTTTGAAATTGCTAGATTGCAGAAAGTCTCCAGGAAATTTGCAATTAAAGAGGCTTATTTTAACCAAATGCAAGCTTGGTGGGAGGACAAAACATTTCAAATACCTGAGGTGGTTGATTTTAATGTTCAATTCTGTAGTTGGACTGTCCCTTCCATAAAGGAAGTGCAATTCATCAGAAAGGTCAATTCAAACCTGAGATCTGGGATCAAAGTCATGAAGAAACAAATTGAAGGCTTAAAGATACAATTAAGCCAGCAGAAAGAATTTCCTTAAGTGAGTCACACATCAATTAAGGCTATGTTTCAAATTTTGATGGTTTTGCTTGTTATAATATTTCTTGAATAATCATACAGTTACATTCAGTTTTGAAAAGACTTGGAGCAGTTGAAAGGATGTTTAAATAGCAAAATTTTGGGTTGAAACTGTGTTTTTGGAATTACACAGCAGTTTCGTAGCGCGCTACAAAACTGCTGAAGAAGATGACTAATGCACAACAGTTTTGTAGCGCGCTACGAAACTGCTGAAGCTACATTATCTAAACTTAGTCAACCGATTTTGAAATACAAAGGGAAATTTTTTGAAAAAGGAATATCTTCAAGGGATCATCTAAAGGCATCAACTTTCAACAAGGTCAATACAAGTGGAGGAAACATATATTCGAATCCAACTATAAACTTTTTGTTATAAAGTGATCACCTTCACTACAGTCCAAGATATGTCAGATAGCTTGGAGGAGCTTTTGTCTTCACACATGGAAGAAGTTGACAGCACATCAAAGATGTGGCATTCTGATATATTTTGTATAATCAAAGATGAAGGGCATGGTTCATTGGATTCGAAAATCTTTGAGGAAAACCAAAGGCCAATAAATAGGGGTAATTTCCTATTTTCCATGGGTAATGGAGAAGATGTGACATTGAAGACTAGTATGGAGCTTTGAACATCTACCACAGCCAAACTAAAAAAGACCACTTGTCAAAGAACGAGAATGATTGTAATTAAGGCTATTATTAGCATAATATGGAGTTAGACTCCTATTTGATTTAGATCTCTAGAAAGTCTAGTAGCAGTTTGTTACATTTAATAGGCAGTTAAAATTTGAATAGGTGTCATTAGAAGTAGATTTCGAGTTCCCCTCATGCTTGAGGAGGAATCTCAGTTAGGTAGAAGAGCTCTATATATAGGAGAAAGAGCAATGTAATAAGGGTTGGAAATTTATAAAAAAAAGCTCTGATATTTGGCTTATGTAAAGACTCTGTTTTTTTTGGTAATACAATACTGGCTTATGCTTCTCAAGAATCATAGAGAGTTCAATGTATGAGTTTCTTTTGTTGTCTTTCCATGTTATCTACAATGTTATGAGTATTTGATTACTTAGAAATCGCTTACAACGTTCTAATTTCCTTCCTATACTCATAAACTGCCTTCTATGTGTTTGGTATGCTCTACATATGTTGAAATCTGAATGCCTTGACTTTTATGCAAAGCCAACTCTATTGTTAATACTGAATCATATATGACTCCATAAGCCTAATGGATACTTGTTAGTTGTGTTTCCACCATTTTCATTTCTATTTCTTTCACAAGAGTTAGTCATCTTGATCATAATCAAAAACCTTTAATCCTTTGAGAGAGCCCTCTCAGGCTAAGGAGGCTAAGCCTTAGCTAAAAGATTGGTTTGAAATAGTTACTTGAAGTCTTCCTGGTCTATAGCCTTCCAGGGCCTGATTTTGAGATAACAGAACTTAAGGCCAATCCAGCTGGCTTTCAAGTTTTGCATTCATTGTTTGTATAGGGGCACTCTCACCAAAGCCTCCCTCATTCTGGTTGGGGAGTGATACTCCCTGATCTTTAAGCTATTTGACAATGTATTCCACCTTCTCATGCAAGCATGAAGGCAATAATCGCCAAATAATCTCTCCATATCTTCAAAATGAGTGATAGCTTGTGCTTGCCTTTCAACATAATCAGGGAGAACTTGAGGATTTCTTGCAAGGTGTTGATGAGCATATATGAGAGCTGAGGGGTCTTCCGGTTCGACCCTTATTAGTAGCGGCTCACTTAGCTCTTTTGCCATGATCTATTAAATTTCCACTGCTCTTTTTTCCTAATGGCTCATCCAAGAAGCCATAGCCATGAGCTGTAGGTCTCCCAATGTAGCATTCGGATCCCAAAAATTTATATCAGGGAGTGCCATATTGTGTAAGTAAAATTCTGCTAATTTGGCTTTATCCTCAGCTGAACTAGTAGCACATAGATGCATAAACTGACCATAATTTTGGAATGGGATTGTGCCACTTTGAGCCAATGTTTTAATCTGAAACTGGAGCCATTCATCTTTGAGATATAATGCATAGGATCTAGCTGGTTGCCTACACTGCAAGTCCTCCATTGCCCAGCTGGCCATGTAGGCTATCTGGGCTTCCCTTTCCTGCAACTGTTGCTTCAACATCAGCACTTCAATTGTTTCCTGAGATTCTCTTTCTTGCTCCTGCTTTATCATTATTTCAACATCAGGCTACGACTCTTCCTCTTGCTGCTATTTCTCTGCTGCTTCCTTATCTACTAGGGGACCTTCCTGTAGTTGCTGCGTTTTGTCTCCCCCTTGAGTTTCCCGTTCCTATAACTGCTTTTTCAGCAGCTCATTCTCTTCCTATAGCTAGGCTCTTCTAATGCTCTCGGTGTGTCTCACCATGCCCAACTCCCTTCTCAACTCTTTCAACTATTCTTCCATGTGCCCGATATCTTCCACTCCTTTAGATTTAGCAATCTTCATCTAGGTGTGGGTTCTAACCCTTTCTTGTTCTAGTTCAAAGAAAAGGGGCACAATGAATTTCTATGGGATGATCTTCCCACCTTCTAGCAGATTGTAATATGAGCCTAAATTAGGCTGAGGACTTGGTTCAGGTATCTCTTTGGCCTTGCCTTCCTCTTGTGACTATTCTCCTGCCTTCTCTTCAAATTTTTTAGTCTCTTTTAGTTTAGCAAGTGTTTCCTGTAGAAAGGTTTGAGCTTCTTGTAGAGATTCTTTGGAGTCCATTAGTCTGATTCTTTCCTTCCAAGTGGAAGTTTTGGGACTCCCTCTCTCATAGGTGATAGAGATTTTAGAGGGGGATTCCTCCTTTTTCTTAGTAGGTGCATCCTCAATTATTATAGGTTCTTTTGATGGTGGCTGGGGCTTGCCCACCTTAATCCTGGTGCTCCTTCTGGCTTAGAAATACATGGATGTTTCTCTTTTTCTCTTTCCCTTTTGTTTTGCTGGAGTGCTCAATGCAGCCAGCATAGTTGCTGCTTTTTTTGCCAATGTTTCAAGGAATGTTTCTTTCTGTTGTTTTCCCCCTTCATCTTCTGCAGTCTTTTCTATGTTTGCTATTTTTTCTTGTGTCTCTACTATCTCTGGTAATGTCTTCTCTTTTCCTTGCCGAGTCCCTGACTCTCCTGTGGTAGTGTTTTTTTGGGCTTTCTTAGGCTTTTTCTTCTCAATTTTTGTTCTTTTCCTCTTCTTTGTCTTTGAGGCTATTTTCTTTTCTGCCTTAGGTATTATAGTGGGTTTGTCAAGTTTCTCCTCTTCTTTCTGCTCCTCCTCTGTTTCTTGTTCTTCCTCTGTTTGAATATTTTGTGTCTCCTCATGCATTTCTTTCTCAATTTCCTCTTTCTCTTCCTCCTCCTCACTGCTAGATGGGCTGATGTCCTCAGTCAAAGTTTTGATGTCATCTTCTCTGGACATATTCCTGAAAATTTCCCAAGCTATGGGGATGGTGTATGTGTGTAGGGAATCTTCCACCAATAATTTAATGAGACCATGGTGGGCTAGCTGGTCTGGGACCCCTGCATTCAGCTTGGTGCCACATTCTATTAAAGACTAGAGGAGGAAATATGGGAGATTGAGTTTTCTAACTAGAGGTAGGTCCATCCCATACCTCAATTCATGCAATAACCTGAAGTGATAACCATAAATTATACTGAACCTTCCTTCACAAGTGATATATTTCATTATTTGGTAGCTGACTTCACTCCATGGAGGAGGTAAGCTTGTCCTTCTGACCCCATTTTTATCCTCTACAGGATGCTCCCCAGGTTGAAAAAATGTCTTCTTGGCAACTTGTCCCAATTTTTTTTCATCCTTTCTCTAAGGGAGCCCAAGTGGAAGACCTGTGATTCGACTGATAAAATCAGGTGTAAGCTCTAGGGTCAGACCCCTGAAATTGATTGTAGCATGTGTTTTCGAATGGGGTCTTAAGGACATAAAAAATTCTTCAGTCACCTCATCATCATATCCATGAATTCTTTCAAAGAAAATCATCCAATTTTCCCTAGTGAAGAGGGCCACCACCTCAGGGTGCTCATGCAATTGGTTGGAGTTCAAAGGCTCCTTTCTCATAAAACCTCCTGGCATGGTGTTTAGTGGTTTCTGAAGTGCTTTGGTGAGGAAAAAAACAATAATTTCCAAAATCAGAAACAAAGGGATAGCTAAATTTTGTTTTTTTCTGAACTGTAGGAGAAATTTCCCATGTGCTCCTTCTTCATAACACCAATTTGTAATTCTCCCTTTCTTCAAACTGTTCTCAACCTGGATTTTCTTTTTGGTTCTTGGAAGAAATCAATACGTTGACAGAACAGGGACTATATAAACAATGGTTTTTTCACAGAGTAAACAGACTTGCAATTTTCGTTTCCTCCCCAGGTTTGATTTCTATGATTGCATCCCCCTTTTTTACAGTAGAATGTGAGGAAGAGAAAGGCAAATTTTGAACACAGAGAAGGGAACAGAGAGACTATGTAGAACTTCAGAAAAGACACAACAGACTTTTGAATTTCTCTTTCTTTATTTCTCTTCACCCACTACTCTAGTTTTAAGCTACCATCTTATCTAAACATATCATATGTAGAGCAGGTTTTCGAGCCTACCTCATTCCCAACTCGAATTTGACAAGAATTCCGACTTTTTTCGGCCGCAGAGCTGCTCTCTATTTTCCCTATAGAAATCTTCCTGTAGAAAGTGTTCCTGCTCTTGTAGAACCCGCTAGGTGGGAGGGTTTTGAAAAAATCGCAAAAACTACTGGTTCACTGCTCTGAAGGTGGTAGACAAGCACTGCAGTCGAGAGCTTCGTAACATGAAAATGAACCAAAGAGTGGTGGAGGCTTAGATCACACTGCACTTAACTGTTGGCGTAATCCGCGGTGAGGAGATGAGGTGGCCGGATGGGTACATTATCCCCATCCAGAGCGTTGGTCCTACATTAGTGTAATTATGGTTTTTCATGCCGCCTAACCGCCATCACCTCCCTTACTCCTGTTATATGCCACCACCACTACCAGTTTCAAATATTTTCTTCCTGAGTTGACATGCCACATGTGCTGACTGTGTATCTGATCAGAAGTTTGAATTGGACGTGGCTCAACTGAATTCCATGGGGTGTGTGAACTGAACGAGGGTGGCCAGTTAACTGGCCACCGAGTCCACTTAATTGTGACCATTCCCATAGTTCATGCAGTTTTGAAATAGTATTCATGCAATTGAGGAATAGGTTTAGCCACTTACCTGCTTAGTCGTTATTGTGCTATGCATACTTCAGACTCTGGCACCTCATTTCCTCGTTGATGTTGCTGCTAGTGCTTTGCATGCTCAGCCTTCATCTTATGCTGATGATTCCTTGATCAAGATCTACTCCTTACGTGCTTCATACATCTTGTTGCGTTGATCCTGTCTCTGGAGTTTGTTTTTCAAAGGGATCAGCTGCTACAAGAATCCTTCAGGATTTCCTGTAGTTGCTTCTCCTTTTGAAATTCAGGTTGATGCTTGAGAAGGTTTAAAAAGACAGCTGACAAAGGTTCTGAATGGAAGACATAGCAGCTGGAAGGTATCAGGTAAGAATAATAAAGAAGAATGTTGCTACTTTATTTGTCATCTTCTATTGTGTTTTCAAAGTGGAAAAAAACAGAATTTCTGTATTTTGTCTGTGTAGAGAAAGGAAAAAATGAGTGGAAATGCAGATGTGTAGAGATGACATGGAGATTTAGGCAGATGGATGGTGGTAGGGAGGTTCACAGGCCTTCTAGATGAATTTCCAACCCTCGGGTTCTTTTCTAAAATTGATTTTGGCCTTTCTGTAATTTCTACAGGATCCTCCTGTAGAATACACAGAGTTTCCTGTAGGATGTGAAATTTTCAGAACAAATGAGACTGAGGCCTGGAAAAGGATAACAGTGATGGAGGGATGGACTATGAAGGGTGCATGTAGCCTGGTCCTGTCTTTATCTCTTGTGTGAGCCTCCTACAACGTGTAATTCATCCAGAAGAAGTTATGTTTTTTTTTCTTTGTTTTTTCTTTTTTTTGTTTTGTTTTTTGAGACAGCTGGGGCACCTCTAGGAGGTTTTCACCTTCACTGCCTGCCTTAGGTGCCTCCAAGAGGTTTTTGCCCAGGGATATTTTATTCCTCTTTCTATTTTTTCTATTTTTTTGTCTTTTTTTTTTTTTTTTTTAGGGTGTGGGTGGAGTGGAGAAAGGGACCTGCTCCATTACCAAAACTATTTTTCCCAAATTCCCAATGAACTCCTGCTTGGAAAGGGGGACTCCTATAGATCTTCAATCTATGCCCATTAACGAGCATAGGGATGTCTTCTTCATCTATGGTCCAGATAAGGACTGAACCATTTTCATTGCATTTTTCTACTGTATAGGGTCCCAGCCATCTTGTCTTCAGTTTTCCCTTGAAATATTTATGTCTTGAATCATACAGTAGCGCCCAATCTCCTTGTTGGAATTTTTTTTCTTTGAGGTGTATGTCATGCCATATTTTTCTCTGAAGTTGGACTACCTCTAAGTGGAGTAGGGCCTGCATTCTCTATTCATCCAATCCATTTAGCTGAAGCAATCTTTCCTTTTGTGCATGGCTGAGATCTAGGTCTAGTTGAGTTGTGATCCTTAATGCGTTACATTCAAATTCTATTGACAGCACAGCCTTCTTCCCATAGACCAGCTCATAGGGTGTAAACCTGTGGTGGTTTTCCAGGTGGTGTTATAGGCCCAGGTGGCTTCAACCAATCGATCTGCCCAATCTTTTCTGCTGCTGCTCACTACCTTAGTCAAAATCCATTCCAAAGCTCTATTGGTGACTTCCACCTATCCATTTTCTTGTGTATAATAAGGGGTGTAAGTTCTGTGCTTAATCTTGTGGTGTGTGAGCAGGTCTTCAACCAAATTGGAGGTAAACTGACTCCCTTGATCTCTAACTAACTCCCTTGGGTATCTAAACTTGTAAAAGATATTTTCCCTTAAAAACTCAGCTACTTTTTCTTCTATTGCCTCTTTGATCACCTTTGTTTCTATCCATTTTGTCAGATAATCAATACACACAATGATGTAATATTTCTGTTTTGAAGGAGGGTTGATAGGACCTACAAAGTCTATGCCCCACTTCTCAAATGGCTCGAAAATCACTTGAGGTTGCAGGGGCATCTCATCCCTTGGAGTTGGTTTCCCCATCCTTTGACATCGGTCACATTGGCTGATGTATCTCCTAACATCTTGATGAAGAGTGGGCCAATAGTAACCTGCCTGCAAAATTTTGAAAGCAATCCTCT
This sequence comes from Pinus tabuliformis, assembly GCA_031772625.1. Taxonomy (NCBI): domain Eukaryota; kingdom Viridiplantae; phylum Streptophyta; class Pinopsida; order Pinales; family Pinaceae; genus Pinus; species Pinus tabuliformis. The sequence goes on from CM062811.1 coordinate 759,595,676, forward strand.
TTGCTGCAAAGGGACCCCGATAAGGTCCATCATCATAGGTTAAGAGGATGTCAAAGACTTCCTCTTCCCTGACACATCGCCTCAAAATCTTATTGGGGCCAAGTTTAAAAAGATTGCCCCCAATCCAAGTGAATGGGGCACTTTTCCTCACGATCTTGCTCTTCTCTTTTGAGGATAGGTGTGGCGGAAACTATGCTGAAACCAAGTAATTTTCTATATCAGAAAATCATGGAGAGAGGACCAAAATAGCAAATAAGTGTTCATCTAGAATTTGATCATCCACCATTCCTTCTTCACTTGCAGGCAGATCTAGTCTAGACAGAAAATCAGCAACAACATTTTCCTTACTTGGCTTATCAACAATAGTCAAATCAAATTGCTGCAATAAAAGTAACCATCTAATGATACGAGTGTTTACATTTGGCTTATTCACCAAATACCTAATTGTAGCATGATCAGTGTGTACGAATGTATGATAGCCAGTGATGTAGTGTTTGAACTTGTTTAGGGAATGAACTACCACTAGGAGCTCCTTTTCAGTTACAGTGTAGTTTAATTATGCCTTAGACAGGTTTTTATTGACAAAATATATGGCATAAGGCAACTTCTCTTCAACTTGCCCTAAGGCTACTCCTATCGCTTTGCTCAAGGCATCTGTGTGAATGTGGAAAGGTAGGGCCCAATTTGGACCTCTCAAGATTGGGTTAGTTACCAGCGTACCTTTCAAGGCATCTAGAGCTTCCTGCCAGTTGTTAGTCCATATAAACTCAACATATTTCCCCAAAATACCAAACAATGGAGAGGCTAGCTTATTAAAATCCTTAATGAATCTTCTATAATACCCCGCTAAGCCCAGAAAACTCTGAACATCTCTTACCTTTTGAGGAGGTGGGACCTTTTGGATGATAGCAATCTTGTTGGGATCCACCTGTAATCCTTGCTAAGAAATTGTATGACCTAGCATGGTCCTTTCAGTCGTCAGGAATTTGCATTATTTAGGACTGAGGGATAGGTTCATTTCAATACACTTGGCTAAAAATTTTCCCAGGTTAGTCAAAGCTTCCTGGAAGTTAGAACCATAAGGGGTAAAGTCATCCATATAGATCTCCAATGAATCATGAACCATTTCAGCAAATATGCTCAGTACTGCTCTCCGGAAAGTGGCGGGAGCATTGCACAACCCAAAAGGAAGGACCCGGTATGCAAAAGTACCCCATGGAAAAGTGAAAGTGGTATTATCCTGGTCTTTCGGGCTGATTTGGATCTGGTTGTACCTGCTAAACCCATCAAGGAAGGAGAAGAACTTCTTCCCTGCCAGGCCATATAACACTTGATCTATGAAAGGCAAAGGGAAATGGTCCTTCTTGGTGGCCTTGTTCAATTCTCGATAATCTACACAGATTCTCCACTTCCCGTTTTTCTTTGGCACTAACACCAAAGGAGAAACCCATTTTCTACCAGAGATGGGGTAGATGAATCCTGCATCCAACAACTTTTGTAGTTCTTCTTTGACAATGTCCTTAAGGGATAGATTCATCCTCCTTTGAGGCTGCCTAACTGGTTTATAATCTTCCTTAATGTAAATGTGATGAGTACAGATGGAAGGGTGGACTCCCTTCATCTCCTTATAACTCCAAGCAAAAGCATCCAAGTGATTCTTCAATAAGCTACACAGTTTTTTCTCATGAGAGGTGGACAGGGATGAGTTGATCTTCAAAGTTTTTTTCTGGGTCAAATTCCACATTCTTAACTTGGTGGGAGGTCAGATCAGCCACATAGAGATCAACTAGAGGATTAGCTTGGATTTCTTCCACCAACTCCTCTAAGGGCAACACACTGGGGGGGTGGATTTTGGATCAAGTTCTCAATAAGTTCATCCTTGGTTTGTGGACCCCCCATGGTAGTTTCTACTATACACAATGGTGTGGAATAGACTTCATCCTCATCTTCCTCCTCCAACCAAAGGGATAAATCATGTTCCAGTAGAGGTTGGGCAGGAGGATAGAGGACTAACTGCTTGGACATATGCCCATTCTTGATTGTCATGTTCCTAGCTCGGCAACTGATGTAGGAATCTGCAGTGGCCAACCAAGGTCTTCCTAGGATGAGAGGATACCTGGTGAGCTTTGCCTTTGGTTGGAGAACCAGGAAATCAGCAGGGTACTCCCAGGAATCAATAGAGACCATGACATCTTCCACAATCCCCTCAGGGGTCACGGTGGAGCGGTCTGCTAACTACAATACTATTGAGGTCTTTCTTAGGGAACCCTAAAGGTTGAGTTTGAGCATAGTGTCCCTGGTCATCACATTAATGGTAGCCCCTAGATCAATCAAGGTATGGGGAATTATGGTGCCATTGATGTGGATATTGACTACAAGACTCCCAGGGTCTAGATATTTCAGACAAATTACCTGCCCCAACATCAGATCGGACAGTTGTCCTATGACATTGATAGTTGTGGCATCTCTCTTTCGCCTGCCTGGGTGTTTGAAGCACTTCTCCTTGATCATCTTGTTGTATATAGGCACATCCTTTATGGCTTGGAGAAAGGGTATTTTTACACATAACTATTTCAGTTCTCCCAAAAGTTCAGTTTCTTTTGGGGTCGGTTGGGTGGTTCCAGTTAGTCTCTTAGGAAAGGGTGGAATTACTTTGGGTTCAATTTCCTATTTTTCTTCCTCATCCTCCTTAGGAGGAGGTTGGCTATTTGGGAGAACCTTCCCAGATTGTAGGTTAATCTCGTGAATCTCCACAACATAGGTTGGGCATGATGTTTCCCCACTATATACCTATTGGGCCTATCTATTGTTTGGGTTTGGGTTCGCTTGAGCAGGTATCTGGGTTTGTCTTGGAGGAGTAGGAGGTAATGGTTGTGGTTGAGTAGGGTGGAGGCAAAAGAGTGGGGGGAGAGCTATACTGGGGCCTCCACCCCTGCTGAGGTGCACTCCACTGAGGTTGTGGCTGAGCATAAGGATGAAATGAATGAGCAACTGGAGGGGCCTGGTATTGAGGAGGCTATGACCAAGGAGGGGGTGTGGACCAGGAAGGATGAGCAGGGGGACCCCAAGAAGGCATGGAAGTGGCTTGATTAGGGTTGTAATAGCTCTGTGAGGTCCCTTGAATTCCCTGCTGGTAAGGTCTGGGCCTATGTGGCCTCCTTTGGTTCATGAAATAGAGTGGTTCAATGGCTCCCTCAGCCCCTTGATATGCGGCTTTGATTCCAGGCAAGGAAGGGCACTGATTCGTAGGATGGTCTTGTTCACAAACTACACACACTTCTATAGAATGCAGTGGGCATTTGTTCCTAGGGTGCTTTCTCGTGCACCTGGGATAGACGATAGCCAGAGCTCTCTCGACTTCCTCTTGTTTCCTTTTGATATGCAAGGTATCCATGTGCATGGCAAGAGTCTGCCTCACCTCGCTCTTGATATCTTCAAGTTCGTTTCTAAGGGATGAGCTGGATGAGGATGCATTGGCTAATGGTTGACTTCCCCTACCTCTCTTCCTAGCTGACTTGGAATGGTTTCTAAACACAGTCTTCATGTCATCATAAGGTAGTTGATAGATGTCTCCCTAGCTAGCAAATGGAGGGTATCTAGAAGGTCTTCAAGGACTCCTCTGAGCAGAACCAACTTCAGAGATTCAGGGTCAAGTGTGCACCTGGCCCTTTTATAACTGAGTGGAAACCTCTCTTCATATTCTTCTAAAGATTCATCACTACCCATGGTCATACAGAAGATTTATTCCTTGGTTTCCTTTGACCTGCAATAGTCATGGTATTTGTTGTTAAAGGCTTGTTGCATTTGAGCCCAAGTTGTGATACTGTCTCCAGGTAACCCCATGAACCATCGCAAGGCTGCATCCTTGAGGGTAGAAAGAAATAGCTTCAACTTCTGCTCGTCTTCTGCATAGTCATAGGTTCGACAGACAACAACAAATTCAAACAAGAAAGTATCAGGATCTTTGGTAGTCAGTCCATGGAAGTGAGATAGGGCTGAAGGACTTATGTTTTTCATTTTTGTGTCCCCATTGGTCTCCCGGATAGGAAAGGTACCTTCTATTCTTTCCCCATTCCCTCTAACGTTTCTATTTTCAGCCATGGTCTCAGGAGGAATGTTTTCTCGCTCTTCTTCTATTATAGGATCTTCGTATATCTCTAGAGGTTCACCTATAAGATCTTCTGGATCACTGCCACCAAAGAAGAGAGAAGGGTGACTCAGTGATGTGTTGGGGGTGTTGGGTAGGAATTTTCCTGAATTGTCTCTGTTCCTACGAGGCATGAAAGGAAATCTTTTTTTTTTGAATTTTTGTGTTTCTTTTTCTGCTTGTACCTGCAAAAACTAAAATGGATTGAACAAAAAATTGCAGCTAACTAAAATAAACCTTGCTGAAATGAAAATTGCAGAATTGAAATGAAAGCAGGAGATGTCTAATCTACTTTTGCTGAAATGAAATTGCAGAATTGAAATGAAAGCAGGAAATGTCTAATCTATGCTTGCTAAAATGAAATTGTAGAATTGAAATGAAAGTAGGAAATGTCTAATCTAGGCTTGCTGAAATGAAACTGTAGAATTGAAATTAAAGTGGGAAATGTCTAATCTACGCTTGTTGAAATGAAATTGCAGAATTGAAATGAAACAACTACTCTACTCTTGCTGAAATAGACTACTTAGTAGAATGTTGCAGTAGAAAATAGAAGAAAAGTAGTAATCACAAATACTTTGATGATTCCTCGGAAACGGTGCCAAAAAGAGTGGTGATCTCCAGTATTGCAGCAATAATGTTGCAACTCTTGGGGCTTACTTCTTTACTTTTATCAACCCGGTAGTTCGTAACAAACTTGGAAGCAACGATGCTATATGCACAAGTACTAGCTCTTACTACATGTTGTCACTTGATCAGCTGGTACAAGTTCACTAGGAGCTTAATCCAACTTCTATGAATTCTTAGAAGAACCTTTACTGTGATGGTAGAAGACTAACTCTACAGGGGATATTCTACTTGCAGAAAGAGAACGAAAACTGAAATGGAACAAAAATCCTAGCAAACCCTAATTGTGTAAGAAAAGAGATGGAAACTACTGAAATGGGTGCCATTGATTACTGAAAAGGTAAATTTCATTTATTCAAGCTACTTCTGAAGCGAAATGGAAAGAAATCATCTTTTGCACTTTTGAGTATTTTTATGTGGATTTATTATGCTTGTGATTTGACTAATTGTGACTGTAAAGAGGTTTGGTGGCAAAGGAAAATGGATTTTTATTTTATAGATGGAAAGAAAGATGTGGAGAGGTCCTAAGAAGTCCTTAGTAGCTTTCTGGAGACTTCCATTGCAATCAGGCTTCAAAAAATCACTCGCATAAACTTCTACAGGAGGCTGCAGGGGATCTACAGGAGATTCTATAGGAAGATCTACAGGAGGAGGCCGAAAGTGGTTTTTTGGAGGTTTGAAGGTGGAAAATAGATGGGAAAAGGGAAATGATAGTTGGATGAAGGTGTTGAAGGGTCTAGGACTTTGTTTATGAAGATCAGGAATGAAAGAGATGGTTCGATTTGTTCAAAGGGTAAGAAAGCGACTTTGTGAAAAAATGCAAAAATTAGGACAGTTTGGCGAAATGTGGTGAATGAGTGAAGTAATATGTGAAAGATGAGTTGGTACAGGTTGTACTATGGAGGGATGACAAGCTGGAATGTTTTTGAAGTGAGCTGAACACCTACTTCTTAAAACTGACCCAAGCAAGAACAAAAAAAATAGAGTTTTCCTAATTTGACCTAAAATCTGACCTAAAAAATAGAGTACTACTGAACAAAAGTTCATGAACAGAAAATTATGCAAGAAAGCCATGGTAAATGAACATGAAATGGTCTACGCATGTGAATCCAAGCAAATATCAGCTGGTCCAACTCAAAACATCACACTAGCAATTGGATGAAAGGAAAAAAACAATGTTTTTGGTGGTAGCAGTAATGCCTTGTCCTCAATTCATGGTCCCAAGGAGGGAGAAAGGGGATCAAGGCTTGCTGGTAGCCTTTTTAGCTCTTTCTCTGTTACAACAAAAAACTATTTAAGCAACTCAAAGCAAGAACAACTAATTTAACCATCAAAAGCATCCTATTTTACCAAAGCAAGATTTAACCTAAACAACAGAAATCAGCTTATGAATGCAAGAAAAAAACATATAAATACATAAAGGAGGTGCTGGGCACTTGGGTTGGGCCCTAACCCAAGAGTTGCAGCCCTCTAGAAAAGATCAGTGCTGGTTCAAAGCTGGATTCATCTTCATTAATAAAAAAAATAATAGTTACATCACAAAACTGTATGCAAAAAGAGCTCGAAAATGAGCTGAGTACAAGACTGCAGAAAAGTGTGAAAATAGACTATGATATGGATAACCTACTGAGTCCTGAAGCCTTCTTATTTATACAAGTGGGGACTCCCAATAGTCCTCCTAAACTTAAGGAACTCGGCGCCTAAACTGAAGATAACAACAGATTCTACTAGACTTGCTCAGTTGCCCCTTTGTATCATCATTGTGGGCCTTTGAACTCTGAGCTGCTGGTGGAGAACTCGAGGAAGGGGTCATTAATGCAGGAGACACCCCTCCTATAAGTCCTTAGCCCTGTTTTCTTGAGTTTGGCTATCAATTTGCTCATAAATGCCTGGTCCTTGTCCAAAAATTGTCCAAAAATCTGCAATAAACACTCATTAGACTATGTGGCAAAGTGACTATCCCCATTCACTCAATTGACATAAATATATTCAAAACATGCACAAAAATATGGAGAATGGTGGATTAAATGGAAATAATAGGCAAAATGAGCCCATATAGTTACCCATTTATGGGGCTCATCAACAACCGTGAAATCACTCGATCGAAAGCCAATGATGTGAACTTGTCATCGAGTGCGAAGAACTTGCCATTAAGGCATGCAAGCTCTAAGGTATTGGAAGGGAGTCTCTAAGTCAACTTCCCGGATGATGAGTTGATGTTGATGGAAAGTGACCATGTTAAAGGAGGGCCATAATGAATCCCACATCATTGATGTGAGACGAGAGGATGCAAAATGATTTTGGATTATATAGAGAATCAAAGGTAAGTGTAACTACAAAAGGACAACTCTTGAACATATCGGCGACAAAACTGGAATTTTAGCAGATTTTGGATCCATAAGATCAGTGGTCAGATGACGTGGCAGAGATCAAATGGAAGGCTAAAATGAATGGCCCAAACCTAAGAAAGTCATTGATACAAAGGAGGATGTCCCAACCCGACACAAAGCAAAGAGTGTCATGTTCAAGAGTAAGCTGCCAACACAACTCGATAGATTTCCAAATTCCCCCCCACCATTTCTGGCGCGTACCCCAGTTATTTTTTAATCACAAACTTGAAGGGGATAACATATTCTTGTACTATAAGTTCATCCTTCAGATGAATCCAACCTAGTAAGTTTTATGAGCCCTAGGAAGGAGAAGCTTGTGTTCGCCATGATGATGAATCTGATGTCGTTTAATAATTTAACGAGTCCAACAAAGGTGTAGATTGGTATCTTTTTCACGTTTAGAGAGTTTGAAAAAGACACATAAAAGAAACTCCACATGGTCCCTTTTTATACATTTGTGTCTCTCGAGCTCGAAAAGGTAGAAAATAATACTTGAGAGAACTGCTTGACCATTTCAGTCAAGGAGTACCTTTTTCGTAAATAGTGCCTCCCAGCCCGAAAAAGGGGTAAACTCATACTAGGTGCACGATGTTTCGAATCCATTAACGAGTTTGAAATGACAAGGGCTCGACCATCTTTTCACTTTTAAAAGGTCTTAAAAGAGCTGAAAGCAGACCCCCCATTTTTATTCTCTTTAACTAGTGAAAAAGGGAAAAAAATACTCGGCAATATTTTCATATGAGCTTTACAAGTCAAGAAAAGAGTGGAAAGGTGACTCATCCTGGAGGAACAAGTGGTATAAAATGGTAGCATCTAGTTCCGGTAATGGAGGAACTGCTCAAAACATGTAATGGTAAAGAGGATGGCTAACAAAACCACTCATAGTTGCGGTTCCTCGGGAAAGGAAAAACAACCAAGGGAAAGCATATGATCGGCCAAAGAGATGGTAATGATGGAATGAAAAAACCAAGGTTCATCAGAAATTAGCTGATAAAAAGGGCAATCACGGGATGTAAATCGGGCATGGGTTCATTTTTACATAATCTTGAACCATGGAGAACTCTGCTTGGATTCGGTTTCATGTTTACACAAGCTCGAAACGAAAAACTTTGCTTGAGTTTGATTTCATATTTACACAAGCTTGAAACAAAGATAAACTATGCTTGCTATAATTTTTCATGCCCCCAGCATAATGACTCAATTCGAGGTACATGCCCCCCAAGCTTCATTTCACTCAACTAGGTGGATGGAATGAAGTTTCACTTTCGAGATCCTAGAAAGACTCGACTGGGATTTTACGAGATCTTAATCAAAGAATCGATTTGGAAAAGGGAATTGCTTCATTTTTTAATGAGGTTGACATAGTAAAATAACTATCCTTAGATGTTTGTTTCATTTTTTAATGAGGTTGACACGGTAAAAGAACTATCCTCGGGACTCCTTGTTTCATTTTTTAACAAGCTTGACACAAGACAAAGAACTGTGCTCATACACCTTGTTTCATTTTTTAACGAGGTTGTCACAAGACAAGAACTATCCTTGGAACTCCTTGTTTCATTTTTTAACGAACTTGACACAAGATAAAGAACTATGCTCACCCCTTGTTTCATTTTTTAGTTATGAGGTTGACACAAGACCATGAACTATCCTCATTGACTCCTTGTTTCATTCTTTAACGAGGTTGACACAAGACCAAGAACTATCCTTATCCCTCCTGTTCATGAACCATATGAGAACATGGCTCCCAAGAGGTCTTCACTAGAAGGAAGAACCACGCTTTGGGAGAATACATGTCATTTGGTAACAAAGCTAGATTGGGTTCCAATGCCCCCAGTACATAATGTACTATACCATCTGTGTGATCATCAACAGACGTGGAGATGGAATGGGTAGCCACATAATTGACCTGTGGTGGCAAGGGTATTGCTTGCAAACAAGAACTGGTAGGGGACGACAGTTGCAAAGGAGGCTCCTAGTTACCAATGAACGACAATTGGTCAATGATCACTATTTTCCCTTCATACGAAAAACAAACCACACAAAAAAGTGAAGAAATAAGAGCTTCCATGATATAAACACAGTCGTGTCCAAGGAGAAGTTTGAAATCTAAAGGACCTTGGACTACCATCACATCTATATAGACGGTCTTCCACTCCAAATTAATAGGGAACTTCAGAAGGACCCCCAAGGGTTGACTGGTTCCTCTGTTGAAAGCCAACAGATTTTGAGTGACAAGCACAAGCTATGGGGAACCCAAAGCTTGACAAGTAGTAGAAGACATGATGCTAACATATGCACCTTCATCTAATACAGTGCTAGGTACTACCATATTATAGGCTTGTACTGTGATCTGGAAAGGAACATAAGATGGAAGGTGGAAAGCAGTCAATGGACCCCAATCGAAAGAGACGACAAAACTACTTGGTGGGGGTATCATATGATTTCCCCCATGCTGTACAGGAATAGGAGAAGGACTCTCCTGAACAACTGGGATGGGAGGGTCACTCTTCGATTCATGAGAATCTGAGGAGACAAGAAGAACATGAGCAGTATGATCATCACTACTCTTTTCAGGAACAAAGTGAACAACTGAAGGCGGAGCCAAGTCGACACTCTTTCTGACCAATGGTTGGTTAGGAACATACACAAGAGAGTCTCACTCAGGAAGAGCAGGACGGGCGAGAAATGAATCAAAGTCAATCTCTTTACCAACTAGGAGAGTGTTAGAAGAAATCCTCTAATGGCCAACAGGAGGTTGGGGTTGAGGAGCTGCAAGGTTCTCCAAAAGTTTGGAAGTTTTATCCATAAGAGGACAAAGGTGAAGAAGATGTTATCCTTCACATAACCTATAGGGGAATCTAAATTTTCCATTCTTCTTACCATCATTAGTCGAGGGTGTAGCATCGACATGATCTCCAAAGGTCAATGGGGATGGTCGATTTAGATTTTGAGACCATACCTCTAAGACTCTGGGAATGCCAAGACAGTCTCAAAGGAGATGTCCACCCCTACACAACATTCAAAGGAATTTTACCTTCTGCAAAGGATTAGAAGTTTTGTCAACGGGGGGTGCATTTGGAGTAACAGTCGACACGGTTGGTCTCTCACTTATCTATCTTCTTCTTCTTCGTCGTCTTCTTCTTCTTCTTAGCCTCCTCGTTACTAGATTTCAAACTTTCACCAGGCGAGGTAGAAGAGGACGGTGAAGAAATAGGGGAAGAAGGCGAGGGGTCAACCTGAGAATCATCATGACATGATTCAAATGAAGGAGATGGCGGGGTAGGAGTTGGGACACTTGGGATCACCGAGGTCGAAAATAACCAGGCAAGTAAACCAATGGTTAACCCAGGAGGGGACAACTTCGCCATATAAGGAGCACCAACATTTCCAAAAGAAGGAAAGGGACCAAGATTCCCCATCGAGGGGAATCCTTGACTGATAGACTCTAGAAATGTTGCCATTGGAAATGACCCTAAAGAATCACTAAGGAAGATAACTTTAACCAGGAATATTTCGTGGGTAGTTAATTTTAAGACACTGAAACAAAACTTTGCCTTTTCATATTTTAAGAGTCAAGAAAAGGACGAAAGGTGACTCTATCACTTCCAATTTGAAACAAGCTCGAAGGACAAGTGCTCAGATGATCTTTTAAGTTTAAAGAGTCAAAAAGATCAAATGACTACTCTGGGTATTCTAGGCATAATGGATTACGAGGTCACCGTGAACTACAGAATACCTCCCAGTCAACCGAGAAGTACGGGTAGGCAATCTCCCCGAATGTTGTGTTCGGTGTATCACATTTACAAGGTGTTAGACTTGGCTTCCAATGGATAAAGGATTGTAGCCTAGAGGGGTCTCTTGTTATATACTCAATGGTACAGGGAGCACAAATCCGTACTAGCGCTGTCTAATGCTGAAGCTAATGACAACTGCTAGGTTTAAAGACACCGGAACACGTCTCTAGTGTAGACCACTAAATGTGAGTGTTAAGTTTCAATGCATCCTTAGATTAATTCAAAGAATTTTAACGGTTGATCTTGAATTAGGTTTCAATTACAAGGCCCTACTGCTATCATATGAAAACTCATACATGCAGTTATATGAGAAAACAAATCTTTGTCTTCCATGAAAGTTAACACAAATTGAGGGATAGAGAGCACACAATAAATGCAACGATCAAAAAATGAAATATTTCACTAATACATGTCCTAAATGCACTTAATCTTCCCTTAACAACAAAAGAAGTTTCATTTCATTTCCAATGCTTATGATGATGTAATTCTAGCTTCTCAATGATGCTACTAATGCAATATTTTCACTTAAGTAAACTACAATGATGTTCTTCCTTTCATAAAATGCAAAATGAATCTTTCACATAAAGCACTTTAATGAAAACTTTCACAATTTCGAACAAAAAAGCATCAATCAAATCCAAATCATGATGAATGAAACTAAAAACAACTTCTTCCCTGAATCAAACAAACCAAACATAGAAATGCTTCAATCGACAAACCAAGCAATGTAATCTATGCTTGGAAAGAGAAAAGAGACACTTGAAATAAGAGAACAAGCAAGACTCCTTTACTCATTCAATTGAAAACAAAGCATACTAGTTACTTCTGGGAGGAAGAAGAGAGTTTGAGGGTAAAGACACACTGGCACTCGAATGGGAGAAATTCTGATTTTTTCTTACCCCTAAGACCGGAGTGACTTTTGGGCCAAAAGTAGCGCCGACCGACACAATTTACCAGTGCTACAAATAGCGTTGATGGCTGATCGATGTGAATTTTTGGCCAAAAATAACGTCGATCGAGGGATTCAAAGAAAAAATAAAAAAGAACTTCACACAGGGCCAAACTTAACACATCAGAGGGTGGGCTAAACCAAGCAAGCACACAAAGCAAGCTAAATGAAGCTTTCTAGTCAAGGAGAAGATGGTCCAAAAGGCTTACAGGGTCAAAATCACAAGAGCAGAACACACTGGCCAAGATTGGGGTCAAGCCCTAATCTTCGCTTACAAGCATCAGCGTGACTGTCTAACTGACAAAAAGCGCCAGAGGCTGGTCGGCATGACTGTTCCTTAGCAATTCGCACTGGTCAGTGTGACTGTCAGCGAATTAAGCACGCTACCCGAGGTAACTAAGGAAAAATAAAAAATAAAAATTCAAAACAGGGACTAGATCTACTACTATGAATTTTAGACTTAGACCAGTAAGCAGGAGAAAATAAACATAACCAAAGGGAAAAAATGAAACTAGCAAAGTTCTCACGAAATCATGAAATCCAAAACAAACAAAAGATGGGATCTCCCCAATGGAGTCACCAATTTTTGGTGAAGTAAAGTTATAAGTGTGGACACGAACGAATTCCTCTAGCCCGATAATGGGTATAGCCACAACAATTACATTCTATGTGTCGAATCAACCAAGAGGGCCTACCTCTTGGTCACTTATCCTGCTTGATGATGTCCTCGCTTGCTTGCTCCAGCAATCTCTTGATTCCTTCTTCAAGCTCATGAAACAAGTAAACAACAACAACATACAAACATAATAATAGACAAATTGCAATTCAACCTACTTAATGAGTCAAGAAGCATTAAGAAACGAATATGTAATATTAAAAAACATGTAGGAAATCAATCAGTAGTTACATATATTCATATCAAAGAGAGATTACAACTATTCATCTTGACGTTGTAGTCTACCCAGGGCTGGGTTCCCACACACTTCTACTAGCATTCTATGATGGCTTCAAACAACAATATTTTAAATGCTCTTCCCTTTAGATTTCACTCCAAACCAAACATACTTGTCCCTCACACAACTAGATAGCTACAACTATTAATAGATTTCTTGTCTAATCAAAATAGTATACTCACACTCAGCCAACACTCTCACTAGCTTGTGCTTGGGAAGAAGGGAGGATTATATAGGAAATATGGATGGGAGATGGATCCTCTTCTCATGGGAGAAGGACTTATCCCTTGAGGTAGTTCCATCATTATGGGGGAAAGGAGTCCAAACTATCATCCTCAACCCCATCCGGCCAAACCATTTACCAGACTTCCGTTACGAAGCTTCTAGATCTGGAAGCTCAACTCTAGTTTAAAAAACTTTCCAGAATAGGAGCATCGTGACTGGAACACAACTTAGTCACACCAATCGACGTGGGGAATAGTGTTAATCTATGCACATTGGTGTGGGCGAGACAAAGGTCATTAGCTCCTACCTTGTAAACTGGGAAAAAGAGAAGTTTCAGGGGAAATGGTGCAAAAGGGAAGTGATCTGCTCATGAAGAGGGACATAATGGAAGTTTCCTATTGAAGGCAAAGCATGCAAGGTTCATTGTAGAGGTCCTCCAGGATAAAGGAACAGGGAGTATAGGGATAGTGACAAAATGATGTGTAATATTGACGACTTGGAGGATTTGGTCTTCTTTCGCTGTCCCTCCTTTTCCTATTCCCTATGTCGCTTTAGGCAGAAAGGACTGCTCTCCTGATCTCTGCCACCCTATTATGACTATTCTTCATCCTCTGTTTGGGATGAAGGATATTTATGACTTCTGTTAGATCTTCTCTCTTCCTGATCTGCTTGTTCCTTTGCGACAAACTCCACTTCTACCTGGGCCTTCTCCTCAGTCTCCTTCTTCCTCTTTTTTTCCAACTACTGAAAATTTAGTCAAGCCGCTTCCTTTTTCTTCTTTTCCATAGAATTTCTAGTCTCGACGGCAAAATCCGATATGTGTACCAATCTTCTAGTCATTTCTTAAGGACTTCGGCAATGGCATCATCTGTAGCCAAGTAGGGAAGATCATACCATTTCTGATTTAGATCCTTCCGCACCCGGTTGTACACATGGTGGAAGTCCGCTTTGAACTCCACGTACCCGGATAATTGCTCAAAGATGGTTGGTGACAACCATGGCTTTTAGTTGATGGTTGCATGGATGTTAGCCTCCATCAACACCCAAAACACTTTTCTTTCCCTGACTCGGTCAGTGTCCTTGGTGGCCCATAAAGATGAAAACTTTGCGGCTTTGGGAAAATCTGTCTCGATCGAAGGAAATTGGTTGTCCTCCAACAACTCCCACACGACCAGCACAATTAATAATAACAACCATGAATAATGGAAATTCTTGTTGTGGTCCTATGCCTCTTTGTAGTTCGCAAGGAACTCGTTGCATAGGTAGTGTGCCCAGTTGAACTATACGCCGTCCGCGCATTGAGCCACTAATGAAACCACTGGTGATGGCACCTCATCCGTGTGGCACTTTCTCATCTCTTTGCTAGGCAAAATTTGGTTTGCCACCTTCACCGTGGGGTCAATAATCCTGGAAATAGAATACCGGTGCGATTTCTTGACAAGTTTGAACTTGTCCTTCATCTTCTCAGCGAGGTCATGCTCGCCCGTCTTTCTTCCAAATGCCTTTGGCTGGATACAATCTTGAATGAGGGAGTAATGTGATCATATGGATCAGCATATCAATGATTGGTATCAGATCACTCAACCACAAGAACCCATCATGCATAAGGCACAACAACTGCTTAATGACTGTCAAATTTATAGGCGTGTGGTGGTAGTGAGGCACCCATAGCAGGTTCATCAACCCTGCCTTGTTTACCTCGTGAATCCATTCCACTGGCTCCAGCGTGACGACACCAGACTCCTTGTATAAAACTTGCTTCATGAAGGTATTGGTAGCTAGGTGTGGGAACCGCTCGATGTCCCCCAAATCCCAATCTTCAAGCTTTAGATGTGGGATGCGCGCTAAGTGCGGACCTTCAAAAGTTATATTTTCTAGTAGCATGGGTGTATTCAGGAGAAACTGTCCCTCATTTGGGTCCTTTGGGACCTTCAACTTGCCTTGGCATGGAGGGATATACTCCAGCAACTTCAAAATAGGGTCTACCGCATTAATATCTATGTCTTCTGCACCCTCCTCAGCCTCCAAATCTACTAATTTTCCTTTCTCCAGCACAGTTGGCTTTTCTTTTCTCTGATACTGTGTAGCTAGATGTTTCCTTGGCGACTCACGCACTGACAACATCTTCTTTTGTTTATCCTTCTTTGACTTGAGAGCCCCTCTTGTCAGCGTAGGCTTCGGCCTAGGTGACCTTGTTGCCTTAGGCACTATTGCAGGAACCTCCATACTCACAACCTCAGGGGCAGCTACCTCAAGGCGATAACTCCCTTAGTACTAGCAATCTCAGCTGGTGTAGACATGAGGCTTTGATCGAGCTCAGGATACTGATCAGACATGGGGTTTGCAAGAAAATCCTCAGAATGCAAAGTGTTTCTCGTTGGATGGCCACCTGTAATTTATAGGAGAATTCAAATTCAATTTCAACCATTCTCCCCAAAATCCATTCATAAATATGAGATTGGCGGTAGATTTCCAAATATTTCACACTTGATTTCAGCCTTAAATGCCTTAAATGTCGGCCACCCGCTCCTCTTAACCATCTTCTGGCAGTCAAATCATGAACAATTACAGTAACAGTCACTTTCTGGTTGTGCTGCACGGTCTCCACCCCTATAGTGTAGCTCCCTTCGTGCTTCTATTGGTATCGTGACATCCTTTGGTTTCATGCAGATCCCTGATTGCTCAACTCTACAACCCAAGAAATGTAGTTTATAGTCCCGCACCTACTTACAACTGCCTGGAGTGCTAAGGCTATGCTACTGTCATGTAGTCATCTGGTTGGATCCTTGGTGTATGGCTTCAATCAGTTTCCATTTACCTTTCCTGAAAATGGATCACCATTCAATTTCACGAGTTGAACTGCTCCACCTTCGGTAATCTCCTTGATCACATATGGCCCCAGCCAATGCATCTAAAATTTTCCCGGAAATTTATCAAACTTGCTGTCATATAATAAAACTAAATCATTTACCTTGAAGGTGCACAGTTTGATGTGCGGATCGTGCCTTGATTTTTCGTGTTCCTTCTGAACTTGTTGATGGAATCCATCCAAGAAGCTATCTTCCTCTAGCTCTGTTAGTTGTGCAAGCCGCTCTTCTAAGGCTCCACTCTCCGCCATTCCTGTGAACGCTATTATGCGTAGACTAGGCACAATATACTCCATAGGCATCACAACCTCTACACCATAGACCAATCTAAACAGTGTATGACTAGTGAGGTTCTTACAAGTAGTTCTATAAGCCCATAACACAATTGGTATGTGTATGTCCCAATCATTATGTTGTGCATTGCATACCTATGTCAGTGTGTTCTCCAATATCTTATTAAACACTTTGACCGTCCCATTGGCCTGAGGGTGATATGGCATACTCTTCTGATAATAAACTTGGAACTCCTCTATCAGTGCAGTAATCGTTTCATTAAGGAAATTCATACCACGATCGCTCATCAAAATCTTCGGGCAACTGAACCTGGTCAACGCATATTCAAATAGAAATTTCACTATTGTTTCCCCCGTACAGTCCTTCACGGGCTACACCTCTGCTCATCTGGTCAATACTCAGTCCCGATGATGATATACTACACACTCGTCTTCTTTCCTGGAGGCTGAATTTGTCATACAAAATCAATTGCCCACTTTTCAAATGGCTGCAATGACACTTGCGGATTCAGAGGAAGCTCATCCCTCCGTGATGGCTTGCCCATCCTCTAACATGCATCACACGCCCTATAATACGCTTTGGAATCCTTATGCAATGTTGGCTACCACAACCCAACGTGTAAAATCTTGTAGATTGTTGCTTTTCCCGCGTAATGGCCTCCCGCAGCTCCTCCATGAGCTTCAAGTAGGATACTGCTTCATTCAAAATCAGGCACATAACGTCATAGTGTCTCGTATGATCCCATTTTATATAAGTGACCTACAATAACAAAAAAATCTTTCACACATACCACCAATTCCTTCTTTTGTTGACTTGTGTATCCTTCCAGAGCTGTTCCCATAGTCAGGAAGTGGATGATGTTTGCAAAATGATTGTCTATCACATGCACCACAAAGAGCTACATGTCAGGCATCCCTTCCTCCATATTGGTAGGCTCCTCTCCTTTTTCAATGCGTGACATATGATCTGGGCCTGCATTTAAGCACCCTAGCTTCACAATTACTTCAAAATCATACTCTTGAAATAACAACAGCCATCTGCATATTCCTCCCCCCCCCCTACACAGGCTTGTTGACTATGTACTTTAATGCAGAATGGTCTGTGTACATCTTAAAGTGTTCTCCTAGCATGTAATGCCTGAACTTTTGGACCGCATACACCATAGCCAACCCTTCATGCTTCGTCATCAAATAGTTATTTTCATCCTTAGACAACTTCCTACTCGCGAATGCTATTGGGTGATCCAATTCTCCTTCACCGGCCTGCATCAACACGGTTTCCAGCACAATACATGATGCATCCATATACACATGAAATTCCTTCTTCCAATCCAAGAAAACTAGGATCTACGCAGTGACCATTTTTTCCTTTAACAAATCCAGGCTCTGCTGACATTATTCATTCCAACATAATGTAGCATCCTTCTTCAATAGTTTTTCCATCAGCGTGGTAATCTGAGCATAATTCTTGATGAACTTTTGATAGTATCCAATATGACCTAGTGTTGCACACAATTGTTTAACAATCCTTGGCTTCTCCAAGTTAATTATGATCATGATCTTAGCGGGGTCCACCATTAATCCTTGTCTGCACACTACATGACCCAGCAAGATTCTGAAAGGGACACAAAATAACCACTTCTTCAAGTTTAGCATGATTTGATACCTCCAAGACGTATCCAACATCAAGTAAAAACTAGATACATGGTACTTTACCAGCCCAAACACTTCCCAGTCATCAAAGTATACCTCCAAAAACTTGTGAATGAACTCTCTGAACGCCGCAATGACTACACGCAAAAATATTGTCGGTGCATTCTTAAGTCCAAAAGGCATTACTGTATACTGAAATCATCCCCACTCGGTCATGAAGGTAGTCTTACTCTTGTCTTACGGTGTGATATTTATCTAACGGTATCCATAGAACCCATCAGTGAATGAATATGCCTCCTTCCCGCCAACATTATCCAACACTTCATCTGTGAACGGAGTTGGAAAAGGATCATGAAAGCAAGCATCATTCAGCTTCCTGAGGTCTATGCAAATCTTGATCTCATCCTTCTACCTTTTTTCCTCAACAACCATAAGACTTACCCAATCAGAATCCTCCACTGGTTCAATAATACTCGCTGCCAATATCTTTTCCAACTCCAAGCGGACCTTTTCCTTGTACTTAGGATTAAGGCAATGTGGCCTCTACTTCACAGGCTTCGCGTCTAGTTTCAACGTTATTGTCATCACTCCTAAATCACCTATTATCCCCTTCAAGTCTGAAATATTTATAGGGAACAAATCCTAGTATTCGTGGAGAAACTCAGTGACCTATCCACCGTATCATCATCCCAGTAGTCCCCTATCTTTTCAAACTTTGACTCTGCCTCTATTCCAATGTTCACATGTCTAGTTTTCAACAGCGCAGTGATATCTAGATTCTCTATCTATGGCCCCTCAACTTCGCAATGACCTTCTAACTCTAGGATATTAATATTCCTTGGATCTTCCTCTTCTTCTTCAATAGTCACATTGTAGCACTCCAACGCATGGCACAACTAGGTGGTCCAATTTGGTTGAATCAAATCCAAGGGATCTTGTGGGATTCTGAAGATCGTTGCCTTGACCTCCTGCAATGCTTCATCGATGCACTTGAATCCATCCTTAAAGTTGAATGTCATCAAGAATCCCTGTCTCAAAATATCCTATTGATCCGTGCTATGGAATAGCTCTGTTTCCAACTACCAATTCATTGGTATTACATCCAAAGTGTGACAAAACAAATGCACCCAATCCGATTGCGGTTCTGCTCCATAAGCATCAATCCATTTTTCTAAGTGATCGCGTGGATCACTCCTCCCATTGTATTTCTCTGTTAATCACACCTTTGGGCAACCAAACCACACCCTCATTATTCTTTTATATTCACTCCATCCATCAAAATTATCTATATGCATACCCCACCATCTTGCGGGCGTAGCGTGAAGTGCCAAATCTAGTGCTTGGAAGTGATGCTTCTTAAGTACTTCCCTTTCAAATGCATCCATGAAGTTATCTACATCAGTCAGACCATCATAATAAGGGAAACTCCTTACCTCTGTTGATACACAGTGTAATGATTTAGTCATCATGTTACAACGCAACGTAGATACTTCATACAACCTATTATGCTATTGTTCCAAATCCTCATCTGAATCCGATGTACAGGAGCTTTTGCGGTCCCATGCAATGCGTCCATCTACTTTTGGATTCACCCAATCTTGGTCTCGCACTGTTATTTTGTAGATTTGGTCCAAATCATCGTCACTTTCATAATTGTGGACTAGTTCGGTATAGCGCGGTCCTTCTGCAGGGTCCAGAGGTACTACTACATGGAGCGATTTCCTCTCAAATGACATTGTCTACTTCTTCAAATTGATCACCCCATTCATGTCAATAGCCCGATCGATCCCAAGGACCGTGGGGTAGGGATTTCTCTCATTGACAATCTCTATCACTTTGAAATTAGCCAACGCACTTGCACCTTCAATATCTACTATTACTCCATGTAATCTTCCCATGGGGATAATATTTTGTTTATTCACCATCATCAATTGAATTGGATACCACTGTAGCTCAGGGCTCCCCATTCTCTCCCATGTTTGTTTAGGAAAAACATTCGCATCGGACCCAAGATCCAGAATAACCTGGTCCATTTCATATTCACCTATTTACGAGGTGAGCCTCATCTCATGCCCTGTTCTTGCCTTATGCTTACCAATTTTCTTGACAACATGCAGTCCCTCAGGAGTATTTTCTTTACCAACACATTTATTGATCAACTCCTGCAATCCTTTCACGGCCTTGCTATCGCATAGCAACTTCATACAGGTCTCCAAAAAGGTAGTGAGCATTGATGGGTCCATTTCTTTAGACTGCTTATCCTGGCTTCTTGAGGTAGAAACCTCAACGAAGCTTTTCTTCGATTCCATGAAGGTTTCTTTTGCGCGCTCTAGATCAAAGACAACCTCCTTTTATAGAGCTTTGCTGACCCATTCACTTTCTTCAAGTTTTTTTCCCTTATCTTTTCCAGTCATCATGTCACTATGCAGCACAATATTTACATTAGGATCTTCTTCACGGGGCTCAGCCATCCTCATTTGTAGGTTCTGGGTAGGCTGCTATAGCTGTGTCCCCTTTTCCCACATCTTAGCTATTAATATAGGGAAGTCTTTTGTCACGTGGTCAAACTGAGTACAGTGTTGGCACGACAGTCACATCTGGTTCATACATTCTCATGCGTAGTGTCCTTGCCCTCCACAATTGTAGCAAATAACTTGTCCTTGACCTCTCACAGGACCTCCTCCACCTTGGCCTCGTTTGTTCCCCTGATATCCTCCTCGTGCTCCACCAACACCTTGATCCATAGGCCGAGTTTCTATTTGCATATGATACACAAGCATTCTCTCCATCATTAACTAATAATTACGGCAAGTATGCTCATCATGACCCATTGATTTGCAGAAGTTCCTGAAGAGTTGTTGTGGTGTCTGCACAAATTTATGCAGCAAGTGAAAATTGTCTATCACATGTTTCCCAGCTACCTAATAGATAGCACACCACAGCATGGGCCTTGTACTTGGCCCTGCTTAAGCTTCCGGCCTCAAAGGTATCGGCCCTCCTCTTGCAACATAATTCATGAAGATAGGGCAATGATCTTTATCATGCCCCTGACTCTTACATTTCAAACCCCAAACTTCTTCGTGCACTTCTGACCAAGCTGCTCTATCCTTCTTCAAACTTTGGAATTCTATGCAAAGATTTTGCAACTCCATGTGAATCTGCTGAACTCCAAAAGAAGCATCTTGAATCAGTGTCTCATGCAATCTCATCGCAATCTCCAGGGCCTTCGCTTGGGTCCCAGTCTTTTGTTGTGATAAAGCAACCCTTAGATGAGGTAAGAGTGAATCCACAAACCATTCGTGGTGCTGCCCATCTGTAAGATTCATGTTAGCTTCACAGATCTTGCATTTCAGTCTCTGATCCAACTCCCATGGTGTCTCACCTGGCTTCATCATGATTTCCTTGAATCCAATGATTGATGGCGCTTCATACTTGGGCCTACTGAATTCCTTATTCAGCGCAGTTTGAATGTCTGCCAACGTAGCCTTCAAGTTATCGGTGCAGTACTTAATGTACCATGTTAGCATGTGATCTTGTAAAGCAGTAACCAAGATTGCTTTCTTCATCTAATCATATGTAATGTTCTGGGCTTTCCACATAGCCTTCCCAACGAACCAAAACTGGTTTGGGTCCTCATTTCCCAAGCCATTGGAAATGGGAAACTTCATTGCATTCCCCATATTGAATGGGGGCAGAGGTGGTGGCAGTGTGGGTGATGGTGTATGTTGCGAAGGTGAAGATGGAGGTGGTGTGGGTGGATGGGGTATTTATGGGAACCCTTGCCTTATTAATTGGATAGTGCTCTGCGGCAAAGCCTGTGCTGCTCCTTCATCGTCACTCAGAGGAGGCTCAATAAGTGGGCTATATTCAAGACCTATTCTCCTTCTATCCCTGAATAACTTTCCACTTCGCATAGCTCCAAACATCAAGGTAATTGCATAACCCTATTTTCACACAAGAGAATTTTAATCCAAGTATTCAAAGATCTCAAATACTTACCTCACGGTCCCTTGAAGAAGCGTCGCTCTGCTTCATTGTAGCTGATAGAGGTATTGACTGCAAAATCTTTCACAAATCCTCTGATGACGTGATCAAGCCAGTGATCGAGAGCACGTGTGATCTTATATTCAGAGGCTTCCAATCTCCGCACTAACTTCAAGGTACACACTATTGGACCCTCAAGCCTCCACCTTCCCTATCCATCCACTAATTTAGCGATCCACTCATATAGCTTGATCGAGAAGGAACATAGGAAATTTTTGTGTATCTCTATGTAAAGATACCTGTCCAACTACTATTCTTTCAATAATTACAGATTTCTGTTTTATTGTGTCGCGAATTCGTGGATATTTCTATCCAACCACTCAATTTCTTTCTTTGTTGGATTCCAGTGATGCAACATTACACATCTCTTTATGCAGATCCCGGTCCCAGAAATGGAACCATTTGTTGGCTTAGTGGGTCCTAACCCAGGTTCAGAGTTAAGTTTTCCAAAAAGATCCCTACACTACTAGCCCTTTCGACATCAATCTGCAGAGTGCAGACTGAAGTCTCACCCGAAGCCGTATGGGGGGATGCTGGAACCAAGTTTCCACACCCAGAGATGGTTGTGATGTCATTTTATACCCCTATTATGCCTTCGGCAGATCAATAAGCCCTTTAGGGGTTATCGATATACTTCCTTTAATCAACTTCCAGACCTTCACAAGGGTCTATGACCATCCTTCGCGGATCCTAAATAGGTGAATCAACTACTTACGTGCTTCTGTAACTATCCTTAGTTCTATATTTACCCAGATCGACCTAATTATCTACTATCTTTAACATGTATTAAGATATTCTTCAATTAAACTGATATTATTACTTGCGTTTTTATAACAATGTAAAACATGCAGAATCACGGATCAATACAATATTAAAACATAACCCCATTATTCATCATAACATAAACACATTCATTCATAACTGAAGTAAATGGACAAACCACAGATATTTCCATAAAAATCCCTTTTATTGATACTTCAGTTCTACTTACAAACTCAAGACTTCCCTGCGCACTCAGCTACAGGGGTCCGTGCACTCATCTACTGACTCTACTCTAGGCCTCTGTGCACACAGCTGCAAAGCCTCTCTTATACTCTAAGACTCTTCGCTCTTCACTTCTACTGACCCATTACACTCGTCTTGATTAATATCATTAACTTAACTGAACTGCCTTGGTCTCTCTAAGACTCTCCTTTTTATACAATCCCATGGTTCGCGGACCATCGGTAGATCTACTAAAGCCGACACAACTTACATAAAAGAAGGGAAAAACCCTTTATGACACTTTACTATCTATGTGCTTTGCGACCACAACTTGCAGAGGCTTTACACTTTACATAACAAAAACTTGGGTTTTTTCCCCAAAATTGACTGCAGGGGACCCTATCCCAATAGATGATGATGATGATCCTTCCATAGGCCTTTTGTCAATATTAGTTTGAGAAACTGGAGTATGATGAGTAGAAGGAGGCAAGAATTGTCCCTCTGCTTCTTGAAGATTATTCTCTTCCCACTGTTCCTGATTTCTAAATTTCTCAATCTCAGGCCTAGGTGTGTGATTATAAGGATTAGACTTAAGCTTCACCCTTAAATATGAAATAATATTGAATGGATTGTAGGACCAAGTGAAGCTGGGTTGAAAACCCATTTGTTTTAGTATGGCATTTTCCTTTGAGCTAGTTGATCTAGTGTTGCAAATGAATGACCCAACCTATGCTTTAATCTTAAATTGTGATTTTCTCTTTCCTGAGATGAAATGTAGCTCCTCCATATTCATCATTTATCTTATATATTCAAAAGAGAAAATTCTCATTGGAACATACTTTGGAAACTTATATGGAGCCAACTCACACCCATATACTCTGATCTCTGTGTAATTCTGGTAGAGATATCATTCTCTTATTCTGACTTGATCACTAAGGTGCAAGATCCTCTTGATTTCGGGACTGGCTCTTGGTTCACTTTGACTACTGAAAAGTTGTGTTATTGGGTGAATGAAACAGTCTATGAAATCTGCAAATTTGAACTCATTTGAGTTCTTTCTGATCAACGAGGTCCAATGAATAAATGATTGATCTTTTTTCCGCTCATCCTACTTGTGCAAAATAATGGGAAATTTGTCTCCCTACTAAAAAATAAACATGCAAAATAAGATAGAAGAGTATTTGAATACTCCTTCAGTTGTGATATTCATAAGCTGCTCATGCATAGAATCAACCAAAATTTGACTATAGTTATACATGAAGGTAGGTTTGTTTTCTTTTGGAAAGATAGATAAATAACCTAAGATAGCCTCGTCTACCCATTTATCTCATGGGTAGCCTAACAAGCAGAAAATGAGGGAAATAATTTGCTTAGCTCTCTCTGGAAACATGGATTCTAAGTAAGGAGGATTTTTCTTAGGAAGCTCAAAATCTTCAGAGAGAAAAATCTCAAAGATCTAAGCT
Organism: Pinus tabuliformis; assembly: GCA_031772625.1. Taxonomy (NCBI): domain Eukaryota; kingdom Viridiplantae; phylum Streptophyta; class Pinopsida; order Pinales; family Pinaceae; genus Pinus; species Pinus tabuliformis. The sequence goes on from CM062811.1 coordinate 759,620,062, forward strand.
CTCTGAGGGAATGTAAGTTTATGATATAGGTCAATCAAAGCTGAGGGAATCACTCTCAGGCATCAAAGGAATTTTTTTTATGGCCTCTGTAGTGATGGTTATTAGAATATCACCATTCTAAGCCACTACTGTTCTTTGCAAGGGATTATACTTAGATTAACACTAGATAACCAAATTAGGGAAAGAATGAGCTTGGGGAAACATATATAGAGGAAGTTTTGATTCCCAAAAGTTTATTTCATCCTCTGAATCAAGGTATGTTTGTTTGAGCCAATTGTACAGTTCGAGCATGTCAAATTCACATTCAGTACCAATGATTTTGAAGTATTGATCGGCTAATGGGATATGGTACAGGTCAAGAGTATCGAGAGTTTGTGGGTTTTCCTGTGTTGAGGAAGAACCAATGGATGATTTTTCCTTATTCTTAGGAGCCATAATATTAGACTGAAAAGTTAATCTGACAGAAAACTGCAGAGATAGCTGAAAAATGATTCATGTTACATACTTGGCTCAATAGTGAATTTGCAGGAAACTGAATAATTTAGAAGCAATAGAACAGTATGAAAAGTAGTTGTAATGGGGACAATGAGTATTTATAGGGAAATTTAAGCTACTATTACAACATAAGTCGTTAGTAAAGGCTAATCGGAAAATTAATAACTTAACAGGAAAGGATTGTAGCAACGGATAAACCATTTACAGTGCAATGGGAAAGCATTTATTCGGCAACAGATAAAGCATTTATTGGGAAATGGATAGAGGGAACGGTTAACAATAAAAACCATGAAAATAGGTGGAGGGCACGTGGCATGGAAGGATTGGATGTTGAGGTGGTATTGGAAGACGCGGGAATGAGAATAGTAGATTTTGGAGGGGGGGCAGTGGTAAGCAGTTTAGAACGGGGGGGGGGGGGTGTGTGTGAATCATTGAGAGGGTGACACGTAGGTGGGGGGACTGGGTGAATGAAACCACATCTTTCACCCCCCCGCCTTCATCATTATCTCATTTCATAGTGGGGGGTGTGAAGCGCTTCCCCGCCATTGATGTGGGCGAGAAGACCTGTAACCATCGATTTGCAATCGAACTTTAGCACTTACCAACAAAAGATTTTGTCGTATATGAATTTGATCATAAAGCATTAAAACATGTTTAATTACAATAGTTAATCACTGCTTAATTTGGTTAATTAACGATAAAATAAAAATTAATCTAATCATGGGCACGTTTAGACTACATTCCCTTAAAACATTAACCAACTATTCTCAACCTAATCTAATCATTACTTAGGCCAAAATTTAAGCATATTAGGCCTTTTATTTATCCTAATCTATCATAATTTCTGATTTTCAACCAAGATTAAACTATTTGGTTGAATTTATTCTCTAATATAATACACAAATTTTAAATGATCTGATCAAGATTAAACCGTTTGATTCAGATAAGAAGAAAAGGTTGTGGCATAAAAGAAAACTCCACACAAACCTTTATTATTACAAAATGAAATTTATTCATTAAGTGGCATTTAAACATGAACACTTATGAAAATATTTTGACTTTCTTTTGATGGGGTTTTATTCCATTTTTTTTCTTCTATTTTTTCAAATATTCATTTTTCTTTATTTTTTAAAATACCCTCTTTTCTAAAATCCAAAGGTCTGTGGACATTGGCATGCCTATAGCATGAGTGAGTCTAGATGTCAAGAGGTCTAAAATATCAGTGGGACCCAGGGAAAGGATGTATGAGTGGCTAAGATGTATCATGGGAGTGTTGTTGTTGATGTGGAAGGTATGGTTGATGTGTTCTATCGATTCCATTTCCTTAAGGTCACCAAGGAGGTTGAATCTCTTCATAGTGGCCTCTCTCATCGCATGTTTACCCCAGTTGGCTGGTTACTTGGGTAGATGTGGGAGGAGGGTGGTTATAGATTTGTATCAAAGTGTGGTTGCACTCTCCTTGGGTGAATGTGCTTGTCATGCATTTATGTCGGTTGTACATGTGCCAGTCATGCTTGTGGTCTATGCACTTGTTGCATATGCATGGTGTTGGCCATCGTCGTAGTGATGTTGCCATGGGGATAAGGATGTTGTGTGAAGCATTTTGTCATGAGTGTATGATTGGTTACATGTTTTTATATGTCTCTTACATGTGTCATTCTGTATGCTTGGTTACATTATTGTATGTTTGTTTATATTCTTGCACGATTGGTTACATGTATCATTCTTTTAGGTTTGGTTACAAGTATCATCATTCATGCTTGATCATATGTGTTCATGTGTGTCTGTGTTCGATTACACATTTATTATTCATGTTAATGTTTCCATCTGGTCAAGTATACTATGGTGTTATGGTTGTTGTCATGCATGTAGTCATGGTATGTGTGTAGTTGACATGGTCATGCATTGATGACTGGACTCTAGCTAGACTGGTGGTTACATGGTTATGTTCTTATGTATCATATGCCTATATATTGTTATGATTATGTTATACATGTATCATGTTGATATGATGATCTTTTAGATGAGATATCCTCCCTGAACAATGCTAAGGTACATTGGTTTAATGTGATTTGGTTTAGCTGGCATAGTATGCCTTGCATGAAATAGATCAAATTTCTAGCAAGATGGTAGACTACAAAGACTCTCCCTATGAATCGAATGAGTAACATGGTTTTGGGATCTCTTCTGATTTGGAAGATACATTGAGAATCTTGAAGGAATAAAAAAGGATTTGTAAGGCAAACAATGACAAAATCATGCAGGCAGAAGAGAATCAAGAAGAGATTAATGCAGTAATACTTCAAAGTTTTTTAGAATTGCAGTGATAGGGGCCACTTTGGATCAGCCATGAGCAGGAGGAAAGAACTAATGGGGCATATGGAATTATTTCTTATGGTGGTCACATGTCAGATAGAGATGACGCGATTAGAGGTGGTAGGTTGTTGGACACTCCGGATAGGAGAGGCGATGGACACAGGTATTATTCAAGTTCTGGTTCAAACATGCATCATGGCCGTCATCGTTATAATCCTTACATGAGGAGTGATAGGGGATACTTTCAGATGAGATTAAGAAATAAAAGCCACCTACCTTTGATGGAGAGATGAATAAATCATAGGATGAAGAGGCATGGTTTCTTGGTATGAGGAAATTCTTCAGATTGCATGATTATTCAGAAAACATGAACGAAAAGATAGCCACTTTTAGTCTCAAAGGTAAAGCAGAATTTGGTGGGAAGATGTGAAGAATGTTAAAGGTATACATGAGGATTATTTGACTTAGCATGAGTTTGAGAGGCTCTTCAAAAATAAGTATTTATCAGAAAGATACTTTGATGACAAAATTAATGAGTTTTATGAGTTACGGATGGGTTCCATGACAGATGATGAGTATACTAGTAGGTTCTTGGATCTATTGAGATATGTGCCTTACCTCAAGGAGGAGAAGGCCAAGGTTCAAAGATTCATCAGTGGACTTCCAGTAGCATACAGAGACCAGATTGAGTTCGATAAGCCTATATCGTTGGAGGAGGCCATCCAAAAGTTGAAACATTGTTATGAGCAATCAAAGCACAAAGTTGAGCCTAAGTATGACTTGAAAGGAAATGAGAAAGCTAAAGGAAAATGGCCACCAAAGCGAGGAAGACCTCAAGATGCAAGTGAGAAAGAAAATTTAGTTCCTTACAAGAGGTTCAGTACAACTAATAAAGGACATGGAGAGTAGCATGCTAGAGGTAGTGGTAGGGAATTATTGCATTATTGGTGTAGAAAAACCAGTAGATTCACAAGCTCATGTAATCTACAAACAAGAGACAAGAATCTACTTCTACTCTTTATAGTGGAAGCCCATAAACATCCACCAAAAAATAATCAATAGAGGAAGAGAATCAAAGGCACATAACACAATAAATATCGGGGAAAGCCACAACTCAAAACCCCACGATCTGTTTTGTATTAATTCGGAAGATCAAGATGAAATTACAATGCTTGTTCTCTCAAGAACAATCCCAGCACTCAACAAATTCAATCTCCAACTCATAACCAAGCTAAAGGCCAAAGCTTAGCCAATTCACAAGCTCTTCAAGTCTCTATTCCAATGTGTAATTCCTATGAAGGTTACCTTGTATTTAAAGGGAAATAAAATCTCTAAAAATAATGCAATCCCTCAAGGATCAGTTCCTGAATGCATGCACTATCAGTGCAACTCAGAAAAATCTAAAACAATTAGTACGTTGTCCCTACACTCTAGTCTCAACTGGGTCTTTCTTAGAATCAACATGCATGAGTTTCTGATAGTGGAATCTTCAGTTAACTAGAGTAGCACTATTTAGGTCACTAGTGTCTGAACTGACTATTTACTCACTATTAGTTCCTGAAACTGATTGGAACTAATTTAACTGGACTTAACTCAATAAACTGAGTTAACTAATTACAACTCATTCATAACTCATCTTGAACTCCTATAAGTTAGGTATACGTGTCTTCTAGAAAACTTCCAATTCGAATTTCCTAAATTAATTAAGTTAATTAAACTTAATTAATTATTTTCAAATTGCTATGAGAAAAGAATTCTATTTTAATTCCCTGTTTAATTCAAGGACAAATTAAACTAGAATTTCTTGTTGCCATTTCTTAACAGTTGGATATTTGGTAAGGATCATCGTAAGAGGGATAGTCTGCAGTATCAGAGTGGTGGTAGACCCTAGATCTACAGTGCTTAGGAGGAGTATACAATTAGTGATGTTGGTCATAACATTCCTCGTATCTATGCAGTTGTGGACAACAGGTGGGCGGATCATCAAGCATCTATCATTGAGACAGACGGTAAGCTTTGTGATCAAGTTGTTTCTATTTTCAATGATCTTGGATCTAACTATAGTTATATTAATCCTGACTTGGTGGATAAGTGTGGTTTGAGAAAACAAGTGCATGCAGAATCTTGGTTGGTGCAGATGGATACAGGTACAAAGAAGAGAGTTTACCATTGGGTAAGAGCTTGTGCATTTTAGTTAAATGGTATGCCTATAGAAACACATTTGAATGTACTGTCATTGGGTTCGTGTAGTATGTTTTTCAGTATGGATTTGTTGTACCTTCATAGGACCAAACTGGATTTCTTCTACAAGCCCATTGAGTGTTTATATGATAGTGGGGAAAAGAGAACTTTGTAGGGCAAGAAGAAGCATACATGAGTGAGGATGGTTACCACTATGCAGGCTACGTGTAGTTGCAAAAAAGGTTGTGTGATGTTTGCAACGCACATTTCTAGTGACAAAGGTAAGGAAGTTGGGGATGCAAATGTTTTGAGAAGATACCTAGTTCTACAACAGTTTTAGGATGTATTTCCTGAGGACATTACAGGTTTTCCACCTCATAGGGAGGTAAAATTTTCTATTGAGTTGGTGCCAGGGGCATATTCAGCATCAAAGGCACCTTATCGGATGAGCACACCTGATTTGGTAGAGTTGAAGTTGTAGTTAAAGGAGATGCTTGACAAGGGATACATTAGGCCAAGTGTATCACCTTGGGGTGCACTAGTGTTGTTCGTAAAGAAGAAAGATGGTACTCTCAGATTGTGCATTGACTATAGGTAGTTGAACAAGGTAACGATTAAGAAGAAGTACCAATTGCCGAGGATTGATGATTTGTTTGATCATTTGAAGGGAGAAGGAGTGTCCTCTAAGATTGACTTGACATTGGGATACCATCAGGTACACATCAAGGAAGAGGATATATTCAAGATTGTGTTCAGGGTAAGGTATGGGCATTATGAGTTTGTTGTAGTTCCATTTGGTTTGAATAATACTCCAGCTACATTTATGTGTTTGATGAATAGTATGTTGCATCCTTATCTAGACAAGTTTTTTATTGTAATCATTGATGACATATTGGTATATGCTAAAAATGAGGAAGAACATGCCGAGCATTTAGGAGTAGTGTTGAGATTGCTAAGAGAGCATCAGTTTTATGCTAAGCTTAGCAGGTGCAACTTATTTTAGACTAAGGTTCATTACTTGGGACATGTTGTTTTCAAGGAAGGCATAACAATAGATCCAGAAAAGATAAGGTCCATCATGGAGTGGGCAACTCCTAAGAATGTGGATGAGGTGAGATCATTTATGGGATTGGTAGGTTAATACATGAGGTTCATAAGGAAATTCTCACGCATTGCACATTCTATGACATCCTTGCATAGGAAAGGTAAGAAGTTCGAATGGACAAAAGAATGTGTAGCTAGTTTTGAGTAGCTCAAGTAATTGTTGACACATGCACCAGTCCTAAAGATTGCAGGTCCAGAAAAGGAGTTTGTAATGTGTACAGATGCATGCAAGAGAGGACTTGGTAGAGTTCTCTTGCAAGAAGGATAGGTAGGGTGCCATGGGTCATTGAAATTGAATGAGCGCGAGCATAACTATCTGACGCATGATCTTGAGTTAGCAGTGATCATACATGCAATGAAGATGTGGAGGCACTATCTTCTTGGCAGGAGGTTTGTACTGATGCATGACCACAGTGGGTTGAGGTATTTGTTTGACCAACCGAATATAAATTCTAGGCAAGCTAGATGGTTAGTCACCCTTAGTGAGTCTGACTTCGAGATCAAATACATCAAAGGAAAGGAGAATCGGGTTGCACATACTCTTAGTTGGAAGGTACAAGTAAATCATATAGCAGTTATGAGCTCTTATGGAACATAGTTACAGGATAGGATCTTCCAGGAAGGATAGTGGGATGGCAACTACATGGATATCATGCGTAGGTTATAAAAGAGTATATGTATAGGTATAGGTACAGTTACAGGTACAAATATAGGTGGTATGGATGTAGAATATTGTCTCACAGTAGATGGTTTGGTGAGATTTAGGGAGAGGATCTATGTATTGAATTGAAGTGAGCTCAAGAAACTTATCCTGAGGGAGTTTCACGTCAATCCATACTCGGGTCACCTAGGATATTAGAAGACATTGATGGTGGTGAAGAATTTCTACTATTGGCTGAATCTGAAGAAGGAAGTGGCAAAGTTCATGGCTAGCTATTTAGATTGTCAACAGGTAAAGGAAGAATGTAAGCATCTAGGTGGTCTACCACAACCTATTGTGATTCCAGAATGGAAATAGGAGGTCATTTCCTTGGATTTCATTACAAATCTTCCAAGGACAGTGAGACAACATGACTCTATTATGGTATTATTCGATAGGTTGAGCAAGATAGCTCATTTCACAGTGAGACAACATGACTCTATTATGGTATTATTCGATAGGTTGAGCAAGATAGCTCATTTCATTCCAGTGAAGACTACATATTCATCTAGTGAGGTAGCATAGGTTTTCATCAGAGATATAATGAGATTACATGGTGTTCCAAAGAATATTGTGTCAAAGAGCGATGAAAAGTTCACTTCCAAGTTCTGGAAGGAGATATTTGCAGGTTTGGTATAGAGTTAGATTTCATTATAGCTTATCATCCATAGGCAGATGGACAGAAAGAGAGGGTCAACAGGATCTTGGAGGATATGTTGAGGATGTATGTGATGCACCAGCGGAGGAGATGGGAGGAGTATCTTCCATTGGTTGATTTCGCATATAACAATGGTTATTAGGATTCATTGAGGATGAGTCCTTTTGAGGCACTGTATGGGCGGAATTGTAATACTCCCATCAGTTGGAGTGATCCAGTGAACATAGTACTTATTGGACCAGATATGTTGGAAGATATGGAATAGGAAATGAAGGCTATAAAGAAGAATCTAAAGGCATCATAGGATAGACATAGGGGTTATGCGAACTAGCACAGGGTATTCCAGGAGTTTTAGTTTGGGGAGCATGTGTATTTGCGCATCAAGCCCAAGAAGAACTCTCTGAGGATTATTTCATGTGCCAAGTTGGCACCACGGTATTGCGAGCATTTTGAGATCCTTGAGAGGATTTGACCAATGGCCTATCAACTTACATTGCCTCCAACAGTGAAAGTCCATGATGTTTTTCATATTTCATTTCTTAAGAGGTATATAAAGTATGTTGATCATGTTATTGATTGGTCTGTGTTGCAGGTGGAGCAAGAAGAAGAGTTCCAGCCGGAGCCTCAGTGCATATTGTAGCGGAAGCATCTCATGCTCAGGCATAGATCCATAAAGAAATTTAAAGTGTAGGGGAAGCACTTTGGGCCTAAAGAAGATACATGGGAGATGGTGGATCATATGTGGTCCCTATATCCTTCATTGTTTTTCAGTTGAGGCAAAGTAGTTTTGGTTTGATGTTTAGTATATGTTTGGAATATGTTTTTTTGATGTTTTGGTATATGTATATATGTATATGGATGTAAATACCACCATGAACAACTTATAAAGCTCCAATAATCATTATTTTTTGTCTTGTCATGTAATCATGATGTTTTTCTTTTGAGCAAGTCTTTCATTGTAAACTCCGCAATGAGCTTATTTATAAAGCTCCATGGGTAGTATGTTTCATTTCTAGTGGCTTCACTGAGGTCTTGGTGTGGTTTAACACCTAGTATGGTATTACCCAAGGGGGAGGGTTCTGCAATAGCCTTGATGAAAATTCTATGTAATAAAAGTTAATAAAGGAAAAATAAGACCACGGTTAAGCGACACCTATTCCAAGTTGAATGTTGGGAAAAGATATCCTAGTGGGAATCACTGGATGTATTTTTAGATAAGGTTTGGCTAAGGAAATTGGCAAAGGCAAAGGAAAAGGCATTTTGGCACATTTATTTACGAAAATAAAGCAAATTAGAAGAAAAGTAAGGTGAAAGGTCACAGGTTGTATGTGAGGAGGAAAATGAAGGAAAATAATGGAAAATGAAGGAAAATAATGGAAAATGAAGAAAATAGAGACCTCATTAATAAAAAGGATTCTGAGGATCAGTTGGTAACCTTTTGTTAGTTCAAGTTTTGGAGCTCTCTCATTATTCTCTCTCTATCACTCTTGATCACTTAGAGTTTTCTTGGAGCACTCTAGCTTTGGATAAAGGAAGGAAATCAAACAAAGGGAAAGGAAGGAAAACAAGGATCAAGGAAGGAAGACCAAGATCAATAGCTTCAGTGGGAATACTTGCAAGTAACATATTGCATGTGTGATTTCCTAGCTAGTTTTGACATGCATGGCTTTGCATGTTGGTGTATGGTTCTCTTGTTGTCGGTGACATGGTTTTGTCGGGTTATGAAAGTGGTTTTCAGCCTAGCCTTACCTTTTTCTGAATGCCGTGGTGTGTTGGGATGCTTATCTTAGTTTTTAGCTTTCGATTTTCCCAATGGATTTCGAAATCTAGGGTGGAGGTGGTCTCAAGGTTCATTCCCAAAGGCCTAGGAATCCCTTGGCTAGTTTTGGCGAGATACAAGGTAAAGCCCGAGGGAGAAGTCTCGGTTTAGGGCTTAGTGATCTGGGTTTGGATTACGTAAATCCTGAGAGATTGGTATCAGTTTAGGGCCTAGTGATCCAAGATTGGATTGTGGTAAAGCCTGAAAGACGAGACATAAAATTCCTCAAGGATAGTGATGGATTCTAGATGGAATTCCAAGTTTGGTTTGGTTTTGTGATCGGAGCACTGATTTTGGTGTTATCACGGTTTTGTGAGGGTGGAGGTGGTTAAAACTATAGATTCCCTTGGTTGTTTTTGGATTGGTTTATCCATGAGATCCCACATTCATGCTTGGAATATGGCACGGGGGTGACTAGCTGAAAGAAATACTTGGTTTAGCCATGTCTATGGTTAGGTGGTATGTGGAAGTCCCAAACTTGGTTGGATTTGCATATGATTAATGAAAGCTAACTTCTCTTGCTTTTTCACTTGTTTGTATGTGGATTTAATGGTTGTTATATATTTGTTATTTACATGGTTTTATGTTGGTTATAAGCATGGTTAATTTATTGGTTCATGTCATGGTTATCTCATGTATTTACTTGTAATTTTTAAATTGATCGATGAAAGACCTAATTGAAGTTATAAAAATTCAAAGGAGAAGGCGGTGATCCTTCTTGTCATGTTTCATAAGAGTTTTTATTCATTCATGCTTTGTCTTGTATCCTAGACCTGTAGGTTGCATTGATGCCAAGTGTTTGACGAAATGTCAGTCCCGATTGGGGATGCTTAGGCCTAGTCCTACGGTTGATTTTTGGTTTATTAGTCTCATCATCATGTCTTTGATGGATTTTGAAAGTATAACAAGTTATGGGCAGTGACCATAATTCTAGGATAGAAAAGTGCCCTGAACTTCACAAACGCTGGCACATGTTTGTTGGGAAAAGTCGCTAGACGCTGGCTTCCAGGCCTGTGAGAGCATCCAGAGGTCCCTGGACGATGTCATGCCTATAGTATGTGAGCGTCCAGAGGTCAAGTGGTCTAAAATATCAGTGGGACCCAGGGGTAGGATGTCTGAGTGGATGAGATATCTTGTAGGGGTGTTGTTGTTGATGTGGAAGGCATGGTTGATGTATTCCATCGATTCAATTTCCTTAAGGTAACCAAGGATGTTGAATCCCTTCTTCATGGCCTCTCTAGTCACATGTTTACCCTAATTTGACAATTACTTGGATAGATGTGGGAGGAGGGTGATTACATATGTCTTCAAAAGCTTCAAATAGCTCATTGAGGAGAAAATCACACTAGTTCAATTTGGCTCCCTTAGTGCAATGCTTCGTGACTGAAATCGTGTCTAAGGTGCACTCATTCTTTGAGAAATAACACATCAACTTCCCTATAATGATGTAGGAAGAGAACTTGATTTTCTCTTTATTGATCAGGTCGATGCGTGCTCCCTTTCCCCCTCGCTTGGTGCTATACTTGGTATAGTAGTCGGCATCCCCCTCTTTCTTCAGTCTTTTTGAATTGGTTTGAAATGATTTTGAAGTCACACCTCCTATCATTGATAGTCCTGTAATTCTTTGAATGTTGACCACGTGAATTGGGTACTCCTTGTCAAGCCAGAGTGACACGTCGTGCATCTTATTGATCAAGAACTTGGTGCATTGTCTTTCTTCAGTCTTTTTGAATTGGTCTGAAACACGTTTGAAGTCGCACCTCCTATCATTGATAGTCTTGTAATTCTTTGAATGTCGACCATGTGAATTGGGTACTCCTTGTCAAGCTAGAGCAACATGTCATGCATCTTGTTGATCAAGAACTTGGTGCATTGCATTGTTGTGAGATTTGTTACAAACACAGGGAAACTCCTTAGATGTAATAGGGTGGACCATTGGATCCTTCTGTATTCACTCTTGACCTTGATCATTGATGTCTCATATTCCTTCATTACTGATTCTGTATGTATCTCGCACTTTAGAGCTAGGAATTGGAATGATTTTGGCAAATCATTATCAATGAGCGTGGCTTTGTCATACTTTTCATAGAGTGGCTTTGACACTGAAATTATTTCATCCAACCCAACCTCAGGAACATTGAGAATTAAATTTGTCATGCTGGAATGGTGCAAGTAAACGGAAAGCATCAGTGGTCAATAGAAAATCCTTGAATGGCAGAATTGAGAACTATACTACAACTGGAGCGAAACTACCACCTTAGCTTCAGACTCTGAGAAATTCAAAATTTCCATGCAAAACAAGCAGACCACCTTGACATGATGTTTCTGATGAGACTCGCTAACTAATTACTACAAGAAATTTCCCTATGTAGACTCGAACATGTTAATCCGTCATCAAATGAGCTGGACATGACTTGGCTAATGCACTTATGAAAAATGAAAGGTGGAGTTAATGGGTAATTATGTTATCGTAATGGAATACATTTAGGAATTAATTATTTCTATAATGGGAAAGAGTTTACTGGAATCTAGGTTGACACTAGAATTATTGTCTAATTATTATGGAAAGGACTCTTAACACATGTGACTTACCCCCCTAGTTGAGGTATGGTGGAATTAAATCCACAATTGAAATTGATGCCTTAGATCCTTATTGGGAAGACTTTAAATATTGACTTATTAGTGCAAGCTAACGATGAAGAAAAGAAAAGAAACTAAATGATTGACACAGAAAATGTTGATGCAACTAATTGATTCCTACTGAATTTTCTAATCCTACCTATGATCCCCTTTCAAAGACCCAATAAATTGTGAGTAGAAATATTTGATGTGTGGAAGGATTTTAGGCGTGCACCATTCACCCAACCTAGTAATATTACTCCATCAACTTGCACAATCTTGACAACTCTAGACTCCCCGATCTCTGCAACAATGAATAGGACTAACCAGTGCATCTATAACTTGCCCAGAAACTTCAGGAACTTACTTTCATATAATAGAACATGCCTCCCAACTGTGAATGAATTCTTCTTGATATTTTGCTCATGCCACACTTTCTTCCTTCTCTGCTCATCAATTTGGTGAAAATCTACTAGGAACCTTGCTTCATCAAGTTCCAAGAGTTCATCTAATCGCTCCTAGAGTGATGCCTCCTCTTCCATTTTAATGGCCTAGGTGATAAATATGCTTGGAATAGCGAATTCATCTGACACCGCAACTTCCTGTCCATTCACAAGTTGGAAGGGTGTTTGTCTATGTAGTCACTTAACCATTTTTCGATATTCATATAGTGTCGTTGGAACCCTATCATCCTAATCATCTCTATTGGCTGAACATACCTTAGTTAAAAAAGTTTCCAATATTTTGTTGAATGATTCTACGGTTCCATTAGCCTATGGGTGGTATGGATTGCTCTTGTGATGTTATATTATTAAGTTTTGAAGTAGGGAAGAAATTGTTTCATTGATGAAATTAGTTCCTTGGTCATTGATCAAGCTCCTGGGGCACTCAAAACATGAAATGATATTCTCAAATATGGACCTGGTGGAAGTATCCACTATATAGTCCTTCACAGGTGCTGCTTCAACCCATCTAGTGAGATATTCTGTTACCATGATTATGTACCTGGCATGAGAGTGATGCATCGGTGGATTGATCGGCCCTATGAAATCGACTGCCCTTTTTTCAAATATCTGTAAGGAACATACCAATTTTAATGGGAAGTTCATCTCGATGTGACGACATTCCAACCCTTTGGCACACATCACATCTTTTGGCATATTCTTTAACATCTTTGTAGACTGTAGGCCAGCATAATCCTACCTACAACACCTTCCGCATAGTATCTTTCCCCCAAACATGGTCACCCGCAACTCCTGAATGAAATTACCATAGCACATCGTGTCCCTCATGGTGCAGGAAAAATTGTCGTAGCACCTGATCCAAGCCCAATTTGTACAGGTTCCCTACAATTAGATGATAATCAGTTTCTCGCACGACCATGTGTCTCCTTTGCATAGCCGTGTATTCATTTGGGCATTTCCCTATAGCTAGGAAGGCTACAATCTCTTCTAGGTAATCAGGTATTGCTTCTACTCGGAATAAGTCGGCATCGAGCAGCTGATCATCTAGGGATCCTCCATTTTCTCCTAATTCTAGCCTTGAGAGGTGATCTAGTGCCATATTCAATCGGCCCAACTTTATAATTACTTCGAAAGTAAATTCCTGAAATAACAACAACCATCTACAAATTCTCCCCTCTAGCACAAGCTCCTTTACTAAGTATTTCAAAGCAGAGTGGTTAGTAAAAAACTTAAACAATACTCCAAGCAAGTAGTGTCTAAATTTTTGAAGAGAGTAGACCATAGTCAGTTCCTCCCTCTCTGTTCTGGTGTAATTATTTTCTGCGGTGGTGTTGTAGCGACTACAACCACCCTCCAAAATGTTTCCTTAGCCTGTTTTTGAGCCTCCCTACCAACATTCACAGTAGCTTGCCTTGCTTTTTCAAGCCCTCAAGCTTCAGTGTCTTTCTTTCTCAAAGAGAGCCCATTGATCACAGTTTGACCTTTTCCCTTCACAGGCTTCTCACCTAGACTTTGTCCAACTCTAGGCTGAGCAGCTTCCCCTTGAAAATTGCACATTTCTGGAGGGCAACCAGCCTTCCCTCCAGAAATTGTGCAATCCTCTCTAATAGCCTGCAGGGCTCCAGGATTGCACAATCTTGCCAGCCAACCCTCCGAGCAGGATTTGCACAAATTTTCCTAGCAGCAGGCTATTCAACCCAAGATTTGCGCAAATTTGGGAAGCAGTTAGCTACTTAGCCTAGAAATTTCACAAATCTCCTCGGCAACCAGCCCAGCTCCAAGCTAGAAATGCGCACTTTTCTCCAACAATAAAGCAATATCTTGCATGTTTAGTTGAGTTAACCAGTTCCCTCCGGGTCTGAGCAAAACAAACTTGCATTCATGGGTTGTTTCTCCCAAGGCAGCATGCAAAGGCATCCCTTGTTTTAGGGATCTATGTTTAGCAGTTGGAGGTTACATGCAAGGAACAATTCAGAAACCTCCCTCCAAGTGCTGCTTCCCCTAGATTTGTGGCATGCGTGTCACAACCTCAATGTTATCAAAACTCATCAACCGAACACTACAGAGCTCATTCCTCACATCAACCTTGTAGATTTGACATCCCACATCACATCTGGGAGCATTCGGCACATTCAACTTAGTTTTTTTGGGGTAATCTCGCTTCCCATGCCTTGTGCTGCATTTCTGTCGCTTTTTGTGTATTCACTCTTGTGAGTGTTGTTTGCTTGATTTCTTTGAATGCCTATTGTCATTTACATGTATTCTAGATTTTCCTAGCTATGTTTCAATTTTCATTGCTATCTCACTGCTGATGCATGTATGAAACTGTTTTGCACAGATGTTTGCCCAACTGGCGAACTGCCTCACCCACATGCATGTTGATCTGTTCGCTGAATATTTTATTCATGTTTTGCATGCACTATCAATCACTTCTGCAATCACTTAGTATCGTTGTTCATTTACTGTCTTAGTTTCTTTCAGTTGCACATTGGTGATTCAGGCCAACCTTGGCCCGGGCTCTGCCTTCACCAAGGCTGCATTGTGTAATCTGGGGAAGGAAGGCTCACCTTCCTCTCCAGATTTGTGCATTCCTTCCCAATACTGACCTCCAAGACTATTTTGCGCATTTCTGTAAGACAGTGGCTGCTTGGCTCAATAAATTACACAAATCTATCCCTATGCCAGCATTTAGCATCCAGACTGGATGGTGCATTATGCAGTTCCAGTAGTCAGTTAGTCTCTCAACAGCCCGGAGTGTGCCTTTTGTAGTCTTGGTAGTCGATCTCCTGACCTCCTAGACAAAATTCCACAACCTTCATGTTCATTCACCCAAGTATGTTGTAAGTTAGTTCTCATCTTCATTCTAGTTTTCAAATCATAGATTGCTTTCTATGAATGTTTCCATGTCTCTAGGTATCGCAGGTGTTCATCTGCCTCTCACCAGTACAAGTACAATAGCTACCAAGAGAGCAGAGATGAAGACAATGTTTAGAGCACGCTTGGGGATGCATTTGATCAAGTGTCTATGAGCTTGCCTACTCACGAAGACATCAAGTTGTTCATGGACAAGGATATCAAGTAGCAACATCACAACGAGCAACATCACAACGAGCAGCATCATGAACAGTAGCTGAAGGCAGCATACTGAATGTAGCGAACACAAGGAATGAAGCAACCACAATGAATGCAAGAAGAAGGTTATTGACAACATAGAGGTGGAGCAAAGTTGCAAGATCAAGAAGATCCACCGATAATGAAAGCAACTTTGGAGACGCAAGCTATGAAATTACGGTGCGACATGAAGATCGCGTGAAGGCAAAAAAGGGAACAAAGAAGGAGTTGCATGTGTTGAAGCAACAACTCAGAAAGAACATGAAGCTACACAGATAGTCCAATGAGTTGCAACAGTAACATGAACAGTAGTGGGCGCAACATCCACTCATGGATGAAATTGTGCCAGTACAAGTTAAGGATCCATCCTAGCAGTTGACATAGAGAAAACATGGTGAGTAGTGTTATTGATCACATGTAAATGATACATCAACATGCATGTCTTTGAGCGCACACATGCAATCCAACCCATTCAACACACTCACTAAGGTGAAGAAAAGAAGCAAGTCCAACTGGGGTTGAACATGCACTTCGGCAAGTTGATGCGCATGAACACCAGCACACACTTGAAGATCAGCACAAACACTATACATTAGTGTGTTTCTCATTCAACCGTACCTAAGAAGACCATGTGCATGTTAGCAGACGAGTTGGATGAAGGGGCCGAACCAATGCACCGGTTGTAATGAAGGCAAGAGTTCGCTTCAGCAAGATGTCACCATGAGGTACATGCACACCATCACGGACGACCAAGCTTGGCATCAGCTCACTAGCTTCACCATCACAAGCGTTTCAAAGAGTTGGTCTCACCACAGCAAACCAAATGTCAGTGATGTATTGCAAGGCTTGCTCAAGGCATGTTGTCTCACATGAGTACATCTGCAATGTAATGTTGAGTCATGTCAAGTGTAATTCGATTGTCAATAGTTGGATGTAACATTTGTAGAGTAGGTGAAGAGTCATGAGGGTAGCTGAACTGTCACAAAGGGGAATGTCAAGGGACATCCCACCCTTTGCTATAAATAGTCCCTCGTAACTCATTGTAAAGGCTTTTGGTCAGCCAAGCGTCTACTAACACTATCTTGAAGATGGCCTGGACAGTATTGTAACACAACTTGTCTTCTCCACTACACGAAGCTAGTACATCTCTTTGGAGGAGCAGGCAGATGTGGCAATAATGTTCCACTGTTAGGGCTAGCAGGTTTACATGGTGTATTGTATGGTTGTGACTTACACTTCTTTATATAATAAGAGCTAACACATTTTCATGCATATGTTGTTACTCTAGTTGGACTACTTCGGTTGCGTTAATGATATTAGTTTTTTTAACTTACGTACTTGTGTATGAACTGATTTGTATGCAATTATATGAATCTTGTTGTTAATGTGTTGTATATGTTGTTAATTTTGTCACCGTCCATGTCCACTACTTTGTCGGACATCATACAGGCCTTTCATATGAACCTTTCTATAAAAACTATAACACTCATCTCAGACTGATCTGTGAGTGTTGTTCATGTTATCTTACCTTGTATGATGTGACTTCTTCATCTGAGTGGACTGCTAAGCCGAAAGCTATGCATGTCCTTTTTGTTGTGTGTTCCTAGCTGAGTTGGGATTGATCCCTTTCAACCTAGAACTCACTTTCATCTTCTTCCCCCTTTGAAGTGTTAGAACCTCTCATACACATTCCTTGACTCTCTGCATCAGTAACACCCTTACTACTGACAGAGTTATCTTACTTACCTCTGTGCAACATTGCGGTGAAGGCATTACCTTACGACCCACTGCTAGGACTCCTACACTAAATGGTCTGAGGTTTAATTGGGGCTTCTTACCGGGGAGGTCACTTTGACATGTTGGCAGGTCTAGCACCATCAACATTTCTAGCACTAGAAGGAGGGCCTGATGACAAGCAGTGTCCTCTCTTCCAGTTTTGATCCTTTGCATATATTTCATGGAGTCTTAAATTCTTCTTCCCCCGAGGTGCTTTTCGAATTTTGAAGATGTCTCCATCTCGAGGAAGTTGTTTGATCTCTTGTCCACTCACAAATATGATGGTGAAGGTGAAGTGGCCTGGCATGAGCACTTACATAACTTTCTTTCCATGATTTATGAGGAAGATGAGTTTACTGATGAACAAGCCTGTTTTTTGCCTGCATACACACTTCACGAATCTCCATTTCGTTGGGTTCTTAGCTGTCTAACATCGTGAACTCATGTAAGCACTTCTGTGATATTATTGAAGACATGTTTTATAATTTTGATGCAGACCATCTTGACCAGAAACTGTTACAACAACAAAGGCCTCCGCATGAATTTGTTATTGATTTTTTGCAGTGCTTCCGTGACTTGCAGTTTCAAGCTTTGAGGAGCCAGCTGAAGTTTTCTTATCTCTGGGACCAGTTCGAGTGCTATCTTAGGGAATTTTCTCGTCCCAAGAGAAATCTTGATGTCAAGCCTTGCTCAACCTTCTTCATTGATGGAACTGTAGAATCCCATGGGGGAGCACACACTGTCTTGGCGGACTATCCACCTCCCTCTCATTCAACATTTCCACCATCACCCAATGATTCTGAGGATCATGTTTGCGCACCTGTTCAACCTTAACACTGTCCCAAAATCACTGCACTCCATTTTCACGCAGATTTGGTTGTGAGTCCTTTGAGTTCTCATATGCATTCTTTTCTTCGACCTCTCTCTTCGTACTCAGGTGTTCCTCTGGATGATGTTGTCTTGTGTTCATTCATTCCGAACTCTTCACTTGTTATGAACAAGGAACAACCCACTTATGGAGTTGGTGTTGCAAAACCAACATGTGTTGTCATTCATGAAGAGTATGTGTGAGAGATTGAATGTCAACACTTAGCGACAGATGACTCCCTTTCGTCTAAGCCTCCTCCGTTCTTTCCTAGCCTCTTTGGTGAACCTACCATCCATGATTTTGCATGTGTATCTTCATCCGCTGATGCACCCATTTTTTATCACTTGCAGGACTCATCGGACGTTAGTCCATCATTCGACAATAGAGAGGATAAGTTATTCATTAAAGATCCACTTGATCCCTCATCTATCTTTTCCAGAAACATAGAGGATGAGTTTTTTTTCTTTTCATCTACCCTTCTGTTTGATTCATCTGATTATGAGGATGCCAAAGAATTATTTGATTTTTTTGATCATGGCGATCATGATCCATTTTATTCTATTTTTTTATCACGATCATGAATCTATCACAGTTGATATTTTGAAGCCACCGGTTTATGATGATCTACCTCATGAAGAAGTTGAGACACCCAAGACTGTCGTGGCACTTCAACCCGAGGTGATGGTTATGTTAGGTTATCTTTCTCTTGGGGTTAGTCTCACTTCTGATCATGAAACTATTCAATCACCGAAGGCTCCTCATCACTCATCTATATGCATTGAAGATCTATCTCACACATAGATCACACTTCCTCCACTCAAACTGCACAATCCCATTACTCATGCATTGGAGGAGTCTTACATTGCAAGCACTCATGCACGATGCAAGTTATCTTTGTTTATTTTGTTTACTTGCATTTCTCAGTCAAGAGTGTGCTTTTGCTTCAAAGTTGCATGTAGTGTCACACAACACCATGATAATTCCACAGGCTGTCTGTCATGCACATGCAATCAGTTATGTCCCGTGGTCACACTGAAACATGAAGTGTGGTTGTCTTCACTATTATATCTTTCTTGTTTGTTGATCCATACAACTGGGTTACTCATGGACCAAGCCTTCACCAACATGGGTCTCCCAATGCGTTGGTGGCTGCATTGGAAATGTCACTTCATGTGATCAAGCCCATGCACCGTTAGTGTAGAAGTAGGAGTAGTGTTTGCTTTTAGTTATTTTTTTGCATGCTTATTTTCTTACACGCTTTGTTTGCTTGTTTGTTTACTTGCTTTGCTTTTGTTTTCTATTCTTCTCTTGCTTTGCTTTGTTGATTAATTAGTTCGTTTGCTTATTTCATTCGTAGGTTAGTTGGCATGAAACCATGTATGACTCTTGAAATGATCTCGGTGAAGTAAAAGAGGGCTTGTATAGCTATAACTACTTGGTTATCTGTCATCTTGCCTCTATATGATGAGCTTGTTACTTTTAGTCCATGATACATCGAAGGAAAATACGTATTTTTTAAAGCGAACCTTGGTGAAAACACAACGCTTGCGTGCTAACTAGTGTCACCTTCATTGTTTTTGGGTTAACCCTTGTCAGCTCAGTCAAGTAGTGTAAGGTGAGGAGGAAAAACCTTAACATGAATGTCAGAGATACAATAAACTACTTCTCTATTGGAGCAACCTCTTTTGCTCTCAATAAGTCGGGATCCATCTTCCACCTCTGAAATGAATAAGTGCTATGCAAAGTGAAAAAAAAAATGAAAAGTCAAAAAATACAAATGAAAAATGAATAAGGTGAAATAAGAGAAAGGATTCCTGTGCAAGGAGGTGATGCAAGTAACTCTACTGGAGTACTGTCTAGCCTCACTGGCAGTGGATCTATGCTTGTGTTCCTATGTGACTCCCCCATGGTAATGTCCAGGCCTGTTGGAAATGGAGCAACACCAGAGATGAAACTTAGACTTTGACAAGTATACTTCTTGTGCACTTATATACCCCTCAACCCCAATCGAAACAACTGTGTTTCCTTGGCTTGGAATTTTTGTCAATTGACCAAGAGTCTGGCATATGCTACATCTTACAATCAAGCTAGTGTGAACCCAAGATGAGCGAAGAGCTGAAAAATACTTCTGAAGGTGTTAGACTTGCTTTTCAAGAACAAGGTCCATTCAAAGAACTGGAGTTCTACCAGTGTGTCGCCAAGTGTTGTAGCAGCTACAACCACCCTCCAAAATTTAGCCTTAGCCTGTTTTGGAGCCTTCCTACCAACCTTCACAGAAGCTTGCCTTGCTTCGTCAAGTCCTCAAGCTTCAATGTCTTTCTTGCTCAAAGACAGCCTATCGATCAGAATCTGATCTTTTCCCTTCATAGGTTGCTCACCCGGACTTGGTCCAACTATAGGGTGAGAAGATTCCCCTTGAAAATTTCATATTTCTAGAGGGAAACCAGCCTTCCCTCCAGAAATTTTGCAATCCTCTCTGACAGCCTGTTGGCCTCTAGGATTGTGCAATCGTGCTAGCCAACCCTCCAAGTAGGATTTGCGGAAATTTTCCTATTAGCAGGTTGTTCAACCCATGATTTTCACAAATCTGGGCAGCAGTCAGTTGCTCAGCCTAGAAATTTCACAAATCTCCTGGGCAGCCAACCCAGATCCCAACCAGAAATGTGCATTTTTCTCTAGCAGTCAAGTAGTCTCTTGCATGTGCAACTGAGTTGACTGGTTCTCTCTGGGACTAAGTAAAACAAACTTGCATGCATGGTTTGTTTCTCCCAAGGTAGCATGCAAAGGCATCCCTTGTTTCAGGGATCTATGTTTAATAGTTGGAGGTTGCATGCAAGGAATAATTCAGAAACTTCCCTCCAAGTGTCGCTTCCCCTAGATTTGTGGCATGTGGGTCACAACCACGATGTTATCAAAACTCATCAACCGAACGCTGCAGAGCTCATTCCTCACAACAACCTTGTAGCTCTAACATCCCACATCACATCTACGAGCAGTTGACACATTCAACTCAACTATTTTGGGTTAATCTCACTTCCCATGCCTTGTGCTGCATTTTTGTCACTTTTTGTGTATTTGCTTGTGTGACTATTGTTTGCTTGATTTCTTTGAATGCTTGATGTCATTTACATTTATTTTAGATTTTCCTAGCTCTATTTCAATTTTTGTTGCTATCTCACTGATGTTGCATGCATGAAACTATTTTGCATGGATGTTGGGCATGGAATCCCCCCCAAGGCATGTTTTGGGGCTCAAAGCCCAAGTTTTGACTGAATCTTGTTGTAAAGCTCCATGAATTATGGGCGCGGGGCATGAAATTATGATAGAGTCACAGGGTTGTCCACCCTAGTTTTGTAATGTAATGTCGGCTGGATAGACCTACCCATGGTCTGTGGACCATGGGATTGTATAAGTAGAGCAAGGCTCTAAGTGTAAAAGAGAGACAATAGAAATAGAATAGAAGCATGAGAAGGTTGAGTGATTGAGTCGCATTGTGAAGTGCGTCTCTGGGTCATAGAGTAGGAGAAGGCTCTGCAACTGAGTGCGCGAACCCCTACAGCTAAGTGCGCAGCGAGAGTCAAGTATGTAACCATGGAAAGAATCAATAAAGAGAAGTTTGGTTATAATTCTATGTATCTGTTCTTGGGTTAATGCATGATTGATATCATTTGCAAATATATTGTTTATTTACTGCACACACCTATATGAATGTTTTATGTTATTTAGTATAACTTAAAGCACTCAAGTAGGCAAAGATAATTAACTAACATTAGAATATAAGCAAGGTCTTGGGTAATAATGTAGAGCGTGGCGCTCAGCCCCTAGGTAGGGCTGCGAGAAGGCAGTCTATCAGGCCGTGAGGAATGGGAAAGTGCACGAAGTAACCTGCACACAGGGACAAACCGCAAACTAGTTGGACTCATCAAGACATCTCCAGCGTGCGGAAACCTGGTTCTAGAAACATCACATACTACTTTGGGTGAGACCTCAGTGCGCGCTCCGTGGACTGTTGCCGAAAGGGCTAGTAGTACTAGGATTTGTTTGGCTAATTAAATCCAAACCTGGGTCAGGCCCCAACAAGCCAACAAATTGTTCCATTGCTGGGACCAAGATCTGCATAGAGATGTCTAATGTCGTATCACTAGAATTCAAAAAAGAAAGTAATTGAAGAGTTGTTGGACAGAAAGATTCATGAGTTTGTGGCACAAGAAAACATGAATCCACAATTATCGAAGGAAGAGTGGTTAGATTTCTACTTATATACAGAAATCCATGAAATTTTCTTTGCATCCTTCCCTACGGAGTTGTACGAGTGGATAGCGAAGCTAGTAGATAGCCAAGGAAGGTGTAAACTCGACAAACATATTGTGTGGACTCCAGAATTGGTGCGCAAACTCGAAGCATCGGAAGATAAGATAGCGTGCATTGTTTATCATTGGTTCAATTGAATCATAGGAGGATTCATCACTGAATTGTGGTAGATACTTCAATCAACTATAGCGAGGCAGAATGGCGCTTCCTCAAGGGACCACGAGGTAAGTATGTTAAATCTTTGAACACTTGGGTTAAAATGCTACTGTGTGAAAAGCGGGTTATGCGAATAAATTGACATTTGGGGCTACACGGAGTGGGAGGATCTACATAAATGAAGGTAGCACATAACTAGAAACTAGCCCCTTAGTTTCACCTCCGTGCGGAGGTGAAGAAGAGCTCACGAAAGTTTCACCAAGAAGTACGATCAATCTGATAAAGCAGAGAATCCCGCGCATACCACCCCCACCCACACCACCACCAGTTTCACCATATTCACCCCCAACTTCGTCCATACCACCTCTTCCACCACCACAAAGTAGTATGGCCAGTGCGATAAAGATACCAATGTTTAAGGGAGTAGGGAATGAGGATCTTGACCAATTTTGGTTCGTGATCAAAGCTGTATGGGAAGCACAAGGTGTCATGAACGACAATATAAACAAGGCAACATTTCTCAGCGCTCTGCAAGATTAAGCACTGACCTGTTATATTAAGCATTCCAATGACAATCTGAATGTGGGGATAGCGGATATCCAAGCTGCGCTAAACAAGGAATTTAGCAGATCAAAATCGGAAGCACAATTGATCATTGGATTCAAGGAAATCACAATGCTACCAGGAAAAACCTTGTGGGAGCTGGATCAAAGACTGAAGTGCACAATTCGCAAAGCGAACATGACCTTAACAGATGGGAAACACCGCAAATGGTTTGTAGCCTCGTTAACACCGCATCTATAGAACCGATGTCACAACAAAGTCTAACCACTGAGGTTGAAGCTTTGGAGGTCACGATGATATTGCACAAGAATCTGATACAAGATCCTAACTTGGGAGTCTAGTAGATTCACACGTAGTTGAAGAACTTGTGCCTTAAGATGCAGAGTTTGAAACAAGAGGTATGGTGCTTAAAGTGCAAGGGCCAGGGACACAACAAGGACCATTGTCCAATGTTCGCTAATTACTTCACGGGAGGAGGGTTAATGCCACTAAGACCGGAGGTAGAAGTAGGACCAAGCACAACGCCTGTATTGTGGTGCATGATTTTTCAGATAGGAGGGAAGCATGCTATAGATAACTTCCATCTATTATAGAAGTATACGCAGAATTCCTAGCAGTTGTTCTGTAATTTTTGTAGGTCAGTAGGGCATGATGAGCACACTTGTAGAAGCTATGAACTGATGATGGATATGACTCCTGCCTATAAAGTCCAAGCTAAAACACAGGCCCTCGAAAAAAGTGCATGAATGGCACGCACTGGTTTTCAGGGGCATGAATGAGGCCGAGGTGGAATGGGACCAGGAAGAGGTCGCAGATAGTTGATATGTTACAATTGCGGAGGACCGGGGCATTATGCCCACGATTGTACAAATCCAACGAGACCATCATGCTTATATTGTATGTAGTTTGATCATGAGATGGAGGACTGTCCCACATTGAAAGCAAGGTTGTGCGATAAAGGAGCACTCCTGCCTCCCCCGACTTAGAACTAGCAAATGATGAGGTTTGAGCCACGCGAGGAAGACCCGAATGAAAATATCATGCTCCAGAGTGGTATCACGATAGGGGTTGACAAAGGAAAGCATCCCAAAGAAAGTACTTGAGTTCGCAAGGCTCCAACAAAGGAACCAAAATTTGATTTGGAGCGCGCTAAGGAGACATTCATGGAAGCTAAGAAGAGCTTCGTGGATGCCTCCACTTCAAGAAGTAAAGACAGATTGGAATCGGAAATGGACCCATCAATGCTCACTACATTCTTGGAGACATGCTTGAAGCTGCTGGGCAACAACAAAGCTGTGAAGGGGCTGCAAGAACTCATCAGTAGATGCACTGGGACCACACAAGGAGAACCGCACCTAGTCTGGAAGCTTGAGAAGCAAACGATGCGAACAATAAGGGAGATGATATTGACCATGTAGATCAGGGAATATGAAATGGATCAAATGATTTTGGATCTAGGATCGAACACTAACGTCCTGCCAAGCAAACATGGGAGTGCATGGGCAGGCCTATGCTACAATGGTCTCCTCTCCAATTGCAAATGGCGAACCAGCAAAAGATCCTACCTATGGGAATATTACAGGGAATCACCGTAGATATCGAAGGTGAGAGTTCGCTAGTAGATTTTGAGGTGATAGAGATTGTTGATGACAACAATCCCTATCCCATGCTACTGGGAATAGATTGGGCCATTGACATGAATGGAGTGATTAATCTAAAGAAGCGCAAGATGATTTCTGAGAAAAATCACTGCACGTAGTGGTACCTTTAGACCCTGTGAAAGGATAGCACTACACAGAGCCAATGCACGACAATGACATCGAAGATGATCTAAACTGTATCTACAAGATAACTGCGCACGAGCAAGATTAGGTAAATCCAACCACCGATGGCCAAATCTCATGGGAGCACGAAATCTCATGTACATCAGATTTTGACGAAGAGATAGAAAGATGGTAGAACCAATTACATGAGGTAACCACGCTCAACTGCAACATGATGACAAGATCGCTGCACTACATAGCAATGGAGGTAAGAGACCTGCCTAGGTATGACAAGTTAAGCAAGGTGGATGACTTCCTAAACAAATTTGAAAGTGAAGTACTGGAACAACAGTGTTCGATGCTCTAAAATGGGTACTAAGAGCTATACCTGCAAGATTGTGGGGTAAGCACCAAAGAAGTTTCGAGGATTGGTGCAAATGCAGAAGGATGATACACATGTAGTTTGGGAAGCCTCAGATGTTGTTAAAAGATAGATATGACATACGGGATGATCCACGTGTGCACCTCACAAAATGGTCAAGGATTTATGTGGAAGAGCCACAACCTAAGTGGGTGCACCTGTTTTGTCATACCCTGGATATTATACCCATGAATTGGTATATAGAAACGAAACTCCTCCATGGCACAAACGAATGGGATATGTTACATGAAGGATTCTTGTTAACCTTCACGTTTGAGGATTTGTGGTGGGATACTGTTGACGATGCGCTACAAGCCGTAAAATCAGCTATCTTTAAAATACCAAAAGAACCAATGAAAGTGTTGTAGCCTGAATGGGCAACCCAACTGAGTTGCGCACTGGAGTGTTACAACATAAACATTGAAGAAGATGACGAATATCCATGAAAAGTTAACATTCCAGAAACTGAAGGATATTGTGGGGTTCAAGGACTGTTGATTGAAGACACTGACATTACTGCACCAGTAAAAATGAAGCAAGTGAATATTAGTACGGAGGCCGAACCGAAGTATGCAACACTCAGCGACTACTGGGATGATGCCACGGTGGATATGGTCACTGACTTACTCTGTAAGTATCAAGACTTATTCCAAACCAAGATCACAGACTTAAAAGGGATCATTGGCAATTTAGCGATGATGAAGATCACCATAAAACCCAACGCAAAGCCGGTTAAGCAGAGGCCTTACCGCTTGAATCCGAAGTATAAGGAAAAGGTCTCTGTAGAATTAGACAAAATGCTCGCAGCTGGAATTCTTGAACCGGTGGAAGAACCCAACTAGGTAAGCCCTATGGTAGTATAGGAGAAGAAGCAGAAGGGCGAGATAAGAATATGCATGGACCTCGGGAAATTGAATGACGTCTGTATGCACAACCCATTCCCGACCCATTCATAGATGAAGTATTGGAAAATTTCGGCAGGCAAGAAGCATATTCTTTCACTGATGGGTTCTTAGGGTACCACTAGACCAAAATCACACTGGAAGACCGAAGCAAGATAACCTTCATGACTGAATGGGGCTGATTTCAATACACCATCATGCCATTTCGGTTAAAGAACGTGCCAACCATCTTTTCTCACATAGTTGTTGCTGCATTCAAAGAATATATCCACAAATTCCTGGAGGTGTACCTGGATGATTGGACTATATTTGGATTGGTCAAGCACCATGTAGTGAGCTTACACTTGATGCTGGATACTTTCCGATGACACCAAATCATGTTGAACCTAAAAAAATGTACGTTCCTCATTCCCTTTAGGAACCTGTTGGGACATGCGGTGTGCAAACAGGGATTAATGGTAGACCCCACGAAACTTGTAGTAATTCTAAATTTGGAAGCACCATGAAGTGTTAAATAGTTGCGCACTACCTTGGGACATACGAGTTACTACAGGAAGTTCATCAAAAGCTATGCACAGATCACTACACCAATGGAGAAATTGTTGAAAAAGGATGTCATGTTCTGTTGGAATGATGATTGCATGAAGAGCCTAGATGTAGTAAAAGAGAAATTGGCCTCTGCCCCAATCTTGGTCTTCCCAAAATGGGATGTGGAGTTTCATGTCCATGTTGACGCGTCATGCATAGCGTTGGGAGCGATGCTAACACAAGAGGGTGGAGAGGGCTTGGATCAACCTATTGTGTTCGCAAGTCGTAGGTTGTCCAAAGCGGAAAAGAACTATTCCACAATCGAACGCGAGGGGTTGGCTATGGTGTACGCACTCCAAAAATACTAGCACTATTTACTGGGAGGACATTTCAAGATGTATACAGACCATTCCGCGCTAAAATACTTGGTCAATCAGCCTGTGTTGGGGGGGCACATATGTAGGTGGCTCTTATTGTTCCAAGAATATGTCTTTGAGGTCATGGTAAATCCTGGATGCTTGAACACAGGACCAGATCACTTGTCACGTATTGAGATGGGTGAGGAACCTACTTGTTTGGAGGAAGGATTACCTGATGCACAACTCTTTTCTGTGCGAGTCGTGGACGGAAACTTTGAAGATATAATCCACTTTTTGACAACAGGGACTGTGCCAAAGGAATACTCCGTTCAACAGAAGAAGGAATTGGTGGTGCACGCGGAGGATTTTTCTGTCATCGTGGGGCACCTATACAAAATGGGAAATGATGAGATATTGTGAAGGTACGTACTTGAATTTGAAAGAATTTAAATCCTCACGGAAGCACATGGGGGCATTGTAGGAGGACACTATGCAGGATGAGCGACTGCACAAAAGATTCTCCGTGCAGGGTTGTGGTGGCGAACCCTTCATCAAGATTCAAAAGCACACTATAA
This sequence comes from Pinus tabuliformis, assembly GCA_031772625.1. Lineage (NCBI taxonomy): Eukaryota > Viridiplantae > Streptophyta > Pinopsida > Pinales > Pinaceae > Pinus > Pinus tabuliformis. The sequence continues at coordinate 759,647,752 of CM062811.1, forward strand.
GGCTTGTGATATATGTCAAAGGACCGGTAAACCATCACGAAGGGACGAGATTCCATTGAATCCACAAATGACACTACAGCCCTTCGAAAAGTGGGCAATCAACTTTGTGGGACCTATCAAACCTGAAGGAAAAGCTGGCACACGATACATCATCACCGTGACGGAGTACCTTACTTGCTGGGCGGAAGTGCAACCAGTCAAAAACAGCACGGCCACCACGGCTGCGAAGTTTTTTCTTGAACACGTGTTGACTCGATTTGGCTGTCAAAAATCTTAATGAGTGATCACAATACACATTTCCTGAATGAAACCATCAGCGCGCTCACAGAAGAGTTCCAAGTGTATCATCAGAAAAGCACACCGTATCACCCACAAGCCAATGGGACAGTAGAAGCATTCAACAAAATACTGGAGACTACGCTAACCAAAGTGTGCAAATCACAATGAAGTAATTGGGACCTGTGCATACCTACAATACTATGGGCTTATAGGACAACATGCAAGAAACTGATGGGACAAACACCTTTCTAGTTAGTTTATGGCGTGGAAGTTGTCATGCTGATGGAGTATATTGTACCTAGTCTACGCATAGTAGTGTTCACAGGTATGACAGGCCACGAAGCTCTGGAAGAAAGGCTCATGTAATTGGAAGAACTTGAGGAGGAATAGTTCCTGGCTGGTTTTCATTAGCATGTACAAAAGCAACGTGAAAACGCCTGGCACGATCGCCATATTAAGTTGCACACCTTCAAGGTAAATGACTTATTGCTATTGTATGACAGTAAGTTTGAAAAATTCCCGAGAAAGTTCAGAATGCATTGGCTAGGATCATACGTGGTTAAGGAGGTCACAGACGGAGGCGCAGTATAACTAGTCAAACTAAATGGAGAACCTTTCCCAAGAAAAGTGAATGGCAGCTGCTTGATGCCCTACATGGGTGGCCCAACTATCTCACTAACCGACGGAAGCACAGTCTTCATGCTCCAAGGATTCAAACAAAGGCACGGGACTATAAACAAATGCAAGGGATACCGGCACAGATGCAGAGAAGCAGTTCGGACATAAAGGCATCGGAACAACGATTGCAGCAAATCTAGCAAGCAACAACTCAGTGCACTGCTGACCTCCATGTAGTTTGAGTGCAGTTGGAGGAATTCTGCGCAAAGATCACCACACTTACAGAGTGACTTGAGGGTGAGTCACGATGTTTGTTTTGGGGGCCTATTGGGCATGGAATCCCCCTAAGGCATGTTTTGGGGCTCAAAGCCCAAGTTTTGATCGAATCTTGTTGTAAAGCTCCGCGAATTGTGGGTGCGGGGTGCGAAAGTATGATAGAGCCATAGGGCTTTCTGCCCTAGTTTTTTAATGTAATGTTGGCTGGATAGACCTACCCATGGTCTACGGACCATGGGATTGTATAAGTAGAGCAAGGCTCTAAGTGTAAAAGAGAGACAATAGAAATAGAATAGAAGCATGAGAAGTCTGAGTGATTGAGTCACATTGTGAAGTGTGTCTTTGGGTCATAGAGTAGGAGAAGGCTCTGCAGCTGAGTGCGCAGAGGCCTAGTAGTCCATAACTGAGTGTGCGGACCCCTACAACTGAGTATGTAGGGCGAGTCGAGTTTTTAACCATGGAAAGAATCAATAAAGAGAAGTTTGGTCATAATTCTATGTATTTATTCTTGGGTTAATGGATGATTAATATCATTTGCACATTTATTGTTTATTCACTGTGTGCACCTGTATGAATATTTTATGTTGTCAAGTATAACTTAAAGCACTCAAGTAGGAAAAGATAATTAACTAACATTGGAATATAAGCAAGGTATTGGGTAATAATGCAGAGCACTACGCTCAACCCCTAGGTAAGGTTGCGCGAAGGTAGTCTATCAGGCCGCGAGGAACGAGAAAGTGCACGAAGCAAACTACGCACAGGGACAAACCGTTGACCAGTCGAACTCATCAAGACATCTCTAGGGTGAAAAAAGCTAGTTCTAGCACCCTCCCATACTACTTTGGGTGAAACCTCAGTCCACACTCTGCGGACTGTTGCTGAAAGGGCTAGTAGTACCAAGATTTGTTTGGCTAATTAACTCCAAACCTAGGTTAGGCCCCAAAAAGCCAACAACAGACATTCGCCTGATTGGCAAACTGCCTCACCCACATGCATGTTGGTCTGTTTACTGAATATTTCATTCATGTCTTGCATGCATTGTTAATCACTTCTGATATCACTTAGTGTCGCCATGCATTTACTGTCTTAGTTTCTTTCATTTTCCCATTGGCGAGTTAGGCCAACCTTGGACTGGACTCTGCCTTCACCAAGGCTTCATTGTGCAATAGGAAAGGAAGGCTCACCTTCCTCTCCATATTTGTGCATTCCTGCCCAACACTGGCCTCCAGGATTGTTTTGCACATTTCTGGAGGACAGTGGCTGCTTGGCTCAAGAAATTGCACAAATCTTTCCATGGGCCAGCAGTTCTTCCTAGCTAGAATTGCACAATGAGAAATCCCAACAGTCAGTAGCCAGACTAGACTGTGCATTGTGTAGTTCTAGCAGTCATTCAATCTCTCAACAGCCCGGACTATGCCTTGTGCAGTCTTGGCAGTCGGTCTCCCGACCTCTCGGTCAAAATTGCGCAACCTTCATGATCACTCACCCAGGTATGTTTCAAGTTAGTTCTCATGTTCATTCTAGTTTTCAACTGACATATTGCTTACTATGAGTGTTGCCATGTCTCTAGGTATTGCAGGTGTTCATCTGCCTCTTAGCAGTACATGTAGAATGGCTTCCAGGAGAGTAGAGACGAATTCATCGTTCATAGCACACATGGGGATGCACTAGATCAAGTGTATATGAGCTTGCTTACTCACAAAGACATCAAGTTGTTCATGGACAAGGACATCAAGCAGCAACATCATAGCGAGTAGCATCATGAACAACAGCTCAAGGTAGCATACCGAATGTAGTGAACGTAGCGAATGAAGCAAATATAGCAAATGCAAGAGGAAGGTTGTTGACAACATAAAGGTAGAGCAAAGTTTTAATATCAATCAAATCCACTGATAATTAAAGAAACTTTGGAGACTCAGGCTATGAAGTGACGGTGCGACATGAAGATCGTGCGAAGGTAGAAAAAGGAACAAAGAAGGAGTTGCATGTGCTAAAGAAGCAACTCAAGAAGAACATGAAGCTGCATAAACAGTCCAATGAGTTGCAGAGAAACATGGTGAGAAGTGTTGTTGATTGCATGTAAAGGATCCATAAGCATGCATGTCATTGAGCACACACATGCAATCCAACCCATTCAACACACTCACTAAGATGAAGACAAGAAGAAAGTCCAACTAGGGTTGAACATGCACTTCGGAAAATTGATGCACATGAACACCAACACACAGTTGAATATCAACATGGACAATATGCATCAATGTGTTTTTGGTTCAACCATACCCATGAAGACCATGCGCATGTTAAAAGACGAGTTGGATGAAGAGGTCGAACCAATGCACCAGTTGCAACGGAGGCAAGAATTTGCTTTAGCAAGATGTCACCATGAGGTACATGCACACCATCATGGACGACCAAGCTTGGCATCAACTCACCAACTTCACCATCACAAGCGTGTCAAAGAGTTGGTCTCACCACAGCGAACCAAATGTCAGTGATGTCTGGGAAGGCTTGATCAAGCCATGTTGTCTCACATCAGTACATGTGCATTGTAATGTTGAGTCATGTCAAGTGTAATTTGAGTGTCAACAGTTGGATGTAACAGTCATAGAGTAGGTGAAGATTCATGAGGGCAATTGAACTGTCACAAGGGGGAATGCCAAGGGTCACCCCACCCTTTTCTATAAATAGTCCCTCATAACTCATTGTAAAGGCTTTTGATCAGCCAAGCTTCTACTAAGACAATATTGAAGAAGGCTTGGACAATATTGTAACGTGCCTTGGCTTCTCCACTGCATGGTGCTAGTACGTCTCTTTGGAGCAGCAAGCGGATATGGCTGTAATTTTCCATTGATGGGGCTAGCGGGTTTACATGGTGTATTGTATGATTGTGACTTACACTTCTTTATATAATAAGATCCAACACATTTTCATGCATATGTTGTTATTGTAGTTGGACTACTCCGATTGCCTTAATGATATATGTTGTTTAACTTACATACTTGTGTATGAACTAATTTATATGAAATTATATGAATCTTGTTTTTAATGTGTTGTATATGTTGTTAATGCTATCACCATCTGTGTCGACTGCTCTGCCAGACATCAGACAGACCTTTCACATGAACCTTGCCATAACAACCGTCACACTCATCTCAGACTGATCCATGAATGTTGTTCATGTTATCTTACCTTGTATGATGCGACTTCTGCATCCGAGTGGACTACTCCGCTGGAAGCTGTGCATGTCCTTTGTGTTGTGTGTTCCTAGCCAAGTTGGGATTGATCCCTTTCAACCTGGAACTCACCTTCACCTTCTTCTCCCTTAGAAGTGTTAGAACCTCTCATACACATTCCTTGACTCTCTACATCAGTCATGCCCTTCCTACTAATAGATTTATCTTACTTGCCGCTTTGCGACATCGTGGTCAAGGCATTACCTTACAACCCACTACTAGGAATCCTACACCAAATGGTCTGAGGTCTAATTGGGAATTCTTAACGAGGAGATCCCCTTGACATGTTGGCAGGTCTAGCACCATCAACAGGTGGATAAATTCCTGCTAGAAAAGTAGATTGGGTGGTCAAGGATCCCTTCTCCCGACTGAGCTAGCACTGCTCCTAGCACAATACAGGATGCATCAATATGGACATGGAATTGTTTATTCCACTCAGGATAGACTAGAATTAGTGCACTTACCATATTTTCCTTTAGTATGTTTAGCACATCTTGACACTCATTTGACCATGTAAATGCTTCAGCCTTCCTTATAAGCTTCTCCATTAGTGCAGCGATGGAGGTGTAGTTGCAGATAAATCTTTGGTAGTACTCGGTGTGCCCCAACGTAGATATGAGTTGTTTTAAATTTGCAACTGGGTCCATATAAATGCTTCAGCCTTCCTTATAACCTTCTCCATTAGTGCAGCGATGGAGGCGTAGTTGCAGATAAATCTTTGGTAGTACTCGGTGTGCCCCAACGTAGATATGAGTTGTTTTAAATTTGCAGGTGGGTCCATATTGAATATCGCCACAACCTTGGCAAGATGTACACATACCCCTTCTTTGCACACAATGTGTCCCAAAAGTGTTCCAAAGGGGACTGCAAACATACTTTTTTATAAGTTCAATGATATATGTAATTGTCTATATTGATCAAAGATTATCCTGAGTAGACTAGAATGTTTCTTCAACTAGGTATATACCGTCCAATCATCCATGTAGACCTCTAAGAACTTGTGGGAGTAGTCCCTAAAGGCTACAATAATAATTCTTGAAAATATTGTGAGTGAATTCTTAAGACCGAATGGCATCACATGATAGGTGTATGATCCCCATTCTGTAGTGAAGGTGGTTTTCTTCTTATCCTCTTAGTGATTATGATATGGTGGTATCCTGAGAACCCATTTGTGAAGGAATATGCTTCATTCCCTGCTACATTGTTTAGGACCTCATCATTGAATGGCGTTGGAAATGGGTCATGCACACAAGCATTGTTAAGGCTACGATAGTCAACACAGACCCTTATCTCCATAACATCCTTCTTTTTCTGTATCACGATCAGACTAACGCATTCTACCTCATCCACCGAAAAAATAAGTCTTGCATCTAGCATCTTATCTATCTCTTTCTTTACTTTCTCTTTGAATCTTGTGTTCAACGTGTACGGTCTATGCTTTACCAACTATGCATCAAGTTTTACTAAAAAATTCATTTCTCCTATGTATCCCTTGATTCATTTTAGCTCCACAATTGATGAGGGAAATAAATCCTCGTATTCTCTTAGGATATCAAAAATTCCTTTTGTAGTTTATTCATCCCAATAGTCTTCAATTGATGCCGGTTTGGGTTTTTCATCCATGCCAATGTTGTGCTTTTGCAACTTCACTAGGAGTAAGTGTGGAGCATCAGTTACGGGTCCCTCCTTGATGCCTCTCTCCCCTTCAGTCTCATGGAATGACAAGTGTTGTAACCCCTCCAGGTCATCCTCATCTAGTTCTTTGTCCACCTTTCCACAAGCCATTGCCTCTGGATACCCTGACTCGTAAAAATATTGTAAAGTCCTCTGGTATATGCATCTATCCCGTAATTGACCTAATGTGAGTAGAATCTGCTTGATAATTTCCAATGCCTCAGTAAGCCTCTGGTCGTTATCCCTGATAGAGAAACTCCTGACGAATTTTTTGTCCAAATTATCCCAATCTTTCGTTTGCCTCCTTATTTCTTGTTGTACACACTAGGATTTTGGAAATGTACCCAATATATGTATGAACCCATGCACCCATAATTCTTTACGAACCCCCTCTCGGTTCCACTTATCTTTATAGTTTTCCAAGTGTTGTTGAGGATCAGAATCCCCTCTATATTTTACAAAATCTTGCAGGTATTCCCATGCCTGTTTGAATCTCTCTTTCATTTCTCTCTTGAACCTTTCCCAGTCGCATAGATAATTGCGGTGGACCCCCCACCATCATGTCGAGGTCACTTGCAATGCTATGTTTAGTAATGGTATTTTATGTTCTTCACTCAGAGTTACATCAATATTGTTGAGAAATGAATCTATTGAGTATATACCATTAAAGATGGAAAGTCTCTTACCTCCGTTCCAATCCAATTGATCCTGCATATTTTAGTGTAGCACCTAGTGTTGACCTCATAATTGCCATGCTGCCAATTGTTGGGTTGTGTTATATTCTTTCCACGACTAAACTGCGTAGTGAATCGGGGGGTTAGAGGGGGGGGCGGAGCCCCTCCTTCATTACATTGATTGCGCAGTGGGGGGTTCACAGGGAGGGTGGCAGCCTCCCCTATCCGGGGGGTTTGAGGGGGGTCGGTAGCCCCCTTCTACGGGGTCTGGGGCAACATCCCGTGAAATTTTTTTTTGGACCCTATATTAGGTTGGGCGAACCTACCTATGGTTTTCGGTCCATGGTTTTGGATGCGATGGATTTTGGTCCATGGTATTGGATGCTTCGGAATGTATAAATATGTATTGTAACATTGAAAGGAATATAATGAAAAATCAAGCTGGTAGTCCTGATTTTGGGATCCAGGGGAAAATCTCTGTGTATATGTGTTTTATGTGTTATGATCTCGCATTGTTTATTTTCTGTGTTTTATAATTCGTATGCAGGTAATTTCTGTATGGGGTTAAAACCTACATTTGGTATCAGAGCTGTTTTGGCTTCAAGGGGATGCCTTTGTTGTTGAGGGGTTTCACTCGAACCTGTGGTAGACCCTATTCAGTGGGAGATCTACGAGATCGATTCTGGTGGTGAAAGAAGATGGTGAGCAATGGAAAGATAGAGATCGAGAAATTTAGTGGTCAGAGTTTTGAGTTATGGAAACTCAAGATGGAGGACCTGTTGGTGGATAAAGATTAGTGGATCATGGTAGATCCAGTTACTAAACCAATGGGAGTGTCTGATGAAGAATGGAAGAAGTTGGATCAGAAGGCAAAGAGCACAAAACGATTGTGTGTCTTAGATTTAGTATTGTTGAATGTATCAGGGGAAGCTACGGTGAAGGCTTTGTGGGACAAGTTAGGGACTTTGTACCAATCTAAGTCTCTGGTGAATAAACTGTTCCTACGGAAAAAGCTGTATAACCAAAGGATGAAAGATGGTGACTCGGTGACAGAACATCTAAACGCATTTAATACTGTGGTAAGTCAATTAGCGTCTATAGATATTAAAATTTCAGATTAAGATAAGTGTATCAATTTGTTGTTTTCTCTACCAGATTCATGGGATAGTCTGGTTATTGCAATAGGTAGCAATGCAACTGCCTTGCAGTTTGATGAAATAGTCTCATCCTTGCTAACAGAGGAGATGAGAAGGAAAAGTCTGGAGAGCCAGAATGGTGATGCCTTGTCTGTATGAGGACGGTCCAAGAACAGAAACAAAAATAAGTCATCAAGTGGGAGATCTAAATCTAGAGGGAGATATAAATCTCCAGGAAAACCTGTAAAGGTGGTGTGTTGGAAATGCAGAAAGGAAGGGAACTTCAAAAGGGATTGTAAATCTAAAGCTCCTGATAAAGGAAAGGGATCTGATGATGGTCCTTCTGTAGAGGTGAAAACCACCTCAGATGAAGGTGGGGATGTGTACTTGGCTTCTTCAAGTACACATGTAGATCATGAGGCATGGTTGATTGACTTAGGTGCATCCTTTCACTTCACTCCCCATAGAGAGTGGTTTTGCAAGTATGAGACATACGATGGTGGTGATGTCTTCTTGGGGGATGATAGGAAGGCTAGAATCGTTGATCGTCGAAAAGTAAAGTTGAAGTTGCAAGGTGGAAGGGTTAGAACACTTCCGGGTGTTCTACATATTCCTACATTGGCTAGAAATCTAATTTCTGTAAGCAAGCTGGATGATGTAGGTGTAAAGATAGTGTTCGAGAAAGATACCTGCAAGATCGTTTGGGGAGCACTGGTATCGATGCAGGAGTTTGGATTGGAACTCTGTACAAGCTACAAGGTAGCACTGTTGTTGATGGGTGCAACAGTTCCGTGGTTCCTGAAAGTGGAGCTGAAAATCTAGTGGTATCTGGAGAGAAGACCATGTTGTGGCATCAAAGGCTTGGACATATAAGAGAGAAGGGCCTTCGAATACTTCATGCTAAAGGTATGGTAGAAGGTATGAGTAATAGCTCTCTGGATTTTGATTTCTGTGAAAATTGTGTATATGGGAAGCAGAATCGGGTGAGTTTCCCCTATGGTAGTAAGAGGGTGAAACAGATATTAGAACTTGTGCATAGTGATGTGTTTGGACCTGTGAAGGTTCCATCACTGGGTAAGTCTGTGTACTATGTATCATTTATAGATGAATTCTCAAGGAATACATGGATATATTTCCTTAAGAAGAAATCTGAAGCTTTTGATAGGTTTAAAGAATTTGAGGCTCTCGTGGAAAATTAGACAGAGAAGAAGATAAAGGTGCTGAGGACAGATAATGGTGGAGAGTTTTGCAGCAAGGAATTTGAATAATTCTATAAGAAGTGTGGTATAGCACGACAGAAGACTACTCCATATACACCTTAGAAAAATGGAGTTGTGGAAAGAATGAATAAGACGTTAATGGAACGGGCAAGAAGCATGCTCAATGGTGTTGGGTTAGGACAAGAATTTTGGGCAGAGGCAGTGGGTACTACAAGTTACCTGGTCAACAGGTCACCTTCATCAACATTGGAAGATAAGACTCCACAAGAGGTATGGACTGGTAAGAAACCCTCTCTTTCACATCTGAGAGTATTTGGATGTGATGCATATGTACATGTTCCAAAGGAGAAATGAACCAAGTTGGATAGTAAATCTGAAAAGTGCATCTTTATTGGGTATAAGGATGGTTTAAAGGGTTATAAGCTTTAGGACACAACAACAAGGAAGGTTGTGTACATCCAACATGTGGTGTTAAGAGAGGTGAAAGATGTTATTAAACATGAAGTCCAACCAAAGGAACCTAAGAAGATAGAGTTTGAGCTAAAGGAGGAATAATTAGACTCTATAACAGAGGAGGAATCAGAAGATGAAGAGCCTCAAACTCTGGGAGTAAGAAGATTAGTTCGAGAAAGAAGGCAACAAGAAAGGTATAGTCCATTTGCTTCTTGTTCAAATTTTGCTTTATCTGTTACTGATGATGATCCCGGAACTATGAAGGAAGCAATACATTCAGAGGATGGAAAACTCTGGAAAGATACCATGGTTGATGAAATGGCATCTTTGCACAAAAATGAGGGTTGGGATATGGTGGAGTTGCCGGCCGGAAGGAAACCCATTGGCAGCAAATGGGTGTTCAAGAAGAAGACAAATGCAGAAGGAAAGGTGGAGAAATACAAAGCTCGGTTGGTAGCAAAAGGTTATTTCCAGGTGCCGGGAATTGATTTTGGTGATATTTTTTCTCCTGTTGCCAAGGTAACTTCTATTAGGTTATTTTTATCTGTTGCTGCTGCTTTTGATTTTGAGGTAGAACAGATGGATGTGAAGATAGCATTTCTTCATGAGGATCTATAAGAGGATATCTACATGAAACAACCTGAAGGATTTTCGATGAAGGGTAAGAAATAACTAGTATGCAAGTTAAAGAAGTCTCTGTATGGGTTAAAACAGTCACCAAGGATGTGGTACCAGAAATTTGATACATTTATACGGGGACTTGGCTTCACCAGAAGCAATGTAGATCACTGTGTGTATTTTAAATTAATTGGTGACCGTGTTATTTATCTGGTCTTGTATGTGGATGATATGTTGTTGGTTGGAAATGACAAAGAAATTGTCCATGATTTGAAGACCCATTTGTCCTCCAAATTCAACATGAAATATCTTGGTGCTGCAAACTATATTTTGGGCATGGAAGTTAAAAGAGACCAGGCAAAGAGGAAGCTCTAGTTAAACCAGAGTAGGTATTTTGACACAATACTACAGAGGTTTAATATGCAGAATAGTAAACCGGTGAAGGTTCCTATTCCTGTAGGTGTAAAGTTATCTACTGAACATTGTCCCAAGACACAAGAAGAGGAAGAGGATATGTCCCGTGTTCCATATGCAAGTGCAGGTAGCCTTATGTATGCAATGGTATGTACTAGACCAGACATTGCACATGCAACGGGAGTGTTGAGAAAGTTTATGTCAAAACCAAGAAAGGAGCATTGGACAATAGTGAAGCGGGTTTTCAAGTATTTTCGTGGCACTAGTGATTATGGTTTGTGCTACCAAGGAAGACCAGGATTGGATAGAGTTTTGGATATTCGTGGATTTGTTGATGTAGATTGGATTGGAGATCTAGATCAGAGAATATCTACAAGTGGGTATGTCTTTAACCTATTTGGAGGTGCAGTCAGTAGGATGAGTAAGAAACAATCTGTAGTGGCACTATCAACTACAGAGGCAGAATACATGGCAGCCACTCATGCAAGCATGGAAGCAGTTTGGTTGCAAAGATTGTGTTCAAGTATGGGGTTAGTACAGGGAGCTATAAGGATAGAATATGACAGACAAAGTGCAATTTTCTTAGCAAAGAATCCTACTTATCATTCAAAGACAAAGCACATTGATGTTCAGTATCACTTTGTGAGGGATATGATAGAAGACAAAAAGGTGTTGTTGGTAAAGGTGGACACTTTAAAGAATACTGTAGATGCATTGAAAAAATCTATGAGCTCTAAGAAGTTCTCCTGGTGTAGAGAAACAATGGGTGTTTCAGGGTTGGAAACATGACTAAGCTCTCCTGTGGCCCCCTTTGGAAAGAAAACAACAAGTGGGAGAATGTTGGGTTGTGTTATATTGTTTCCACGACTAACCTGCGTAGTGAACCAGGGTGTTAGAGGGGGGGGGGGGGTGGGCGGAGCCCCCCCTTTGTTGTGCTGATGCGCAGTGGGGGGGTGACAGCCCCCCCTGCTCAGGGGGTTTTAGGGGGCCGGGTAGCCCCCCTCTACAGGGTCCAGGGAAGCGCCCCGAGAATTTTTTTTTGGACCCTATATTAGGTTGGGCGAACCTACCTATGGTTTTCGGTACATGGTTTTGGACGCGATGGTTCTTGGTCCATGGTATTGGATGCTTCAACATGTATAAATATGTATTGTAACATTGAAAGGAATATAATGAAAAATCAAGCTGGTAGTCCTGATTTTGGGATCCAGGGGAAAATCTTTGTGTATATGTGTTTTATGTGTTATGCTCTTGCGTTGTTTATTTTCTGTGTTTTAGAATTCGTATGCAGGTAATTTCTGTACGGGGTTAAAACCTACACTAATCATCCCATGCAGATTCTAAGCCAACCTTGGAACTCTGAATGCTCCTCTAACTAACTGATCCTTTAGTTGTTGGGTTTATGTAATCCTCTCTCTTACCCGTTGTTAGTTTGTAGAGTTGATTTAACATCCTTGGCTCTTCTCTGTCATCTTCTAGTTCTGTGAATCTAGGTCCCTGATATGGGTCTAGCGGTTGAATCACTCTTACTCCTTCTACTTCAAAGGTCATTAGTTCCTTCTTCATATCTATGATTGCGTAATTTTCATAGGCCCAGTCTATCCCTAGCAAGGTTGGATAAGGATCCTTATCTCCCATAATATCTATTACTTTGAATATGCATGTCTTTACTCCTACTACATCTACCTCCATGTCCTCCAGTCTCCCAATTGGAAGTATACAGTATTGATTCACCATCTGCGATTGGATTGGTGAGAATGTCAATTGGGGTTTCCCCAGTGCCTCCCACATCTTTATTGGTAGGATGTTGACATCATAACTAAGATTAGCATAGTGTCCTTGGTCTAAAATCCTACAATCTGAGCATCAATTTTGAATTATATGTTAGTTCTATTCTTATTTCTCCTTACTCTTCTGGTGTGTCTTTCAGGCAAGTTAGTGGAGGTTGTTCCTCCCTCGACTTCTTCCTCTGATATGGCTGCCTTCAGACTCCTCTGCAACTACCCCAGCATCTGGTCATCATTAATAATCTACAGGAATAAACTAAACCATTCCTTAATAGGTCTAAAAACTGTGGATTTTGGAAGGTCTAGGGTCCTGTCTTCGCAAGACTCTATCTTCCTTTTTGCTAGTCTTGCACCTTCAACCAGATTGTCAAACAATTTTATTGCCTACTTGTAATATTATTTCTTCTACTGAGGGTTATATTTCCACTTCGGGGAGGCCAAGCTGATGATTGTGGGTTGGTTCGGAGTGCCTTGATCAGTCCCCGTCTTTTTGTATCTACATGTAACTATGTTAATATTAGATAGTGAGGTTGCCTCTATGATCCTTGGCTCTATATTGATCAAATTCACTCCCCTATGCCTGTTCCTCTCCTCCCATCTTGTGATCAACTACAGAAAATCCTCTGTGGCATGGGAATTGGCCTTGCACTGAGAGCACTAGGGCCTCTTTGGTAGAGGGAAATCCATGCAACATGCCCCTTCTGGCCATAGTTGTAACAGTGAACTAGGCCCCTACCTCCTGCCCTTCTTCCCCTCATTCCTCCTCCTCATCCACCTTGAGCAGTCTCACTAACCCAAAAGGTTGAGTGGTATAACCCATCAGCTATAGTATCCATCACTCTACATTGTTTGGTATGGCGAGTTTTGGAAGCATAGAAATCACAATAATTTTTATTTGGAACATTAGAGTACTTTTGCAATTTCAAGCACAGTCGAGGAGGGTGTCCACACCCCCTACATAATTCACAGTACTTCGGTTGGTTGTGCCCAGGATACATCCCTTGTAATCCTACCACCAAGACTCCCATTGTGGGTGGAGGCCCAAGTGGTCCCCCTCAAGCCGATGTGGAATCCATGCCCCATAACCTCGGGCATTCCATGGAACCATGACCTTCCACTAAGCAGTTTGTGCACCACACATTTGGTCTCGTCGGGTGGGTTCGTTGTAAATCTTAAAGTGTCTTTGTTAGACTTGCAATTTGGTGTTGAATACCCAAGATAGAGGGATCGTGTGAAGTTACACCCCCTCCCCCCCCCCCCCCCATGAGTATTCATGCGGATGCCCTACCATAGCTTCTATTCTGGTTCCTTACTCTAGAGCATCTTGTAGTGTCTCAATCTTATGTTGCGCCAATGGTGTCCGGGTGAGGGATAACAATTCTTTGATAAACCAATCCCTTTGGTGATTCGGGTCTATTCTATAACTGATTTTACAAATTGCATCCTTAAATATTTGCATTAGTTCCGATGCAGTCTCTCCCTCTCGCTACTTTATCTCTCATAGCTCTGACAACTCTTGCTAATTTTTTTGGGGAAGTCTGAATTATTGTACAAACTCTCTTTTAACCTCATCCATAGTTGGGTTCTGGTTTAACTCCGACCATTTTATGGACCACCTCAAGGCCCTTTCCCTAAGATTGGTCTGGAAATCTATTAGCTTCACATTATCAGGCGTCTAGGGGGCTCTCTAGATAGCCTCACATAGATACTTGTGTTTCACTATGTCTTCGTTGCCCCTGCCGGAGAATTCTGGATACCTTGTGAATGACCCCACCATTATCGACTATGTTCGTGCAAACAACACAAAGGGTTGAGATCCCGGTTTTAGATATCCTTGTAAACCCGTACTACTACTAATATTTTCATTGCTATTAGTACTAACCTTATAGTTAACATGCACACTATGCACTCTTATCGTCTTGAGTAATTTAGAAGTAAATTTGTCAGGATAGTTGTAGAGTATTAGGGGAAGGTTGGGGGAGATGCTACCTGAGCCTCGGGGGGGTAGATCCTTAATTATTTCATATGAATCATCTTCTAAAAATATTCTCCACATAAAAAAGTACATGTCATCCTTTTGGCCTTCCTATGAGCCGACACAACAAGTTCCATCAAACCCCTCCCCTGCAATCGGTGAGGGAGGGCTCCTATGGCCTCCTGAGCTTCCAATTGTTCCATCTGTTTCTATCCCTTTCTTCGAGTTCTCTTCCATCCAACCTTCCCCTTCTAGGCTCCTCAACACTTCTCCTTATTGGTGTAGCTCCTTAGGCTACCTTTTAATTGCCTGCATGTCCCTTTCTTGCCATCTCTCAACTATCTGTGCTCTCCTTTATGCTCTCAGTTCCCTGCCTTTCGTGAATCTTCTGTGTCCATCCTCATAATAAATTCATGGTCCCCAACTCAATAGAATCCCTCCATTTAGTTCCTTCCCACAGTACTAGGTGTTTGCGCATCCATGCTTGGACTTTGGAATACAAGCAAGCCCTCTTCCATCATTAACACTTTAATCCAGAGGCATATTTCTTTCAATAACTTCCCTCTCAACCCCGCTCGGAACGCGGCTTCGAATTTTGAAAAGGATTGGTGGGTTTCTGTTGCAAACTCGACAATGTACCCTTATAGTGTAGTATACACCCAAAAAACTACTACTCTTATCAAATCCATGTCAAGACGATGGAGTGCGGTGAGATCTTCTAGAGTCTAGTCGTGACAAGACAACTTTTGTCCACCAGACCTACTTTTCACTTGCAATCTCTACAACCAGTTATACAGTTCTTTTGGAAATTTGCACAAGAATATCTCATACTAATCACTTGCAACTTATGAATACATGATCTCATCTTTTAGTTTCGCAACAACTCAGCGTTAGAGTTGAGCTTGGTGAGAAACAAATCGGTCAACTTACTCATCCCACTAGTTTCGTATTTCTTTCTTAAAAATCCTCGATACCATATTTTGAACCCTCTTTTTGAATTTATGGTCCCAAAAATGGAACCATTTGTTGGCACAAAATGACAGTAGGGTTGAGACCTTGGGTTCTGGCACAACGGGCCAACAAGTCTTTGTTGTAGTCTAGCACAACGTTGGCATTTTCACCTTACCCAGGAAGGTGAAGGAGTCTCACCTGAGGCATGCTACAACTGAAGTTAGATGAGCGTTGGAATTCGATACCAAGGGAATCATATTACTCAGAAGGGTGCAAATGATGGTATCTTAACATGCAAACCAACTAGATCGTAACAATATATCCATGCTACACCAAAAGACTACCTAAACAGATGCATATATATATATAAAATTGAATAGCCAGCATAATACACAAGTACACAATATAACTCCAAAACAGTCTTCTTCATTAGCATAACATAAGCACAATACATAAGGCTCATGGCCTAATCATCAATAGTAGAAATCACATAGTCAGTATACAAACTCGTACAAATATAATCATGGAGCCTTTCTCATTGCTCCACAACACAAGAAGAATGGAAACACTACAAACTTGATAGAACTGACCAAAAACCCCTCCTTCACTCTTCCTTCTTCTTTTTATCTTCTGCCATCTACCCAAACTACTAGTTCCTTTTCCCTTTACTCGGTTGTCTTCATCCTCAGTTTCCTCTGGTCTTTCCTCACTCATTTGTCCCTTCTTCCCACCACTCCTTCGCGACTACCAATCTTCCTTTAGTCTCCGGTCTTCCCTTAGTTGTCAACTTTGTAACTTCCCAACGGCCACCTCCGCCACTTGTCATTAGCCTCTTTATCCACAAAATATCAAAAACTAAGGCTCCAATAGTCCCACCCATTGAACAAATTCTTCAATGCATTTCAAGATCTGAGATGTTGTCCTTTTTTTACAGTTTCTCAGGATATAATTAGGTTCTGGTAAATCCAGCTAACCAATTGAAAACCACTTTTAGGACCCCATGGGGCACTTTCACATATAGGAATATGCCCTTTGGACTGATAAATGCTAGGGAAACTTTCCAACATGCCATGGAAATATCCTTTAGAGGACTTATCAATGAATTTGTTTTCATATACCTTGATGATCTCACTTGTTTTTCGAAACATAGATCATATCACTTCCAACATTTAAAATTTGTTTGAAAAATGCAGGAAAACATGAATCTCCATTAACCCCAACAAGTTATTTTTTTGTAGTTACCGAAGGTAAATTGTTTGTATGTATCGTGTATAAGGATGACATTATGATTGGCCCAGAGAGGATTTAGACAATCAAGTCTTTACTGCCTCCTAGTTCTAAAAAATTAGTCCAATCCTTTCTTGGGGAAAATCAACTTTGTAAAGCACTTTGTCCCAAGCTTTTCATAAATTGTTAAACCCCTTCAGGAACTGGTAAAAAAGACCATTATCTTTAGGTGGGGAGAACTTTAAAATGAAGCTTTCAACACTATCAAACAAGATATTGTAGAAGTGCATGCTCTTATAACCCTAGATTTTTCTAAGGAGATCCTTTTATACACATTTGCCTATGATTCATCTTATTTTGTTTTCCTTACCTTGAAAACTAACCAAAATGAAAAAATCTCATTTGTGTTTATGAGCTCCTCATTTAAAGGAGAAGAATTGAATTATGCACTAGTTAAAAAACAATCTTTCACAATTTATAAAGCAAACAAGCACTTTCACTGTGGTTAGAAACCTATTTGTTCAAAAGGAACTTGGGTCAAAGAGGGCACACTAGATGACATCCTTGCAAGATTTTGATCTTGAAATTAGACTTGCACAAATTATTACAGGTCAAGGTCTTTGCAAGTTAGTTGTTGAATCTGTTCTTCCCATTGATAATTCTTCTATTAGTCATGATCAATCTCCTCTTGACAATAAAATTTCTTTTATTCAGAATAAGTTTTGTGCATTAATCATAATTATGATTCTTGGTATGCGGACATGTTGAGATTGCAACAAGATGATGGAGCTTAGTGAAAAGAGTCGCCTTCACTAAGTGGGCCCGCAGGCTATTTTTGGTGCAAGTCTATTTTTAAACTATGTCTATTTTTAGACATATGGATCATGTCTATGGATTGCAGGTTGTTGTTTATGGATGATTGGTCAAGTTGGGAAAAATAGATGGACTTCTATTTTTGATCAAAGTGTGAGTGATCACAGTGTGAGTGATCAAAGTCTATTTTTAGACTGGCTGTCAAAAATAGAAAAGTCAAATATTATTGTCTCATAATAATATTTGGACTATAAACTTGATCTTATTCTCTTGGAGCACTTCAGTTTGAGCTACAGAGGTGGCACATGCAGCTGTCAGAAGGAAATACGCTTTTCTTATGAGTCAGTTGAGTTGTTGCATGCATGACTTCAGTTAGAACTCAATCAGTTGAGTTTGGTGGAGTTGATTGTGGAGTTGATGGAGTTGTGTTCAATTTGACTTAGTTAAACTAGTTGTAGTTAGTCTAACTGCAAATAGACTAATGATGAGTTGTTAAACTAATTATTAACTCATGATGCAACTAATGAATACATCAGTTAACTCAGTTGCATGTCAGTGCATTTTCAGTTCAACAGGGACAAGTGGTAGAGAATCAGATTGTTATCAGTTGTGACTATAGTTGTGCACCAGATCTTGCACAATCAAGGGATTGAGTATGCCAATGAGTTTGCTCACGTATTTGCCCAGTATTGTAGCCTTTGCTCACGTCCAACAAAGTGTGAGTGATTATTTTGAGGTGAAATACGAGTTTGGTAAGCCATTCTCATCAGTTCTTGAGCAGGTATTGAGCAGTGGAGGCAGGCAAGCAGTGGAATAGATTTGGAGATCAGATCTGAGCTGTATTGTGTGTAACAGGTGGAGCTGGTACTAGATTGCTTGTGATAAGCATTGTACTTTGTAATGTTACATGTTCTCAATCATTAATATACAGATAGTTAGGGTTTTTAGCGAGATGCTTTCCCCGAGTTACATACTGTGTTAATGTGTGAATGCTCTTGATGTTTTATTGTTATTGATGATCAACGTAGAGGAGCTTATGTATTGTGTATGTATTCCGCAATAGTACATGATCAGGATAATCTCTGTTGAATATGTGTTAAATTATTCTAAATTTCTACAAGACATAAAAATTTATCTGAAAAATGGCACCACCCCATCTCATTTAAATTCAACCCAAAGAAGGGTTTTGTGATTAAAATCTGCCCCATATCAGTTTATCAGTGAAATTATTTTTAGGAGAAATTTTGGAGTGTTGCTCCGCTATCTTGAGCAAGAGGAAACCTCTAAAGTTATTCATGAACTCCATTCAGGTTCTATTGGTGGCCATTTTAGTGGTCAGAATACTGCTCACAATATACTAATGGCAGACTATTATTGGCCAACCATGTTTAGGGGTGCCCATGATTTAGTGAGAAGGTTTCAAACATGCCAAAAGGTTGTTGGCAGATTGGGTAAGCATGCTTTTACTTTGCATCTTGTTTCCATTGAATCTCCTTTTCAATAATGCAGATTAGATATTATAGGCCCTTTGAATCCTACTTCATATCAACAACACAAATATATTATAACAACAATATATTACTTCAGAAGATGGATTGAGGTAGCACCAGTTCGTGTAGTGAATGCAAATCGGGTTTTCAATTTTCTTGAAAGTCATATAATTTCACATTTTGGCATTCCTCAATATCTAGTCTTTGATAATGTTTTATGTTTTTCATCACATGATTTAGATGCATATGTAGTCGATAAAGGTATAAATATTGAATACTCCAAAAACTACTATCCTCAAGGTAACGATTTGGCTGAGTCATCCAATAAAAATCTGCTTCGAATTTTTAAATGGAATGTATCTAAAAACTAGAAAAAATTGGCATGTTTTTTGTTTAATGAATTGTGGGATGATAGGGCCACCTCAAAAGTTTCCATTGGCAACTCTCCTTTCTTTTTGGTTTATGATAGAGAATTTATCTTGCCACCTCATATTTTCTTGCCATCCCTTCAGTTGTCCCAAAATGTTCAGGAACTCAAATCGCCATCCATGGAAAATAGGATCAATGAATTACTAAGGATGGAGCAAGAGAGAATTAGAGCTAGGACTAAATTTGACCAACATAAAAAACTGGTAAAATGTTGGTTTGACAATAAATCTTCCTCCAAGAGAGATTTTGAGGTTGGTGATTTGGTGTTAAAGTGGGAAAAAGCCCATGAAGACAAAGGAGAGCACACCAAGTTCCAGAAGTTATGGCTAAGACCCTACACTATTACAGAAAATTTGAGTCCCATCACATTCCAATTGCAAAACTTGGAAGGAAAGCCTGAGTCACTTCTTGTTAATGGTTTTCTTCTGAAAAATTATTTTGCATAGTCCCTCTTGTCGGACACTTGTACATATTTTTCTTTTGATTGCATTTTATTTTTATTTTTCTTCTTTCTTTTTGAGTGCTTTGTTTTGTTTGTTGTAGGATGTTTCATTCCACATTAAATCTATCTGCAACAAATTTTATAAATCTCTCAGTGGTTATATGGTTATTTGTGCTAACTGATTGAAAGATTTCCTTTAGTTTGCTCCTCCTGATCTGTAAATTGTCAAAGCAGCTGAAATATGTTACAAGAAAATTTATGTTTTTGTTTTTCTGTATGTTTATGTTCCAAAGCCAACAAATTTATTTCAGCATGTATATTTTTGTTATACTAGTTACTCAAACTTATTACGCCATCCATCTCTTAAGGATTGGATATGTCTTCCCATCTGTTAAAATTAAATGATGAAAATTTTCAGTTTAATTCAAAAATATTAAAAGTTATTAATTGAAAAATAGGGGGTCTCATCACGAGCCTACCTACCATGATCATAATATTTTAACAGATGTGACATTGTTGTATCTGGTCACCAAGATAGACCAATGACTTTTGGTCATTAGATCACAAGATAGCGTGTCTCATCACGAGCCATCTTGTTCACATTTGTTACATCTTGTGGATGGTAGTGTTATCTTATAGTTCACCAAGACTGAACATTGACTTCAAATTAGTACTTTCAAAAAAAGAGAGGAAGATAAGAATAATAAATATGCATATGACAATACAACTCACTCTGCATTTTAAACAAATGGGATATTAAGGCATCCAGGTTAAATGGTAACCTTTTCAAGGCTATGGACACCTACTAGCAGCAGTGGCTCTACCAATGGTATTGAAGTAAATCTCTTAACAAGTCTTTCTCTTAAAAGATTCTTATTCATTTTTTCATTTTTTGTTGTACTTTGAGTTTCCTTTTTGAAAGTATATTTTACGTTTCTTAATTCTGTAACTATTTATGGCTCTTGTCTTTTTGCAGATCTGACTGAAGAAAACATGTTCAATATTTGCCACTTAACTTCGATATCAACTGATCTTTTCCTTTTATTTTGTAGGTAGAGATAATTGGTCCTTCCCAGTGAGCCACCAATTATTGGAAGGCTAGCCACTCCCATCTCTTTCATTGTTGATGGTATGGACCCCCTCTTTCACGATTTTCATTTTTTCAATTTGATTTTTGAGTTGTGTTTTTAATACCTTCAGGTTGCTTGAGAATTGCTTTCATTGCACATTTGGATTTAGATTTTATTTGATAATACCTTACAAAATATCGATAATGGTGTTCCCAAGGTTATAATCACTCATGAATTTGAACTTGCACATGACAATTATATGAAATTATTATAGAATTTCAGAAAATCTGTAACAACTCTTTATATATTATTGTTAATGTCTTTTCAGTTTTCATCTTGTGGTCTACTCGAATGCATACATGCTTTTCTTTGTTATAACCTTTCGGGACCTATCTACGTAATCCTACCCTATTTGTTTCAGACCTATTACAATGGTGGTATGATTATTATCTAAACCTATACCTAACACCTATTGGATTATGATCCGAAAAATAGTTCCAAGACCTTAGCTCTTATCATCATAATTATATTTCAAACCCTCTCGAATTAGGTTTTGTTCATAAGGATTGGGAAATGGGATTATAGGGGAAATGGAATTATTACATTGGAGATTGACTTGTACACTTATTGTTTTCTGATGGTCGTTATTTCAAGCCCTGTCATGATTGTACCTCGTTATTCATTCCTCGAAGTAGCTAGAGTTTTCGAAGCCCATTTTGTTTACTATCTATGCTAATCTTTTATGGATTTTGGCTCTACCATAACAAGTTAGGTTTTGACTCTTTGTTGATTTTACAATCATCTTGTAATGTGGAAAGTCAGTATTGTCTCACCATGTTGCGAGTAGTCTGATTTGAGACCTGAGAAATTGACATGTTAGAATCCTATGGGGATTGTACTCAATTGTTTTATATCATGGGCTGGTTTAATTTCTTGAAATTGTTCCAAGGACATAACCAGGTAGTAACTGAGGCTTTTGCAACCTCTTTCAATGGTTGTAGGGTTAGAATTGGGGACATTCAGTTTACAGTGGATCCTGAGTTTATTGCTGAAGTTGCTTGTCTATCTCTCGAAGGTGAAAAATGGTCGAAGACCAAGAGAATTAAGAAAGTTCCCTAGAAGAAATTGTTGGCCAAAAGAGGATATACCTACGACATTAAAGGTATGTCGGTTACCCATTTAAAACCCAAATGGAAAAACATGTTACTATTTTTGAAAATGTACATAATGTGTGAAGGTTGCTATAGTTTTGTGTTTTTATATCATATTAGATCGTTAATGGTTTTCTTGGGATACCCTTTCAATATTCCGCATTTCTTCTATGTATCGCTAGTTAAGATGGCTTCAACATACTAGAAGTGGCATAATAACTGCTATATGATTCATCGTGGTTTAATTGGAATTTTGGTAAAATTTCAATTGAAGAAATTAGGGTTAGAATGAGAACCATTCCTGATAAAGAATGGTTTTGAAAAACCCCAACCTGAGCAATTTTTCCCTCCGGTGTATTCAAACCCTCATATAGAAATTAATGATGCTCTTGTCGATCCTTTAGGAAATGACATCCATGTCAGTAACCCTAAGTCTATTTATGAACTTTTGTCTTCGTGGAAAAGAGAAAATTAAGGTTAGACACCCCAAACCCCACGGTTATGTCACAATCAGAATAATAATCCTATTACTGAAAAGGGTGTGGTTTTAAAGGTGTCTAATCGGCAAGGTAAACATGTAGCTAATAAAGATAAGCTTCAAGTCAACTCTTTCGGTCTTGACCATGCAACACAATGCACATATTTTCATTCTCATTAAGATAGAAATACACATATAAAGGACAAGTTATCAAATGGGAAATTGTCCATTTTATTGTGTAAAACACACACACACACACACCATGTGACCAGAATGTTGTAGATCTAGAGGAAACTCAGCAAAGAAGGTTAAGCCAGAAGTCATCAAGGATCAAAGTTCTCCCTATAATACTGATAATTCACTGGAATTGAAAGACAAATCTCACAAATTGGTTTCAGAAGCACTGTTAGATATCTATTGGAACCAACGGTACTTGGTGATTGTTCCACAACTCACCCATTGAATTGAACAATTAACACAAGAGAACGAGTAGTTAAGAGTTTCCTATAATCATCATATAAATACCAAAAATGATGATCCTGCTCAGTCTGTTGAATTATCCCAGGGATATGACACTCACATTATAGTAAAGTATGTCAAAGTCAAGTTGATTATTTATCAAGGACCAGAAAATACTAAATAAAGCTTTAAATTGATATCTCTTTTAGGTTAATCTCGAGGTAAACTTTTATTGTTATTTTCAGTTTTTATTTAATAAATTAAAATAAATATAAAAAAAAGGATGTTACTAAATTTTTTATTTTGTAACATCCTTATTTTCTTATGTATATCACAAGTGAAATATTTGATGAAAATTGTTGTCACTCTAATTGCAGGACACACCTACTTAAATCAAAACATATTCCCGAATGTTCTCATGTTATTTTCCTTTAATATTAGTATTGTTATGATCGGTCATCTAGCCCAACAAACAAAATAATTTTAATTATTATCTTTGTCATTATACTTTTTTTAAGTTTCAATTCTAGAAGGATGTAATGGATATTGTAATCGCCTATATAAACCCATTACTTTTGAGTTAAAAGAGGGGGGAACCTGAGGGAGGTGAGAGAGACATTAGTCTGAATAGAGAAGTGTTTATTTTTTTTACTGTGAAATGAATGACATTTTCAGACATCTTGATGTGGTTTGATTCCATCAATACGCTGTATTTTATTATTTCCATAGTCATAGTTTATGATTCATAATATATTGTGGTTTCTGGAACTCATTCATGTTTGTTAGCCGACTTTGTGCGCTGACAACTGAATGTTTTTAACACATTTTCTTGTTGTATAATATATGTACTCATATTTTTACAATTGATCAATTCTTCATCTTCAGTGGCTTGTTCCCTAAGGAGGACGATTTGATTGTAATGGTTTGATTAGCTTGATTAATATTTGGTTAATTTTACCATTGTTTTCCTGAGTCTCTAGTAGGGATATCATAGTAAATGTTATCCACGTTATTCCTTTTAGTATCGATTTGATGATTATTTGATTTAATTTGTTAATCACCAATGAAGTTGTGAATTCTTAAATGATATCATTCATTGTTTTTTTCTCTTTCTTTCTTATAATTTTTGGCCAAGAAGTAATTGTAAATTATAGTAATTAATTTGGTATTTTTTCTATCTTTTCTTAGTGTTTAATCGGTTTAATAGTGCAAAAATAGTTTTTATGTTGTGTTTAATTAATGGTATGAACAACTTGTTTTCATTATAGTTGTTCATTTTGTTCTGTACTACATTCAGAAAAACATTACTACATTGAAAAAAATTAATCCTTCTTTCTGTTGATAATAGGATTTTTATTTCATTGCTTATTCTTAATAATAGTTGTTACATCATAACACTTTCATTTCTTTATATTGTTCTAGTTACATTAGTTCTAGCCTTCTTTTATTATTGTATTATATCATTGTAAATATTTTAATGTGATTCTAGTTTTGTGATAGAAAACTAATGTTATTATATATTTTATATTTACATTAGAGATTCACTAACATAACTTGGAGAATTTAGGTATTATTTAACTCAATTTAGGAAATCCACAGGTATACTTTCATTCTAGGAATATTTTTTGGTTTTTCTCCTTCACAAGATGAGGAAGTTGAAGGCCAACATAGCCTTTAAACCCATTGAGAGCGACTATTCCAAACAGTTGGGGCTATGTGAAGAGCCTTGGTATGGGTCTTTTCTCCTTTGTTGACATAGGTGTGTCAATTCCCACATCAACAGCTTCATACCCCCAACATACTATAACGGCCCCTTCCACTATCTAGGCTAAACCAGCTCAGTAGAAGGTGTTACTTTCATTTAACTTGACCTCCATGGTCTCATTCTATAAATGGGGTTATAAAATTTCTACTTCTCCAAAGCTTGCAAAATTGACTTTGGAATACACCACCGTACTCATTTGGTTGAGTGATTTTGGACATAACCCAACCAATCAACTAAACACAACTAGTCAACATGACAAAACTAGTCAAGATAACCCACTCCTCGACTTAGCACAACTAGATGACTTACCATAAATAATTGAGTTAGCATAGCTAGACAAGATTAGTAAAAAAATAACCCAACCAATCAACTTACCATGATTAGAAAATATCATTCGAATGACCCAAGAAGTTGACCTACCTCGACTAGATAAGATCAATTGAAATGACCCAACCAATCAACTTACCTCGACTATAAAAGACCCTAATCTAAGCCAAAGGAAACTTAATGCTACCATCAAGTCAAAATATTCATCTAGGTTGACAAAAACGAATAAGTCTCATGCTCTTTACGAACCCCCTCCCTATGTAAAAAACTTTATATACCTAAGCAATAATCAAGCCACTACCTCATCGTTCGGTAACCTTGGATGAATTTGGTGCCCCAACAATTTGGGTCCTCCTGTAATGGCCACACATTGGCTACTGATCACTCATCACAAAAGTTTGTCACTTGTCAAGCTATGCACAAGGCACAACTCGTTGTCTCAACTTTAGCCTCAACATACTGGTAGAATTTGAGTACCCTTTGGTTGACTCAAGGTGAAGCTACACTAGCTTACCCACCATCTAATTTTGCCTTATCCTCTTTCGACTAAATTTTTGGTAGTGAAACAACCATCCTCTTCACCAAATGTCGACCTATCCTTCTCGTCAACTAGATTACCGACCGATGGAATTCACACACTATAAAATCTTAGTTGGCCACATTTTGTAGTCACACAGGACCATATGAACAAATCTACACTCCATGAATATATTAGCTTAACACAAAGGCCTTCAGATCCCCATAACCATGAAAATTGCATATATATAAATAATCTCATATGTTGGGTGTGTGTTATATTCTTTCCATGACTAGCCTTACGTGCGGGGCGGCGGGGGGGTGGGTGATAGCCTCCCATGTCCGTTGCGTTGGGCACAACAAGGGGTCATGGTGGGGGTGGCTACCCGCCTGTCTAGGGGTTTGAGGGGGGCGGTAGCCCCCCTCTATGGGGTCTGAGGCAATGCCCTGAGGAAAAAAAAAATTAACCCTATATTAGGTGGGCGAACCTACCTATGGTTTTGTGCATGGTTCTTGCACATGGTTTTGGGCATGATGGTTTTCTGTCCATGGTATTTTTGTAGATCCAGTTAAGGGAAATATGATTGTGCTGTAACCCAGGGTTAATGTATTGGGGTTTATGGATGCTTCAGCATGTATATATATGTATTGTAACATTGAAAGGAATATAATGAAAAATCAATCTGGTAGTCCCGGTTTTGGGATCCAAGGGAAAATATTTGTGTATATATGTTTTATGTTTTATGCATCAAGCATCAACCCATCAACATGCCATCAAGTTATTTGTTGCTCCTTTTTCCCTTGCTCTGCTTCTCCTTTTATTTCTCTTCCTGTGCTTCCTTTTTCTCCTTTGCTTTTCTCCTGCATACCCTGTTGTTCTTTTTGTCTTGTTGCTCCTGCCTTGTTGCTGCATACCTTGCCTCTGCGCCTTCTCTTGCTACTCTTGTGTTGTTCCTTTGCCATCAATGACAACAATGCCAACAATCTCCCCCTTTTGGAATTGATGGCAGAACAATGATCCTCCCATTTTTGTCCTGATTATTGATAGATTAGCCTCCATCCTTATGCTTATCTCCCCCTTTGACATCAATGGTAAGGGGATCTAAAAAAGAAATTGTCCACAATGCTGTTCATACATGTGCAAAATTTTCTAAACAAATACTTTGATAAGCATAACTTGTTTAAGTTCGAAGATTCTATAAATTAGAGGTTCAACAATCATAACATAATTTTGGGGTGATCTCCAATAAAAATTTCTAGATAATTGGAATAAACAAATAACATATTGTAAGAATAAAATGAAGGTTATTTAATCCTCTGTGATATTTCATTCTTTGCGATATTTCATTCTCTCCAATATTTGTTCTTTGTGATATTTCATTCTCTGCTTGCCTTAGCGAGATCACAAATTAAAAATTCATCCTTAGCCATGTTTCAGCTTGCATAAAATAGCCATATCGTTGGGGAAAATACATTGGATATCGATCATTCCAAGTGCAAATACGTTGAGGTTGAGCATTGAACGTTGGAAATCGTTGGAGAAAATACATTGCAGGTTATAAAACATGATGGCAACTCTAATAACAATTGATGAACACTTGACTAAACTGAGAGGGGGGATGAATCATTTTAGCATACTCATGGATAGTAATATTCTTTTCTTCAATTGTTGGGAATCATGATTGTCGTTAGACCAAGACCCACAAGTGTTAGTCAATGATTGCATCGCTAGAGATAAGGTTCCACAAGAGGCGGTTAGTCCATGTTGTGAAACACATGGGGAGTGTTGGTTTATCCAATGTCCAACATTCCTTGCTACAGAAAAATGTTTCTTGATTCCATGATTCTCACAAAATTATTCAAATTCATTAGAGGTAAACACACCTCCTTTGTCTAATCTTAAGAAATTGTTTTTTAAATTAGTGTCATTTCAGCTAGGGCTTTGAAAGCTTTAAAGTTCTAAAATTCTTCAAATTTTTCTTTAAGAAATGTAACCCATGTAATTCTTGTGTAATAATTAATAAACAACAAAAAATAACTCTCACCTTTTAAATTTTATATTCTTGTTGGCTTGAAGAGATCTTTGTGTACAAGTTCCAATGGCTTTAATATTGAGAAATCCTTTTTTTTAAACTAATTCTCATATGCTTCTCGTGTTGACATGGTTTGCAAATAGTGTCTATAGGTTTTGAGATCCTTGACATATCTCTTACTAGTTTTGTCTAGTTGAGTTTTACTAGATTGTCAAATTTTATATGGCCTAACTTTATATGCCATAACCAACTTTCATCTACTTGTCCCGCATAACATTTTTCCCCTTTGACTTTATCAAGGACATATACATTACTCGGGTTATATTGATTTTACCACTAACCTTCCTAAACCTACTTTCCTTTCTTCACATCCTTTAGAATGAAAGATGAGGTTGTAATATTGATCACACATTTGACTGGCACTTAGAAGATTGTGTTTTAGCCCTTCAACTTATAATACATTTTGTGTTTTAGATTCTCCATTATCAATACTAACCATACATTGTGCCCAAACATCCTTGCAAAAACGTTATCCCCAAATGTAACATTGCCTCCTTTTTCTTCCTTTAGGGTGAATTTATTTATTTATTTATTATTATTATTATTATTTTATTTTTTTTATCTCCTGTCATGTGTTTTGAACATCCATTATCCATGTACCATTGGCTTGCTTTGTTTTAAGCATATAGTGCAAGTCCACATTCTTCCTTCTTTTATTCTTCCTAATTCCTTTTCCACACCTTTGTGTAGTCTTCTCTATACTTGGTATAAACATCTTCTTCCTTGTTTAGTTTAGGACACTTTAGTTATTGCACTTATAGCATTCAATACTATAACCAGGTAGCTAAGCAAATCAATTGTATTTTCTATTAACAAACCCAGGAGAACTTTTGTTTTTGTTGCTCACACAATAATTCTTTGACGTATTACAATATCATCTATTTTTCTCTCACATGATCATTTCTTGCATAAGTTCCATAATCTGTTGCTTTATGACCAAAATTATTGCAAGAAAATCAATAGCCAAGGAAGAGGATTTTCTAACTAGTTGTGGAAGGCCTTCTTCATGGAATAATTATCCTAAACTCATTTTTATTGTTCTTGTGAGAAGAATCAAGTTTTTGTTGGTCCTCATTTCCTTTCCTACTGTTTTTTTCATTGTTGATTGATCTTTTTATTAGCATAGCGTTTAGGATTTTCTTCATTTTCCTTTTTTGATGGCCTTATGACCTCACTGCTTGCAACTCCCTCAAGGGACTCTTGTTTTTAATCATAGCCAAGACCTTTCTTGATGAGTTAAAAACTGAGAATATCATCTAAGATTTTAGCATTCTTTCTAAAATTCAATATATTATTCAAATAATCTATTGTTTTTTCTGGTTCCTTTCTAAAGGAAATGATTTAAGCTTCTATCTTCTCACAATTTTCTTCCTTTTCTTTCACTTGGATTGCCACCACTTCTTCTATCATTTTTTCCTCTTCCATATTCTTCAGGATGATAACTATCTTTTTTATTTCATCAAGATCACGATCTTTGTTTTCATATTTTTTTAATTTCTCCTTTTCTTTTTATTGTTTCCCTAAATCTTATATATTTTTCTAAGGCACAAATGAGTTTTGCTTCAAGATTCACTTCCCCATCAATATCTTGTTCTTATGAATCTATTTTTCTTCTATTTTTCTTCATTTTCTTTATGAATATACTTTATATCCATGGATATGAATAGGAATTATTCTTTACATTATCACATATATATTCATCACTTTATTCAGACGAGGTATTATCTTCTCTAGAGTAAACACTCTTATTCTTAGTGTATTTTCCTTTCTTTTATCTATAATATTTTCTTTTATTGTTATGCTTTTCTTCACCATAATTTTCTTCCCTTTTTACATATGGACATTTGGCATCAAAATGTCTTAATTTATTATAGCTAAAACATTTGAAGGGTATTTGACCTTTATATTTATCAAGTCCTCCTTTTAGCTTTCTTGGAAAATGTGCTTCTTCTATATTTGATTCATGATTGGAAAAATCATCGAATTTCTACATGTCTTATTTGATGCTTTAAAAGATACTTCCTTATATGTTATATTTTATTTTTCTATCCTCATTTCATATATAGTAAGAATCCAATGCATCTCATCCATCATCAGTTTCTACAAATTCTTCATTTATTTAAGGGTAGAGACCTTGGCATCATATTTTAAGGTGAGTGACCTTAGAATTTTTTACACGGTCATTGATTCTTCAACCTTCTCTCGAAATCCTCTAATGGTGTTGAAATTTTCATCCTCATGGAGGAAATAAGCTACAAAATTTTCTTCATCTTTCATTTTAAAGCTCTTAAACTATATTCTATGATTTTTTAGTTTTGCCTTCTTCACCTTGTCATCGCCTTCACAGAGGTTTTGAGGTTTGTACCAAAACATATTCCAATTAATAATGCATAAACTTGACAAATTTTGACTTTTATAGACCACACAAGAGAGCATCCATGGCTTTTGAATCATGTTCACTAGCCTTCTTCTCAACCATAAATATTGGAGGAGTTTTCGTGGATGTATAACCAATCACAACGAATTGCCAAATATCAAACCCAAATTCCATTAGATAGGTATGCATCCTTATACTCCAGTTTGTATAGTTTTTTCTATCAAACAAAGGGGATCTATTTGTGGAGAATCCTTCTTAACTGTCCACGTGTGCTCCCAAAATCTACCTTCCAACAATTAGACTATTTTTGAAGGAACCTACTCATATACCAATCATTGAAAGTATGTTTATACTAAGAGGGATGGGAATATCAACATAAGGTCCTTTTCTAAATTTTAAATGAGAATTCATAAATCATTCATTAAATTCAAAACATTAAATGCATGTAAACTCAATAATAGTGAATATAATTAAACGTGTAAACCATTGCGAGAGAAAAACCACAAAAACTTATATTTATAAAATGTCTAGAGGCACCAACTTATTGTTATAATTCTTGTAGGAACCAAACTATTGGAGACTCCAATCTCTTTAGCTGAGCAAAAACTTAGTAATTATTGTGTACAATTATTTCATAGGAACCAACCTACTAGAGACACCAATCTCCTTGGCTAAGCACCAAGTTAGAAAGAATTGCATAGGCACCAACCTATTATATTCATACACAAAGTATTTTTTACTTCACCAGTATGCTTCATACTTCATGCATTTTGTTAGAATATTGAGAATATTCATAAACATATAAATATATAAAACACAACATAACTTTACTAATCTAAATTACTATGGATAATAATAACACTTAATCTATAAAAGAAAGGAGGTAAGAAACAAAGGAACAGACGCACCATATTTACGTGGTAAACACCAATTAGGGAAACATCCATGGGAAGGTAATAGAATCTTTATTAACTTCAAAAAAATCTAATATTTCAAAGAGCAACACCAAAAATGATTTGAAATTTTGTTGTATGTCTCATGGGAATCTCTAACCTATATTACATACCAAGAGTGAGTTCTATGAGCAAACGTGCGGTATTGTGATGGGTTCCACTCTTTCCCCTATAGTTCCTAACTTGTTTACGAAAGATTTTGAGACCAAGGCCTTAGCCTCAGCTCAATTTTTCCCTAAGAGGTGGAAGAGTTTGGTTGATGATACTTGCGTCATTTGGCCTCATGGTCGTGAGAAGTTGGATTTTTTTCTTAACCACCTTAATTCCCTATCAAACTCCATCAAGTTCACGATTGAAGTTGAGGCGGATGGGTGCCTTCCCTTCCTTGAAATTTTCCTTTCTAGAATGGATGATGGTTTTGTTTATCACCAAGTTTTTTGAAATAAAACTCAGACGAAATAGTATCTTCATGCTACTTCTCATCATTTCCCTGCTAAAAAATTTGGTGTTCTCAGCACTCTAGCTACCTGTACCCTGAGAATATCTGATGATAACCACCTAGATTGGGTGTCATCTCATCTTCTTGAAGTTTTTAAAAATAATGGGTATAGCAGAGCCCAAGGCCTCAAGGCTTTTTCAAAAGCCTGTAAAGGGTTAAAAGTTAAAAATGTCTATGTTGATCCTATCTCCAAGGTTCATCTCCCTTTTATCTAAGGGATCATGAACAAGATTGCCCATATCCTTAGAAAGAATAATGTCTCCTCTTCATTTAAGCCTCTCAATACCATTAAAAATTCACTTGGATCTGTTAAAGACCCCGTTGACCCTAAGGACATGAAAGGTGTCTACCTTGTTCCTTTCTCCTGTGGTATTCCCTATATTGGAGAAACAGGTAGGTCCATTAACCAGAGAATCCATGAACATATGGCAGAATTGCTCCCACTCACCGGCTCTTGCTAAACATGCGGAGAAATCAAAACACCATGTCTGTATTGAGGATTCCATATTCCTTGCTAGAGTTTATCACTTCCATCATAGGAAGCTTAGAGAGGCTATTGAGATTGAGAGGCATGCTAAAAATCTTAACCGGGATGATGGTTGGAAATTGAGTAAGAGTTGGATTCTGGCTTTCTTCGTGATTCCACCCCCTTTCTACTCTCCTTCTTTGTAAGTTTTATTTCTAAATATTATTTATTTGTAATATTATTTGCCTTCTATTTTTTACCATTCATGGCCCCCCAATATCTTTATTGCTATTAAAATTATACTATAATTTAATTTGTTTAATATAATAATTATTCTCCCAGCATCTTCTTTATAAATTAAATAATATCTTGTAACCTTTTTCATATTATAAGTTTATTTTTATTAAAATTAATAAATAAACTCCTAACTATTTTTAAATAATTAAATAAGATTTTTTAATCCATTCTTAACCCTATAATTTCTATTATTATTTTCGTACAATATTATAATTAATCTATTTAATATAATTAAGATATATAAACTCTTAATAACTACTTTATATATAAATGATAATTTGTAACATTTTTTTTGTTAATTTTTTTTGTTATGATAAATGAATAATATATTTTTGGAACCTATTCTTAACCCTATTACTCTAGTATTCTAAAATTTTACAAGATCATGTATTAATTTATTTAATATAATTAAAATAAATAACCCATATAGTATTATTTTATTTTATTTATGAATCATTCTCACTATATGAATATTAATTTATATATATATATAATTATTCCTAACAACTACTTTATATTTTTAGTAAATAGCTCCTAACAACCAATTATAAAATATTATTTGTTTACCTTATTAACTAATTTACTACGGCTAGTTTTCAATGGCTAACTCTGGGCAATGATGCATACATGTTATTTATTCCTAAAGATCGATTAATTTTTTCACCTTGTCTTGAGGATGAACCACATTAGTTGGTTCAAAACATCAACCAAATCATAATGATGTGATTATTCCAAAAGACATTTATCTATACCAAGAGATATTGAGGAATTACATCCCAATAATACATGTTGGATAATTTAATTTCTCCTATTTATATAATAGATTATTACAAGGGTATTTTATGTTGGAAAATGTAACTAATTTTGGTCTTCATAATTGTCATTGTACTCATGTAAATATGCATATCTTATGTTACAAGAATAAATAAATAAATATATATATATATATATATATATATATATATATATATATATATATATATATATATATATATATAGATATTATTTTTAAGCATGGGTTCCATGCTTCATTGTATTGATCGTCTAGGTCAAGCATGTATTTCATGCTCCTAGGGTTTGTCATGTCAAAATAATATTTTTCTTGAGTCAATAAAGTCATTGTAAATTGTATAATACCATATTGTTTAAGATGTAACATGTAAAAGATATAAATTATGAGTCTAGAAGTCTTATGAAACTCCAAGCACAAGTCAGCCCTACCATTAACAAGTCAGCCTAGAAGAGGTTATTCGACCACAAGAGAAGCACATATATAGAAGAGACTTTGACCTATTTGAGACACACATCTAAAATTTGATCTCAAGAAAGAAAAATGAATACAAGAAGGATAAAATACCTAGAAGAAGGAAGCATCTCAAGAAGAACAAAAAAATATGATTTTGTGACAATCTTTCTATCACATGTGTGAAGGGTATAGGGTTTTTGGTGTTGCTACAAGGTCAAAATTACAAGCTTAATTGCAGGTCTGAAATTTTGTTGCAAGAAGGAAAATACTTGAAGGAAAAAGTCTCCAAGAAAAGAAGCAAGCTATAACAAAGGGAGGAGACCTAAAATCTTACCTCTTCTACCCACATGAGTGGTGCTAGGGTTTTCACAGAAGAGTCAAAGGTTGCAATAAGAGATTGCAGATCCGAGCTAGAGGTCGAAGTTGAAGCTTGAAGCAGGTTGAAGTGAATTTTATCCTTATTGAATAGGTTGATATTTGACATATTTGGAGAATATTATTGGAGGGTTGACTTGGCGCTTGGAGGAGGACTTGGTCTAGGGTTTTGGGTCTTGGTTTTATCATTCAAAGACGATTCTATAAGAAGAAAAGAGATTCTTTCTAGATTTTCTCCTTGGAGGGGTTTTTCCTTGGCTTGGAGCCTACTTCTTATGTTCATTGTCTTTATTGCTTTACTCTTGATAATTATTTGATGAAAAGATATAATAAAGAAACATAAAAAGATAACTAAATTTCATAGTCAATTATTAAGGTTAAGGGGAATTTGTTTTAATAGTTTCCCTACTACATTCTCCAACATGGTATTAGAACTAAGGTGAAGAAAGAGAAGGCAGTTGGAAGATCATATTGTTGACATAAGAAGGGATTGTTGTTCAAGGGGAATCATTTTTAGAAGGACACAAGGAAATAATAATAATATGTATTGAAGAAAGGAAGGATAATCTCTTGTTGAAGGCTCTTTAGTACATCAGCTTGAAGAAAAGGAAGCATCAACGAATATTGGGATCATCATCCTCTCACTGAAGCTATTTGAAGACACTATTGTTGAAGGGATCCTAGAAGTCATAATTATAAGTCATCTTTGAAGTCTCCTTAAAGTTATTGAAAACATCAAGATAGTCGGAGACATAATCAAGAAGGAGGACCCTTGGTTGACAAGTAAGTGTCATATTGTCCTCTATGTCTCAATCTACAGATCACATGGCTATATTTTGCAAGGAAAGAAACAAGATCGTTGGATCAACAAACTTCCTAGCATGGAAGAAAAGGATTGACTTGGCACTCATGGAAAATGAAGTCATGGAATATGTCCTTGGTGAAGTGGTTGTATCAGACAGATAAAAGACAAGAGTTAGAAAAATAAAAGAAGGGAGAAGTAAGTGTTAGCATTGATGTGTGTTGCAGTGTTGCAGATGTGTTAGTTAGTTGGAATTGATGTCAACCTAGTTTCTTTGGTTTCAAGTGTGTTGGATATACATGTGTATATGTGGTTGTAGGTGGCTTGTGTATGGTTGAGGTGTAAATGGTCCTTGGCATGTTTGCTAGCCTGTATTATCTTGGAGATGTGATGGATGGTCCTTGGCATGTCTACTAGTTGGAGATGATGATGATCTCCTTGATCATGTTGTTGCATATAGATGTTAGTGGATGCTACAGGAGT
Organism: Pinus tabuliformis; assembly: GCA_031772625.1. NCBI lineage: Eukaryota > Viridiplantae > Streptophyta > Pinopsida > Pinales > Pinaceae > Pinus > Pinus tabuliformis. Next base: position 759,682,818 of record CM062811.1, read on the forward strand.
TAAATTTGAGGAGCCTTGTTGATTAGGTCTCCATGGTCTCCATGTCTTGGATTAGGTCTCTCATGTTGATGAAGTTATATTTTGGGCTTAGAGAGGATCTACAAGTTTCATTGGATGCTTGAGATGATTGTATAGGTGTTGGAGGATATCTGACATGTTTGGGAGTTGCATATTGTTCGCAGAGATGTTGTGGAAAAGTTTTATGGCTCAAATATTTAGTTTGGTTGTTGGTTGGTATCTTAGTAAACCTAGTTAGACTTGTGATGATGTTGGTGATATTGCAGTGATTTAATGAAGTGCTGTAGAGATGCAAGAGACTGCTAAAGGTCCTATAGATTCTTGTCAAGATATGGAAGAAGTTTGAACAATTTATAAGAATATTTGGCTAAGTTTTTACCATCCTTAACCCCAGTCGCATGCATGTTGAGTCATGGGAACATCTAAAAAGCTCTAGTCGCATGGAGCCAAGCCCATGGGAGTGACTGAGGACTTCTAGTCACATGGAGGCTATGTTGTGGGAGTGACTAAGGTTTTTCCTGAGTTTTTCTCTGCATTCCTCGCACTGCTCAACTAATTTTGGTGTTGTGGCGATGTTATTGATCAAAATTTTTTAGCATATGGTCGGAAAAGTTTGTGGGCCCTCTAGAAGTTGATAAAGGTTGAAGATATCAAATGGATAGTGGTGTTATTGGTTTATTTTTTCAATAATCCTATCTTAATGAAATATGAAGTGTGTGAAAAGGATTGTTGAGTGGTCCATAACCTGTACCATTTACTAAGTGACTCAACACAAAAAAATAATAAATAGAGGAAAGCTTTGAGTCTATTTAGTTGGCTGCTTGGAGAGTGTGTGAATATGCCATTATGAAAGCATTGTGAGTGAGTATATTATGCAGTAGTTGCTCACATATTTTGTGCAGAGATATATCATATATTTGTGAGCAGAAAGCAGAGATAGAGTTTTGAGGAAGATTTAGAATTTATGTGTAGTTTGTGGTAGAAAATTGGCATCTTGCGGTGTGTTTGAGAGTAGTATTTTAGTGTGAGAAGAAGTGAATAAATTCCCCCCCTTCAAATTTTATGTGCAAAATGATGGATTTGGTGGGTTGCTCATGTTGAGAAAATTAAGAACCCAATTTGAAAATATATGAAACATGGTTTGCATGGAGGAAGTGAAGGCGTGGAGGCTTCAGAATAGATAGTGATTTGGAAAATTTAGTAGTAGGAATATTTTTATCCATCCAATAAGAGTTGGACAGTCCAATGGAAGTTGGGCAAGTATCGTTGGTCGTGGGACCTTCCAGCGGATAAATTTCCATACATCCATGAGAGAAATATATTTCTGAATTGATAGATGCCAACATATTGTAGAGGAAACCAAGTCTTTTGGCTTATGGATGTAAGCTAATCTGTGTATGATTTGTTCAGCATAATAATAAAAGAATTGAGCAATGCAGCAACAGTAGGGCAGTTTTCTCCAGAAAGGGTTTCCACTAGAAATACTTGTGTTCTTGTGTGTGCATGTTTGTCATTCTCATGATTATTTCTTATTATTGTTATGGTTTCAATTTATTATTTCTCACATGTTTTGATGAACTAATGTTGTGCATGCGCATGGATATTTGAGATTGTTGAAAAGATTTAAAATTGGTATAAAGGCCAACACTACTAATTCACCCCCCCCCCAGTAGTGGATATATTTCTAACAATTGGTATCAGAGCTAATGCTCTTCAGTCAATCTTAACCACTTCGAGAGTAGATCGAGGTTCATGGCTAGAAGTAAGAAGAAGATGTCTCAAAAGGCAAATAATTTGAAGAAGGAAGAAAATCAATCTATCACAAAAGAAGTTGCAAATTCCAAGATCTCATCCAAATTAGATGTGTTACGAGGTAATATGTTGAAATAATTTTTTAATTATAATTGTGATGATTCTATTCAGGTTGATAGTAAAGATTAGAAGGATATTGTTGTCATTAAGGCTAAATATGAATAAAAAATGGTTGTGATTAAATAATTAGTTTCTCAAATAGATAAAATGACATCAGCTTGTAGGGATCATAAGAAATTGGTGCAAATTTGTGATGAGAAGGAGAAAAATATCAAGGAGGAGCTCACTACCTTGAGAAATTAGTTGGAGGATTCAAAAAGATATGAAGAAGTAATGTGCAGCAAGCAAAAAGAAAAGAAATATTATGTTGAATCGCTTGAACATGTTGTAGATAAATTGATAAAAAAAATAGAAGATAAATACTAGAACTTGAAAAAATTAAGATCAAAATAGAAGAGAGAAAAATAAACTTCAAAGAGGTGATGTATGTCCAAATGTAGGAAATATTAACTAGATTCAAAGAACCCTACAACAAAATTTTTGAGCATTCATGACAATGTTGGATAAAAGAGGTAGCAATTTCTTCAGCAGCAATGAAGAGATTCGAAAGGAGGTTATATGTCAAGAAAAGAATTCACTCCTAGAGTTGATAATAGAATAATTAAAAGGAGAAATCAGAATTCATTTTCTCCCTTGATGAACGAGAACGAGTGTTTCAATTGTCACTAGTTTGGACATATGGCAGCCTATTATAGGAGAAAATTGGATACATCTATGCAGCAATTTGGACAACAAAGAATGAGGTCTTCCTTCAGGTATACAAGTTTATTTAATGGTTGTGTTATGCTTGTAACCTTTTTGGCCTTAAGTCCATTTATTGCAGGTCTAGTATGAAAAGTTGGAAATCTAGCATGAGGAACAAAAGATCAATTCTTTTGGCTTCTTATCTTGGTCATGTAGAATGTTATATGTGTCAAAAATTTGGACACATGGCCAAATATTTCTAGATGCCTAAATCCATGATAACTTCGTACAAAATCAGTGGCCAAAGAGGCATGCACAACAAAGGAACTAGCCATGAGTTGTGTGGAAGAAAAAGGAAGAACAGTTAGGAAAATGTGGTATTGATCTTTGTTCTCATGATGAGGATGATAAATGGTATACTGATAGTAGATTCTCATATCATATGTCATGAGATAGGAGAAAAATTCACTTCCTTAAGAGAATCAATAGTGGTCATGTTGTTTTTGAAGGGAGTGAACCAGCAAAAGTGTTGGGAAGTGGTAAATCCAACCTTGGTGAGAAGAGGACCAATGCAGAAAATGTGTGGCTCATAGAGGGTTTAAAGCACAATATTTTAAGTGTGAGCCAAATGGTTGATGGAGGTAAGGAAGTGGTATTCAACTCCAAAGGTTTCTTCATCTGAAAGAAGGGTCAAATAGGGTGATAGCTAGAGGAGTTAAAACACCAGACAATGTTTATGTGTTGAAGGGAAGAGTATGCAAAGAAAGCAGATCAAATAAGTACTCTTCTTCATGAGATTCAAAGTAAATGAGATCGACACATATTGCAGTCTGCTTTTGCATGATAAATATTTTAGAAAACAAAATGGATGTGAGGCCTTCATAGGCTCAGGGGGAGTATTTGTCACATCATGTTTTTGCATGCAGTTTAGATCATAGATGTGATGTTATTGAAGCTTATCTTTTTTATTATGATTTCTTGATGATGTTTTTTTTCTACTAATGTTATCTTTACTAAGGTGTGATCAGGAGGAGATATGGAACATGTTCAAGGGGAGTAGCTTATTTGCTTCCAATATTCCGATGGCATTGTGGCTCCATGGAGGAGTTGGCTATGCATTGCATGCTATGTGCCCATCCTTTATATATGTTTATGTTTGATCATATATGTTGCCTATATGGTTTCACATGCAGTTAGCATGTATTATGCATATTGGTTTGATAGTTTTATGCATGTGGTGGTGCTATGGAGATTAGTATGATGATGGTGCATGACTCTTATATTTATGATGGATGAGTTTCATGTTGATGTTGTTGCTACATATTATGATGGTTATGTTTTTTAGTGTGGTTTCTTTCTTGAGTCATGTATGCATTGAAACAAAGTCATGTGAGTCATGGTTTAGCCATATATGGGCTTATTGATGTAATTGTACAACCATGTATTATAGTTTTAGAAGCCATGTAATAGGCTTATTAAGCCCTATACTTTGATGCATATCATTTGGTCATAGTAATTGTTCCATGTGGAGTCGCCTCTTGCATATGAAAATGAGGCATTGGCATCTATATATGTCAGTTTACATTCAGTCATGGAGATTTTTGAGTTCAGTGGAGTATGGTTGGTCATAATGTTGTGACCTTTCATCATGTAGTTGTTTCTACCATGCCTACTTCATAGAGATGCTACTTCTAGATAGACATTATTATCGTTGATGTATGAGTTTATTTTTTGTTGGATAGTACATTGTGGAGAGAATGTACTTGATGTTATGGATTTGATTAGAGTTTTTGCTGCTAGTTGGTCATATTATGTAGTTGTTGCTATGTATTGGTGATTTTATCTGTTGTTGTCATTATGACATGGCTTATGTTTTTGTTGCTTCAGGGGAGAGAGCATGTGTTTCATTGTGTTTTGTTGTTGAGTGAGAGAGTTTATTGTTGTTGCTGGTAGGAGATGTATATTGCTACTCTAGTGTGTTGATGATTGGACATAGCTTGCATCCAGGGGGAGTTTAGTGCACATATTTTCCAAGGGGAGTGTTGTCATCTTTAAATCTTGAACTCCATTATCTATCACTTGCATATTTTTTTTAGTGGAGTTTATGTTTTTTTTTTATGGAGCCTCTTGCATGTAGAGGAGTATATAGCATTCATCCTTGCTATGTTTATCCCTTTGTCATGTTGTCAAATGGGGGTGATGTCATTATGTTTGATCAGATGATTGCTTCAGTAGGGGATGACCTCAATTCTAAAGGGGGAGATCGTTGGCATTGATGTGTGTTGCAGTGTTGGAGATGTGTTGATTGGTTGGGATTTATACCAACCTGGTTGGTTGCATTGTAGGTGTGTTGGGTATGCATGTGTATAGGTGGCTTCAGGTGGCTTGTGTATCGTTCAGGTGTAGATGGTCCTTGGCATGTCTGCTAGCCTAAACTAGATTGGAGATGAAATGGATGGTCCTTGGCATGTATACTAGCTTGGACTAGCTTGGAGATGATGATGATCTCCTTGATCATTTTGTTGCATACAAATATTAGTGGCTTCTACAGGACTTAGAGTTGAGGAGCTTTGTTTATTAGGTCTCTATGGTCTCTAGGTCTCGGATTAGGTCTCTCATGTTGATGAAGTTATATCTTGGGCTTGGAGAGGATATATGTGTGTCAGTGGATGCTTGATATGGTTGTATACGTATTGGGGGATGTCTAACATGTTCGAGAGTTGCATACTATTGGAAAAGATGTTGTGGAGAAATTTGATGGCTCATATGTTTAGTTTGGTTGTTGGTTGGCATCTTAGTCAACCTAGTTTGACTTGTGATGATGTTGGTGATATTGCAATGACTTGATGAAGTGTTGCAAAAGTGCAAGAGACTTCAAAAGGTCCTACAGAGGCTTGTCAAGCTCTGGAAGAAGTTTGAGTTTTTTCTTAGCAGAGTTGACTAAGTTTTGACCATCCTTAGCCCCAGTTGCAAGCATGTTGAGTCATGGGATTGAATGAAAAGCTTTGTCACATGGAGCCAAGCCTATGGGATCCATTCAGGACTTCCAGTCGCATGGAAGTTGGTTGTGGTAGCGACTGAGTTTTTTCATGAATTTTTCTCCACATTCCTCACACTAATAAACTAATTTTGGTGTTGTATCGATGTTATTGATCAGAATGTTTCGACATATGGTCGAAAATGTTCATGGGCCCTCTAGAAGATGATCAAGGTTGAAGATATCAAAGGTATAGTGGATTTAGTGGTTGATTTGATCAAGAATATTATCTCAACCAAATCTAAAGTGTTTGAAAATGATTGTTGAGTAGTCCATAATCTGTAGCATTTACTAAGTGACTCAAAACATAAAAATGATAAATAGAGGAAAGCTTTGAGTCTATTTAGTTGGTTGCTTAAAGAGTGTGTGAGTATGCCATTGTGAGATAATTGTGAGTGAGTAGAGTATGCAGAAGTTGATCACATAGTTTGTGTAGAGATATATCATATATTTGTGAGCAAAAATCAGAGATAGAGTTGGGAAGAAGATTCAGAATTTGTGTGTATTTTGTGGTAGAAAATTGGCAACTTGTGGTGTGTTTGAAAGCAGTATTTTGGTGTGAGAAGAAGTGAAGAAATTCCACCCTCTATTTTAGAGTTTGTTTCGGATGTTATGTACAGACCGATGGAGTTGTTGGATTGTTCATGTTGAGTAAATTTAGAACTTTGAAAATATATGAAACATGGTTCGCATGGAGGAAGTGAAGGAGTGGAGGCTTCAGAATAGATAGTCATTTGGCGAATTTAGTAGTAGGAAGAGTTTTATCCATCCAATAGGAGTTTGAAAGTCAAATGGTAGTTGGGTGAGGATCATTGGTCATGGGAGCTTCCAACAAATATATTTCTATAGATCCATGAGAGAAATAGATTTCTAAATTGATAGATATCAACATAGTGTAGAGGAAGCCAAGTTTTCCAACTTATGGGTGTAAGCTAATCCATGTATGATTTGTTCAATAGAATAATAAAAGAATTGAGCACCGTAGTAGCAGCAGGGTGGTTTTCTCCCCAAATGGTTTCCACCATAAATACTTGTGTTATTGTGTGTGCATGTTTGTGTTTCTGATGGTAATTTCTCATTATTGTTATGGTTTTAGTTTGATATTTCTCACATGTTTTGATGAACTAATGTTGTGCATGTGAATGGATATTTGAGATTGTCGAAAATATTTAAAATTGGTATAAAGGCCATAACTACTGATTCACCACCCCCCCCCCCACCCCCCCCTCTTAGTAGTGAATATATTTCCAACAGTAAGGGCACAAAGGATAATTATTGAGTCTATTAAGGATCACCTTGTTCCCTTTATTGCTGATTTGAAGACATCCAAGGCTATGTATGATAATTTGGTAAAATTGTACTCTATAAGTACGTCATGTCAAAAGATTTCCTTGAGGAATCATCTATATAGAATAAGGAAGTCAAAGGATGAAGACATGGAAACCTATCTTATGAAGACCAGTTACAAGGGCTTGGGGAAGTTGTTTTTAATTATGAAATGACTACTTGTGTATTAAATGATCTACCATTTGATTGGAGCAGTTTTGCAACTAGTATCTACTTTAAGAATGATACTACGCCTTTTGATGAGTTATGGGCTCAATGCATCTTGGAAGAATCTAGAATAAATGAAAATGATGAAACTGAATCAAATGAAAGATCTCAAGTCATTATTTCAAGGTATAAGAAGATAAATAAATTGAAGTTTGGAAATTCCAAAAGAAAGCCAAATATGTCCAAGATTCAATGCTTTGGATGCAATGAGTATGGAAAGGAGTGAAATTCACATAGCTAAAGAAAAGGAAGAACCTAAGAATAAACCAAAAGGAGAAGATCCCAAGGATATTTAATATTGAAGGAAACTCTACCCTACCAGGTTATTTATGAAATTTGTCCTTCTTTTATTAAGTAGAAAGTAGAATAGCATGCATTATTGCATTCTCTAGAAAAGTCCTTTTTTTTTTAAAGCATGGCATCATAGATAGAAGCATATAATAGTAGAGGAATTAGAATCTAAATAATCAATTTGCTTTGGGAAGAATCATCTAGCTTAAATAGAATGAAAAGATTGTGCCATATTGTATATTATAGTTCATCCAAGAATTTTCTAACATAATGTTAGAGGTAGTCATTTTGCAAAGATGAATCATCAAGATGCTATAAGAACCATCATTTTGGAAGGTTCTTGGAAGAAGCGTTATGGCTGGTATATATTCCATCTAGTATGGAAACAATACTCTTGAAGGATGAAGGAATGAAGATGGTCAAGTTTCAGTCTTTCTTGGGAAAATAAACCTATCTTCAATAGATATAAGAAGAAAGCTCGTTCAATAAAGGATGGCTATATTATTGTATGAAAGAAAATATATGCACATAACTCTTTTCTAGAGTACGGTTCATCCCTCAAGAATCTTGCAAAAAGGGTTAGTTGTAAAAGTGTGCTTGGTAAGCCCTCCATATGGTTACATGATGCTTGAAAGACTAAATTTGACATGATTTGGAATGGCTAGAGATTAATACTCTCACAATATTGCATGGCATAAATATAACAATATTGTTCAACATAAAGTATAGTTTCCAGAAGAAAGAAAGGGAGTTAACAATGAAAACTCGAAGGAAGATATTATATCTTGGTAATCAAGTTTAATCAATGGGAACCCAGATTAAGATGAGTGCATGGAGAAGGATTATTGTACAATATGTAGATGGACCATGAAAAAGGATGTTGATCTCGACGACTCAAGTAAGATAGTACTTTGATGAAAAGGCCATCGTGATAAGGTAAGTCTGATATTCATATTTTAATATTGGTTATCTGGTTGACATATTGCTTTGCTACCTCGAAGGATATTACAGAAATACATAATAACAGTTAAGGAAAGTTCAACTATTGGTGTTGAACTCGATTCAAGGAACATATGGATTGAGTGAATGGTTTTGACCATCCTTAAAGGATTATGTATTCAAGAAGTTTACATCGCCATATTGAGATTGAAAGGTAGCAGTATAAGAAGGTAACCTAATGCTCAATGAATATCACTTTCATGTTTAGAGGGAGTTATGGTTAATCTATTTTTGAAGACTCGATACAATTCCTTCATTGATGATAACTAGAGGAGAGTGATAAGAAAGTTTGATTTCCTGAACCTTGTCACAAGATTGAAGGAAGAAGATTGTTCGACATCATCTAGGAAGAAAGAAGCTCAATATAATGAGATACAAAGGAAAGTAGGATCCATGCAGTTATCTCCATGAATAACTAGTATCTAATACACTTATGAAGACAATTTAGAAATCTTGTGGTTATGGCTTCCCAATTTAAAGGAAGTGAAAGAATCTCCTCTATGATTTAGAGGGAGTAGGAAGTCTCCTTGAATAATTGAAAAGGAGAAATAATATCTTCCCTAATGAAGTGGGAATGAGGATATCCTCCCTAGTTGAGAGGGAGTGATAATGGTAGGGAGAATGGAGAATTGGATAAGCATCTGAGATTTCTTTAAGGATAGAAAATTCAAGATAGGAAGTGGACCGACACCCTTTGAGGATTGGATATGTATCCAAGATAAGAGTGGTCAAATAGGACCTATATTCTTTGAGGATTGGGAATCCAAGATAAGAATAATCCTAAAAGGACATACATAGTGAACATTTGGAGAGGGTATGTACCTAGAAGAGGTAGTGTGGTATCTCACATAAATCCTCCCAGTATTATGCTTTGATATAAGCAGAGTTTTTCAAGTTAAGGCCTTTCTATGTTGACAATGTTGGTCATGATGTTGATGCTTAAAGATGGCTTACAATGTGACTCTTCTTATGGGAACTCTTAAGTTTGAAAATAGCCTTGTACCAGTTGTACAATTATGAATACCTCCCTAGTTAAGAGCGAGTCTTTGAAAATGTAACTAGTTTCAGTCTTCATAATTGTCAGTGTACTCATGTCAATATGTATATATTGTCACAATAAAAAGAAGAAAGAAAAATAGTATTTTAAGAATGGGTTTCATACTTCATTTTATTGGTCATCTAGGTCAAGCATGCATTTCATGCTCCTAGGGTTTGTCATCTCAAAATAATATTTTTCTTGAGTCAAGATAGTCATTATAAATTGTATAAAACCCTATTAGGCAAGATGTAAAATGTAAAAGATATAAATTATGAGTCTAGAAAGTATTATGAACCTCCAAGCACAAGTTGGCCTTGCTAGTAACAAGTCAAGCTAGAAGAGGCTATTTAACCACGAGAGAAGCATATATATAGAAGGGACTTCAACCTATTTGAGACAAACATTTGTAATTCGATATCAAGCAAGAAAAAGGAAGACAAGAAGGAGTGAATACATAGATGAAGGAAGCATCTCAAGAAGAACACTAAAATATGATTTTGGGACCATATTTATCTCACACCAGTGAAAGATCTAGGATTTGTGGTGCTACTACAAGGGCGAAATTGCAAACCTAATTGCAGTTCTGAAATTTTGTTGTAGGAAGGACAAGACTTGAAGCCAAAAGTATCCAAGAAAAGAAGTAAGCTAGAACAAAGAGACGAGACCTAAAATCTGACCTCTTCTACCCACACAAGTGGTGCTAGGGTTTTTGCAAAAGGGTCAAAAGTTTCAATACGAGATTCTAGATCTGAGCTAAAGGCCGAAGTTGGAGCTTGAAGCAAGTTGAAGGGAATTTGATCTTTGATGACTTGGTTAATCTTTGACCTATTTGGAGAATATTCTTGGAGGGATGACTTGGTGCTTGGAGGAGGACTTTGTCTAGGGTTTTGGATCTTGGATTTCTCATTTGAAGCAAATTCTATAAGAAAAGAAGAGATTATTTTTGGGTTTTCCCCTTGGAGGGATTTTGCCCTGGCATGGAGCATACTTCTTGTGTTAATTTTATTTATTGTTTTGATCTTGATAATTATTTTATGAAAATATATAATAAAGAAACATATGAAGATAAGTAAAGTTCACGATCAATTATTAATGTTAAGTATAATTTGTTTAAATAGCTTCCCTATGACATTCTCCAACATTTTGCTCCATGATGAATGTGGGATATACCACTTTTACATAAAATTATAGTTTCTTCCAACACAATAATACATTAATACCTTCCAAAGGGACACATACAAACACATTACATAGCATTATCAAACCCTTAATGTGCATGTTCCAATACTTCTCCTTGATTCATGACCTAGACATAGCTTCAAACCCTAGTTATATTTAGCCTTCATTCCCTATTGAACCTCATTGTATCATTCCCTAGAATATAATCCTATACTAGTGCACTTCATAGAATCACAACCCAAAAAAATGCAATTTGTTGTTAATTTGCAGCTCAAGGACAAATTCCCTTCTTTGGATAGCATTCCTCATCAAGAAATACCCCTTCTAGCCCTTGGAAGAATTTAATTTGGTTAAGGAAAATGTATTTTTAAGGTCAAAACCCACATGTACACAAAAGTACAGGTCGGATTTAAAGAAAAATTGGGCACCTTTGAAGCATATAAATACAAGACAATTCAACCTCATTTGATCATCATCATCAAGCATATTCATCTCTCTCTTCTTTGATTGGTTCATACAGGTCTAATATTGGTTCATATAGGTTTGAATTTTTAGGGTTTGTGCTCACACGTGCAAAAAGGAGAAATTGATTTGGGGTTGTAGGGTGGAACAGGGAATTTTCGACTATAGTTGCTCACTTGACAGGGTGCTCCTTGTGGCTAGAGAGCTACAGTTGCACTGATGGTTACTATCTCCATGTGGCTGTGACCTAAGATACTTTGACTATTGACTGTAGACTTTAATCATTGACCACATGCTTGGGAACTTTAATTTGGATTATATTTGTTTATTGGACTTATTTCTTAATCTTCTTTGGTTGGCTTTGTTGGATATTCTTTTGATTGGTGAATTGGAACATTGTACTCTCTCTTTGTTGAACATTTTATGGCAATATAATAATAAGAGGAATTTGAAAGGGTTTCCCCATTGTGGGTTTTTCCCTGGTCATTAACCAAATCCTTGTGTCTCTTATTTCTTTTGATTTCCTTCTACTGATTATTGCATTTACAGTTCTATCTACAATTTCTATTGATAATTGAAAGATTAAATTGTTTTGAAAGATTGCTAACTGAAGAAAATTATTGGGCTAAAGTGATTGTAACCGCATAGACCAGTGGAAATTTAACATGGTATTAGAGCTAAGGTGAAGACAACCCAAAGGAGACAAGAGATAATAGAAATAATTATTTTGAAGAAGCTGTGAAAGAACAGGTCTAGAAGGATGCCATGGCCGAATAATATGAATCGGTTATGAAAAATGATGTATGGGATGTCGTTCTGAGACAAAAGGAAAAGTCTATCTTAAATTCAAAATGGATATATAAGATCTACAAGCATGGAGCTGATGAAAGCATTGAGAAGTACAAAGCAAGGCACACGGCCTGAGGTTTCTCCCAGAAAAAAGGAAAAGACTATGATGATATATTTTCTCTTGTTGCCTGTTACACCACTATTATATAAAATGTTGCCCTTGTTGCTAGTCAAGGATGGACACTTCACCAGATGGATGTAAATACAATATTTCTTCATGACATACTACAGGAAGAAGTATACGTTGAGCATCCTCAAGGATGTGAAGTGAAGGATATGAAGACTCACGTTTTGAGGTTGAAGGAGGAATTATATGGTTTGAAGCAAGCTCCTACAACCTGGTATGCTTGTATTAACAGTTGCCCAGTGAAGCTTGGATCCACAAGGAGTAGTGTCGATTTAAACCTCTACTTCAAAGTGTTCTAGTGTATGCCTTTGATTTTGGTTTTATATGTTGACGATATAATCTTGACAGGTAGTGAGCCCATGATTCTCAAGTGTAAGAAAATCCAAATTCAAAATGAAGGATCCTGGTATGATGCATTAATTTCTAAGACTAGAGGTATGGTAGAGACCTGGAGATATTTTCCTTTCTCATGAAAAATATGTTGTGAAGTTATTGGAAAGATTTGGAATGACTCAATGCAAGTCCATGGCCACACCCATGAATATGAATTTCAAGAAGTTGTGCGGAGATGTTGTTGGACCTGACATGGCTAATCTTTTTGAGTATCAATAATTGATTGGGGAATTGATGTTCCTGGCTATATGTTTTGCAGTGGATTCAATTCATGACTGAGCCCCTTCATGCACATTGGGTTGTTTCCAAACACGTATTGAGATACCTACATGGTATGGTTAACCTTGGTTTGAGATATTCTACTAGTGATGTATGACTTCATGGTTACACAAATGTTGACTGGGCTAGAAATGTTATTAATAGGAAAAGAACTTCATGGTGTTGCTTAAGTTTGGGGCTTGTTATGATATCTTGGATGAGCAAGAAACATAATTTTGAGGCTTTAAGCATGGTCGAGGCAGAGTGTTGGGTGTGGAGCCTCATTATCTTCTTGATTCAAAGGTCTCAAATGTGTTGGACCCCAGTTCCTAAATGAGGCGGAAACTCTGCCTATATAATAGCCACCAGAGGGATTCTGAGAGGCGGGGGCGACGACTAATTTTAAAGATCCACCCCCTCCTACTGGGGGTTTGGGGGAAACACACCCAAAGCTAAAAATAAATGAAAATTTTCCTTGTCAAATATTGTAATTTCGTAGTCAATCTGGGCCATTCATTAGGCAAATGATCTAATGGCAGAAGTTATGTTAATTTAGGGTTTTTTTCCCTAGAAGGAAACCCTCAGTTTATGTGAGGGAATTGTATTGTGGTTGTGTATGATTATTCTAAGAGAGAGAGGAGATTGTGTGAGAGAGAGGAGGAAATTACAGCAGATTTGTTGTAGGTTGTATCTCTTCATTTTGATGGATAATATAAAATGAAGGACTAGTTGTTTCTCCATGGACGTAGCCCAAATTGGGTGAACCACGTATATTTGTGTCTCTCTTATCTTATGTGTTTTTGTATTTATGTTTCCAAAATATTTTATGTGTTACATTTCTCTGTTATATATAATTTTCTAACAGCTAGTATTAGAGCCGAAGGTCTATTTGGCCGATAAACTCGTAGCAAAGAAGGGTTCCTGGTTCAAGTGGGTTGAGAAATTTAATGGTCAAAACTACCAACTTTGGAAGATGTAGATGGAATATTATGTTGAAAAGTGTGCAACAAGAAATGCTTGTTGAGAGTGCAACAAGATGATGGAGCTTAGTGAAAAGAGTCGCCTTCACTAAGTGGGCCCGCAGGCTATTTTTGGCGCAAGTCTATTTTTAGACTATGTCTATTTTTAGACATATAGATCATGTCTATGGATGATTGATCAAGTTGGGAAAAATAGATGGACTTCTATTTTTGATGAAAGTGTGAGTGATCACAGTGTGAGTGATTACAGTGTGAGTGATCACAGTGTGAGTGATCAAAGTCAAAAATAGAAAAGTCAAATATTATTATCTCACAATAATATTTGGACTATAAACTTAATCTTATTCTCTTGGAGCACTTCAGTTTGAGCTACGGAAGTGGCACATGCAGCTGTCAGAAGGAAATTCGTTTTTCTTATGAGTCAGTTGATTTGTTGCATGCATGACTTCAGTTAGAACTCAAGTGAGTTGAGTTTAGTGGACTGGAGGTACAGTTGATGGAGTTGTGTTCAGTTTAGCTTTGTTAAACTGGTTGTAGTTAGTCTAACTGATCAATAGACTAAAGATGAGTTGGGTGAATTAGTTATTAATTAATTCACAAGTTATTAACTCATAATGCAACTATAGAATACATCAGTTAACTCAGTTGCATGTCAGTGCATGTTCAGTTCAGCAGGGACAGGTGTTAGAGGATCAGATTGCTATCAGTTGTGACTATAGCTGTGCATGATGATTTGCACAATCAAAGGATTGAGTATGCCAATGAGTTTGCTCACGTATCTTCATGATATTATAGTTGTTGCTCACGTCCAACATAGTGTGGGTGACTATTTTGCAGTGTAAAATCGAGTTTGGGAAGCTATTCTCATCAGTTCTCGAGCAGGTTTGAGCAGTGGAGGCAGGCAAGCAGCGGGAGAGATTTGGAGATCAAATCTGAGCTGTATTGTGTGTAACAGGTGGAGATACTTGTGAGAAGTATTATGCTTTGTATTGTTACATGATTCAATCAATATAATATACAGATAGTGTGGGGTTTTTAGCGAGATGCTTTCCCCGGGATACATACTGTGTTTATGAGTTTGATTGATGCTTCTATGTGTGCCTGTGGATGTTTCTGCTTCTGTAATTTGATGATCAACGTAGAGGAGATTATGTATTATACATGTTCCGCTTAAATTGTATGATCAGGATAATCTCTGTTGAATATGTGTCATATTATTCAAAATTTCTACATGGTATCAGAGGGAGGTTGATTTGTAGAAGAGATTTTTACAGGATATCAAGCGAGGATTGATCATCAGATCTACTATTCAGGAAATATTTTTTTCTCACGAATTCTAGATCGGAAGCAGTTGAGTTTTGTGCTGGTGGAATTCGAATTTAATTCCAAAGCAAGAGATAAAACTCAGAAACATTCAGTTCGAGAATGGAGATAGTATGCCCCGGTATCTCACGAGGTTCACTCAGTGTCGAGATGAGCTGGGAAGTGTGGGGGTTACTGTTGATGATGAGGATGGTGAGTCTAGGACTTCTTGACCTTCCTAAGAGTTGGCATAGCTACCAGGACTCGGTGAATGGAAGGGAGAAACTGCCAAATTGGGAACGACCATGGTCGGATTTGATGCAGGAGGAGATTAGACGGAGCACCAGAGACGGTTCTTCATCCATGCAGGATGAGGAGAACTGTGCCTTAGCGAGTAAGGCGAGGAAGGGGAAGGGGAAGGTTTCTCTTTCCGAATCCAGTTCTTCCAATGATGGGAAGAAGGTTGACAAGGCGAAGGTGAGATGCTTTCGTTGTCATGAGTTGGGTCATTATGCTACTAATTGCCCAAAGAAGAAGTCCAAGAAGGGATCCGGGGAAGGATCTGAAGGTGAGGCAGCCTCACTTGCTTCACAGTTTGAGTTGGACTTCACACTCTTCACATGCATGGTTTCATCCATGATGGGAAGTGGTTGGTTTCTTGACAGTGGAGCTTCTTTCCACATGACCGGTGACAAAAGTTTGTTCAGTACTTTGGAGGAGAAAGATCTCCAGATACTCATAGGGATGGGTAATGATGAGAAGTATAGTGTCTCAGGTGTAGGCACGGTTATTTTTCAGAGGGAGCATGGAGCTCGCCTTACCTTGACCGATGTCAAGTATGTACCAGGACTGAAGAGAAACTTGGTGTCGATCGCGATGTTGGAAGACAGAGGATATGATGTGGTCTTTACTAAGGGAAAGGTTTTCCTTAGACACATCATCACTAGACAGGTGAAGCAGATTGGTTCACGGGTCAAGAACCTGTATGCTCTTGAGGTTCAAGATGCATGCAAAGCCTTGAGCAGCAAGGCAATTGATGGAGACTTGGTGGTTGAGAGGGAGCGTATATTACCTCTCAACATGCAGAGCCAGAAGAAGTCTCAGACGATTGTGGAGGAGCCACGATTGGTGCAGCAGCTTCAGGAGGTTGTGGAGCAGCCACAACAAGGGAAGCTGAGAGGAGATCGAGTAGAGACATCTACTCATCCAGAGACCTCCAGTAGGGGGAAACTTCAAGCCAGGTGGGCTGAGGGATCGCATGCATCCATACCTCCAGGTAGGAGGTGGGGTGATGTGGATTGATTGTCCCAAGGAGGAGGGGCAAGATCCTTGAGGTACCCAACCTCTTGGATGAGACCTTGCTACGGGAGCCCCGATGTGTAGTAGTAGGAACTGACTGATTGGGTAGAGACAGATGCGGATGGAGCGGCAGAGAGAGCGATAGTGCAGGGAATCCCAGGACAGCGCATAGCTAGCAGGCTGTAGCAATGCGAGAGGCACAAGTGTTTTGCACAGTGCTAGGTGGCACAGAGAGGTGTGTAATGGTGCGAGATGCATGGAGATGTTGCAGTAGCGCAGATGTCAGAGAGGGAGCACTTGTCAGCAGCAGGTAGAGCTTCAGCATCAGAGGGTGTTTCTATCCCAATAGGGAGGTCAGTTGGGAGGTGCAGTGCGGATGCAATGCTGGGAGATAGAACCAGCAGCAGCACGGATGCAGTCAGAGATCAAAGTGACAGAGGCTAGAGCAGTCAGATACTGAAGAGCACAGAGATGCAGAGTTTCAGTTGACAGAGGCAATAGCAGTCAGAGACTTTGATGACAGAGCAAGTGGACCGGCCAAATGTGTTGCATGGAGAACATTCCAGAGTTACAGGATCGGGTTTGAGAGGAAGCCTTTCTTGTTGAGAGGGAGTGTTGAAAAGTGTGCAACAAGAAATGCTTGTTGAGAGTGCAACAAGATGATGGAGCTTAGTGAAAAGAGTCGCCTTCACTAAGTGGGCCCGCAGGCTATTTTTGGCGCAAGTCTATTTTTAGACTATGTCTATTTTTAGACATATGGATCATGTCTATGGATGATTGATCAAGTTGGGAAAAATAGATGGACTTCTATTTTTGATGAAAGTGTGAGTGATCACAGTGTGAGTGATTACAGTGTGAGTGATCACAGTGTGAGTGATCAAAGTCAAAAATAGAAAAGTCAAATATTATTATCTCACAATAATATTTGGACTATAAACTTAATCTTATTCTCTTGGAGCACTTCAGTTTGAGCTACGGAAGTGGCACATGCAGCTGTCAGAAGGAAATTCGTTTTTCTTATGAGTCAGTTGAGTTGTTGCATGCATGACTTCAGTTAGAACTCAAGTGAGTTGAGTTTAGTGGACTGGAGGTACAGTTGATGGAGTTGTGTTCAGTTTAGCTTTGTTAAACTGGTTGTAGTTAGTCTAACTGATCAATAGACTAAAGATGAGTTGGGTGAATTAGTTATTAATTAATTCACAAGTTATTAACTCATAATGCAACTATAGAATACATCAGTTAACTCAGTTGCATGTCAGTGCATGTTCAGTTCAGCAGGGACAGGTGTTAGAGGATCAGATTGCTATCAGTTGTGACTATAGCTGTGCATGATGATTTGCACAATCAAAGGATTGAGTATGCCAATGAGTTTGCTCACGTATCTTCACGATATTATAGCTGTTGCTCACGTCCAACATAGTGTGGGTGACTATTTTGCAATGTAAAATCGAGTTTGGGAAGCTATTCTCATCAGTTCTCGAGCAGGTTTGAGCAGTGGAGGCAGGCAAGCAGCGGGAGAGATTTGGAGATCAAATCTGAGCTGTATTGTGTGTAACAGGTGGAGATACTTGTGAGAAGTATTATGCTTTGTATTGTTACATGATTCAATCAATATAATATACAGATAGTGTGGGGTTTTTAGCGAGATGCTTTCCCCGGGATACATACTGTGTTTATGAGTTTGATTGATGCTTCTATGTGTGCCTGTGGATGTTTCTGCTTCTGTAATTTGATGATCAACGTAGAGGAGATTATGTATTATACATGTTCCGCTTAAATTGTATGATCAGGATAATCTCTGTTGAATATGTGTCATATTATTCAAAATTTCTACATATTATATGTATCATAAGGATATGTACCTACCATTGAGTGGAAAATCAAAGAATCCGATGAGTATGACGGACACAAAATGGGATATTCTCGACAGAAAGGCACTAGGAACAATACGACTATGTCTGGCAGTGTCGGTGGCATTCAATTTTTCAAAGGAAGCAACAATAGAAGATTTAATGATGGAATTGTCCAAACCATATGAAAAACCCTCAGCCTAAAATAATGCATTTCTTATGAAGCGTATATTTAACATGAATATGCCAGAAGGAGGATTTGTTGTCGATCATTTAAATGACTTTAACACGATTACCAGCCAGTTAGGTTCTGTAGGGGTAAATTTTGATGATGAAGTTATGGATTTGTTATTTATGTGTTCATTGCTAGAAAGTTGGAATGGCTTAGTTATGGCTATTAGTAACTCTACCTTTGGATCTATTACTTTAAAGTTTGATGATGTTGTTGTTTTCATCCTTAGCAAGGAAATGTGATGGAAAAGCTCCAGTGAGACATCAGGTAATTCTTTGACTGCAGAGACTAGGGGAAGAAAAATGGAAAGAGGAAGGAGCCTAGGAAATCACAGTAAGTCAAGAAAGGGCAGATCCAAATACATTTCAGGGATAGTGTGCTGGAAATGTAAGAAAGGACACCTAAAGAAAGACTGCAAATCTCATAAAGGAAATGTTGGCATTATGGTTCAAGTGTTGTCCTTGATGGCAACTCACTCAGTGGATGGTACAGGTGCTCAAAGGTTAGTACAGGTGATGGCAACTTAATCAGAAGACAGATCTCAGTACAGCATGGCAAGAAAGCTCATACACGCTGTTTCGTTAAGCCCAAGTCGCGTGTACACGCAAGTTCGATTCAGAAAAAGCGCGTGTATGTGGAAAGGTTCCTTTGGTTCATGGTGGTTAGACCTTGGAAGTTGTGCCTATGATTTCGGACCATTATGTCTCGACGGGCGTGTCGATCCCTAGTTTTAAAAGTTGATGGTATTGTGTTACTATGGTTTTGGCTCTTGGTATTGAGAAAGGCCTAAGGCTATATAAGGAGAAGAAGATCATTAGGCAAAGATCATCTTTCGACAAGGCATGAATATCTAAGAGAGAAAGAGATCTGATATGCAGGTTCTGAGTTGGTTGATCTGAGCTAAGGAGAGATCTCATCGGTTGATGGAGAACTAGATCTAAGGAGAGATCGGGATCAAATAGTTTGAAATGCACTATCATGTTATGGTTGATTATGCGCATTTCTAGATCTGCATATTGTCGCAATATTACGTTCTGAGTCTAACTAATATCTGGTACAGCTGCAAGTTGAGAAAGTTTATTTTTTTAGATCTGTACGCAGGTTGGCTTCGGTAAAAGCGCGTGTATACGCGGTTTCTGCTCATTAAAGTAGCGTATATCTTTTGAAGCTTGATTTGGGTTTACAGTGGGATCTGACTGTTATTACAGAGTTCTGTAGTCTGCTCTGTGTTCTGGTAACTGGTGATTGACAGGGTTCAGTGGTTCAGTGATTCAAAGTTGGTTGTTTTATGCTTCAATGATCTGATGTGAAAATTGAATGAATTGTGGTCTTCAGATTGTAATGTTGTGCTTCAGGAATATCCAAGTCTGAAAATGTATGAAAAGTGATACCTGGAAGAAGGAAGATTGTAGGTCAGCACCTACGTACTAGTATCTTGGCTAGTACAAAAGCAAAAGGGGGTTGGAGCTCCCTTCCAAGGAAGTTTGGAGAACGAGAGAAGGTTGAAGCCTTCTGCAGGTTGTAGCCTGCGTACTGGTATAAGGCTGCACCAGTACAAAAGATTGTAAACTGAAGTTTCATATTAAGAAAGATAGAGACAACTTGCAGCAGGTGGTTTTCACCCACATTGGGTTTCCACCTTATATCTTGGTGTTCATGTGTGTGGCTTTTTATCTGTTCTGTTATACTGCACATGTTTACTGTTAATATGATGAATAATGTCCTGATGCACTTAATTGAAGAATAAGCCAACTAAATTGTGAGTTTTCTGCTTATACGTTGTTTTACTTCGTCACAGTAGCGTGTACACGCTAGTTCACTTAACTGAAGTAGCGTATATGTTTTGGGCATTTGAAAAGTTTGATTAATCTGATAATACTGATTCACCCCCCCTCTCAGTATTATTTCCAACAATTGGTATCGGAGCAGGTCCTTCAGAGAAGCTTGATCGCTTGAAGGAAGATCATTCATCATGAGCAACTACGAGAAAGAAGCATCAATCAGGCCACCGGTTTTTGATGGAACAAATTTCAATTATTGGAAGGTAAGAGTTACTGCATATCTTCAATCTCTTGGTACAGAAGTTTGGGACATTGTAGAAAAAGGCTACGCTTTTCCTTCAGCTACTCCTACAGATCCAGATGAAAAAAAGGCATATGAAACAAATGCAAAAGCAGTCGCTACCCTATTAGGAAGTATATCTCAAACAGAATTCATGAAGGTCATGCACTTCAAATCAGCAAAAGAAATATGGGACAAAATGATCACTAGCTATGAAGGAGATGAACAGGTAAAGGAAGCTAAACTTCAAACACTCAGGATTCAATATGAGACTCTCAGGATGTATAATGATGAAAGTGTGGCTAATTATTTTCTCCGGGTAGATGAGATTGTTAATTGTATGAAAAACTTGGGTGAAGAAATAAGAGAAACTATAGTAGTTCAAAAGGTTCTAAGATCTTTATCCCCCAAGTTTGAATCTAAAGTATCTACAATAGAAGAAAAAGAAAATCTCCGTGTTCTCACTATGTCTCAGCTACATGGAATTCTAACCGCTTATGAAATGAGAAAAGGAGGTCCATCTGACAGAAGGGAAGCTGCTTTTAAGGCATCAGGAAAAGAAGATTACTATGAAGCAAGCCATGTTCCAGAAGAAGAGGAAGAAGAATCAAATTTTGTCAGAAATCTTCAAAGGGGTTCTGGAAGGTTCAGAGGTAAGCTACCTTTCAAATGTTTTGCTTGTGGGAAAGTAGGTCATTATGCTGCAAAATGTCCTTATAAGGATAAAGGAAAAGAACCTGCTAGATGGAACAAGAAACAAAGTGCAAATAGGAAAAGCTACTACACCCATGAAGATAGTGATGGCTTATCAAACAGTGATGAGGATGAACAAGGTAATAAATATAAGCTGTTAATGGCATTTGAAGATGATGATTATGAGGATGCTATAGATGTGGATAATCTCTATAATGAAATCACTAGACTCAAGAGAAGCATAGAAGAAAGGAATGTGATTATTGATACTTTGCAATTTCAAATTGATGAAAAGGAAAAACATCTTGAAAAACTAGAAGGTGAAATTGTTGGTCTCAGAAAAGAAATTGAGAAAACAAAAACTATTAATCTTAAATTTGTCAAAGGATCTGAAACCTTGGATGAGATTATTAGTGTGCAGCGGTCTCCTCTAAACAAAACAGGTTTGGGCTATAATGGAGAAACCTCTCAAGCATCCACCTCAAAAAGTTATCTTGATGCAGCAAGAGGAAATGAGCGGAAGAACAATGAAGATAATCAGGTAAAGCAGGGACGAGTTACAAACAGAAACTATCAGGGACAATCCTCCTTAAGGATGAACAAAAGCTACAACCAACCACAGGTAAAATCTTCTCAGTTTGGCTCAAGAATAGATGAAAATAGAAATTACAATCAGTTGGCTGGTAGATTCAATAACCGCAGAAGCTTCTTCAATGGACAATGCTTTTCTTGCCACAACTTTGGTCACAGAGCAGCTCAATGTGTTGCATATAAAACAATCATGACTAGGGAAGCTCAAAAACAAAGAAGTATGACAGGGATTACAAAAAGGACCTATAACAACTTTTCGGTGCTTGAAAATGAAGTTGAATGTTCTATTTGCAATAATTTTGGTCATAAAGACTCTGAATGCAGGAGCAGGTTTCAGGAGAAAAAGGAACAAGCCACAAGCACCAAAACATGGAGAATAAAGGAACCTCAAACAGAAAGATGTGGGATAGCATTTTATGCAGAAGGACAGGAAAATCTATGGTACATTGACAGTGGATGTTCAAAACATATGACAGGTGATAAAGAAAAACTTGAATCTTATTCTACTTTAGAAAAGGGAAAGAAAGTCTCTTTTGGAAATGATACTCCTGCTACTATAAAAGGAAAAGGTATTGCTCCTTTAAAAGAAAAGGTCAAGGCTGGAAATGTTTTGTATGTTGATGGATTGAAACATAATCTTCTAAGTGTCAGCCAGATGTGTGATCAAAAAACAGAGGTTATTTTCAGATCGAATGGATGTCTTGTTCGTGATCTTGATACAGGTAAAACAGTTCTCAAAGGCAAAAGAACTCCAAATAATCTGTACATATTTGAAGAAGAACAACAACAATGCTATCTTAGCAAGGATGAAGAGCACTGGTTATGGCATCGAAGGTTGGGACATCTAAGCTTCTCACAAATAAGGAAAGCATGCAAATATCAGGCAGTTCGCGATCTTCCAGATATCAAAATTCCAGACAACACCATATGCAAATCTTGTCAGTTTGGAAAGCAGACCAGAACTAACTTTCCAGAGAAGGAAGGGTCAGCTAGCTTGCCTCTTGAGCTAGTCCATACAGATGTATGTGGTCCATTTAGGAAAAGGTCACCTCGAGGAGAAGAATATCTGATATTATTCATTGATGATTTCTCAAGGTTTGTTTGGTTAGGGCTTATGAAGCACAAAGATGAAGCATTCGAAAAATTCAAATCCTTCAAAGCATTGGCTGAAAATGAATCAGGACACAAAATCAAGTGCCTCAGATCTGACAGAGGTGGGGAATTCACATCAAATGAATTTTTTGATTTCTGCGATGAACATGGGATAAGAAGAGAATTCTCTACAGCTAGAACTCCTCAGCAAAATGGGGTTGTGGAAAGAATGAACAGAACTATCCAACAAATGGCTCGTGCTATGCTCGATGAATCAGGTACTCCTGCAACCTTCTGGGGAGAAGCCGCACATGCTGCTGTTATCATTCTTAACAAAACAAATGTCCGAGTAAACAGCACTCAAACACCTCATGAGCTTTGGAGTGGTAAAACTCCTTCCGTGAAGCATTTCAAAATCTTTGGGAGCAAATGTTATATTAAGAACACTGATGAGCAACTTGGCAAACTTGAACCTAGAGCAGATGAGGGCATTCTTCTTGGTTATTCTCCACATAGCAAAGCATACAAGTGCTACAATAAAAGACTTGGCAGAATTGTTGACAGTATTGATATAGTGGTTGATGAGAAGGGATATATTCCTAGGCAAGTTCATCATGAAGAAGATGAAGGTTACTCTCAAAGGCGAAATGATGAAGAAGAAGAACCTCAAGAAGAAGAAGAATCTCAAGAAGAACCAGAGGAGCAGACAAGAATAGAAGAAAAGACTCCATCCAGATATGTCCAAAAGAATCATCCAGAAACTCAGATTGTGGGGCAGAAAGAAGCAGGAGTACAAACAAGAAGGACACTTGCAGAAGCTTCAAGCTACTTGGCTCTACTCTCCTCCATTGAACCACAAAATGTGAAAGAAGCATGCAAAGATGAATGTTGGGTCAAAGCAATGGATGAAGAACTTGAGCAAATCGAAAGGAACAACACTTGGGAATTGGTTCCTAGACCAAAAGATAAGAATGTAATAGGAACAAAATGGGTCTTCAAGAATAAGTTAAATGAAAATGGAGAAGTAATTAGAAACAAGGCCAGACTTGTTTGTAAAGGGTATGCACAGCAAGAAGGAATAGATTTTGAAGAGACCTTTGCTCCTGTGGCAAGACTAGAGGCCATCCGAATGTTCCTTGCTCTCTCAAGCTTTCAAAACTTCAAGGTATTTCAAATGGACGTGAAATCAGCCTTCCTGAATGGAGACTTAGAAGAAGAAGTATATATTGAGCAGCCAGATGGGTTCATTCTTGGGAATGATCCAAACCTTGTATGCAGATTGAAAAAGGCTCTCTATGGGCTCAAACAAGCCCCAAGGGCTTGGTACTATCGGTTGGACAAATATCTTCACCAACAAGGCTTTTCAAAAGGATCAGCAGATAGCAATCTCTATATAAAAGTTGAAAATAACAAATTGCTAATTCTTGTTGTTTATGTAGATGATATTATTTTTGGCAGCAATGAAGAAACTATGAGTCAAAACTTTGCCTTGGTTATGCAGAAAGAGTTCGAAATGTCACTTCTTGGAGAATTGACATATTTTCTTGGATTGCAAATCCAACAAAATGAAGGAGGTATCTTCTTGTCTCAAACCAAATACCTCAAGCAGATCTTGAAGAAGTATGGCATGGAAGAGTCAAAACCAGTATGTACACCCATGGTTACAGGATGCAGCCTCAGTGCAAATGATGAATCAGCAGCAGTTCACCAACCCACTTATAGATCCATGATTGGGAGTTTGCTTTATTTGGCAGGTACTCGACCAGATATTACTCATGCAGTAGGGATGGTTGGAAGATTTCAAGCCAACCCAAAGGAAACCCATCTTCAGGCAGTCAAAAGAATCTTCAAATATCTTCAAGGGACCCAAAACTATGGCTTATGGTATCCTAGAAATACAGATCTCACTCTTCATGCTTACACAGATGCAGATTGGGCTGGAAGTGTGGATGATAGGAAAAGCACAAGTGGAGGTGCTTTCTTCATGGGTTCCAGATTAGTGTCTTGGTTCAGCAAGAAGCAAAGTTCGATTGCCTTATCTACAGCTGAAGCAGAATATGTGGCTGCAGCATCTTGTTGCACACAACTTCTTTGGATGATGCAGACCTTGCAGGACTTTCAAATCACTTGCACTCCACCTGTCTCTATCTTATGTGATAATACAAGTGCAATCAGCATTTCAAAGAATCCAGTCATGCACTCAAAGACCAAGCACATACCAATCAAGTACCATTTTCTTCGTGAACAAGTGCTTGAGCAGAAGGTCAAATTGGAGTATGTTCCTTCTAAGGAGCAAGTTGCTGATATTCTCACAAAACCACTGCCCAGGGAAACTTTTGAATATCTCAGACAAAAGCTGGGAGTAGTTGATGCTTCATTCTGTTGTTGAAATTTGTTTGTTCTACAGAAAAGTTTGTATACGCAGGTTACGGAAGGGATATGAGCGTATACACGCGGATTTATGTTGAGTAAGTCGCGTGTATGCTGGACGCTTGTTGCAGAAAGAATATCCGCGTACATACGCTGCTTTATACAGGATAAAACGCGTATATGAAGTTCTGAACAGCAAAGGAAAACTCTGAAGTTCTGAACAGCAATAGGAATGTCAGAAGTATTCAGGCACAGTTTCAGGGAGTGCAACAGGCACAGGTTCAGGGGGAGCAGCTCAAAAGTCTCATAAAGCATTGTTGGCATTCAGATGTTTTGGTTGATTGGTTTAAGAAGGAGCTCAGAAAGAAATTCTCGTTGCTGATCTAACAAGATGTTTATCAGATGCTGCTGGTGTCTTTCCTAAGTCTTGGTCTAGATCTGTTGTCTCTATGTCATGTATCTCTCTTGTCTCTTTTATGGTGTCAAGGTCATGTAACGGCCTTTGTTGGTTTCCCCACTATGCCTGGGATGAATGATGAAATGTTCATGTATTATCATGGTTAGGTGGATGAGTCAATATTGATGTATCCCCACTTGGTTGGGTGGATGAGTCATTTTTTTTGTATATCCTCACTTAGTTGAGAAATGGATGTATGTATGAGTCTTTGGTTATAGGAAGGTCTTTTATGATGTATAGAGTCATGTTCTTCTTGAAGAACATCTTTTGCAGATCTTGCCTACAGTCAAGGGGAGCATGAACAGCACTTGGTGAGCAGGATGGATAGATTGGTACTCTTTGGCATTTACAAAGGGGGAGCACACTTGGAGATTTCAGCATGTACTCAGGGGGAGTATGGACAGCAGTATGGACAGCAGAAGGATTACCAAGGAAGAGAATATCTTGGTCCTCCCTTTGCCCTTGATGTCAAAGGGGGAGAGTGACTTGGTGTGGTGGTTGCCATCAAGTCCAAAGGGGGAGATTGTTGGCATTATGGTTCAAGTGTTGTCCTTGATGGCAACTCACTCAGTGGATGGTACAGGTGCTCAAAGGTTAGTACAGGTGATGGCAACTTAATCAGAAGACAGATCTCAGTACAGCATGGCAAGAAAGCTCATACACGCTGTTTCGTTAAGCCCAAGTCGCGTGTACACGCAAGTTCGATTCAGAAAAAGCGCGTGTATGTGGAAAGGTTCCTTTGGTTCATGGTGGTTAGACCTTGGAAGTTGTGCCTATGATTTCGGACCATTATGTCTCGACGGGCGTGTCGATCCCTAGTTTTAAAAGTTGATGGTATTGTGTTACTATGGTTTTGGCTCTTGGTATTGAGAAAGGCCTAAGGCTATATAAGGAGAAGAAGATCATTAGGCAAAGATCATCTTTCGACAAGGCATGAATATCTAAGAGAGAAAGAGATCTGATATGCAGGTTCTGAGTTGGTTGATCTGAGCTAAGGAGAGATCTCATCGGTTGATGGAGAACTAGATCTAAGGAGAGATCGGGATCAAATAGTTTGAAATGCACTATCATGTTATGGTTGATTATGCGCATTTCTAGATCTGCATATTGTCGCAATATTACGTTCTGAGTCTAACTAATATCTGGTACAGCTGCAAGTTGAGAAAGTTTATTTTTTTAGATCTGTACGCAGGTTGGCTTCGGTAAAAGCGCGTGTATACGCGGTTTCTGCTCATTAAAGTAGCGTATATCTTTTGAAGCTTGATTTGGGTTTACAGTGGGATCTGACTGTTATTACAGAGTTCTGTAGTCTGCTCTGTGTTCTGGTAACTGGTGATTGACAGGGTTCAGTGGTTCAGTGATTCAAAGTTGGTTGTTTTATGCTTCAATGATCTGATGTGAAAATTGAATGAATTGTGGTCTTCAGATTGTAATGTTGTGCTTCAGGAATATCCAAGTCTGAAAATGTATGAAAAGTGATACCTGGAAGAAGGAAGATTGTAGGTCAGCACCTACGTACTAGTATCTTGGCTAGTACAAAAGCAAAAGGGGGTTGGAGCTCCCTTCCAAGGAAGTTTGGAGAACGAGAGAAGGTTGAAGCCTTCTGCAGGTTGTAGCCTGCGTACTGGTATAAGGCTGCACCAGTACAAAAGATTGTAAACTGAAGTTTCATATTAAGAAAGATAGAGACAACTTGCAGCAGGTGGTTTTCACCCACATTGGGTTTCCACCTTATATCTTGGTGTTCATGTGTGTGGCTTTTTATCTGTTCTGTTATACTGCACATGTTTACTGTTAATATGATGAATAATGTCCTGATGCACTTAATTGAAGAATAAGCCAACTAAATTGTGAGTTTTCTGCTTATACGCTGTTTTACTTCGTCACAGTAGCGTGTACACGCTGGTTCACTTAACTGAAGTAGCGTATATGTTTTGGGCATTTGAAAAGTTTGATTAATCTGATAATACTGATTCACCCCCCCTCTCAGTATTATTTCCAACAGGAAAAGAAGGAGATTGACAGCAAGATAACAATCATGAAGCAAATGTGATAGGTGATGTGTCATAATATGATTTGATTATTTCATTAGAAGATATTATTGATGCCTAGGTGGTTGATTCAGGGACTTCATTCCGTGCTACACCTGATAGGAAACATTTTCATGACTATATTCAAGGAGATTTTGGACGTGTTTGTTTGGTTGATGATAAACCCTGTAAAATCATTAGAATGGGTAAGGTTTTTATAAAGAAACAAAATGGAAACCAGTGGCTATTGAAGGAGGTAAGGAATGTTCCATATCTAAAGAAAAAATTAATTTCAACAAGTTAGATGGTCTAGTTTTTGTAATTACATTCATAGACAAAAACTGGAAGGTCACTAAAGGATCCCTGGTAATAGAAAAAGGAGAAAAGGTTGGTACGTTGTATTTATGAAATGGTATTTCTAATTTTGTTAATAATTTAACAAACACTGGAGCAGATATGACATTGTGCCATCATAGACTCAGGAACATGAGTGAGAAAGGGGTGCAGATTCTTCACTCAATAAATTTGTTGTCGGGTTTGAAGCATGTTGATTTGGATTTCTGTGAGAATTGTGTTTATGGAAAACATAAGAGATTCAGATTTACCAAAGTTGGGAAGGAAAATAAGAGAGAGAAATTAGATCTTTTGAATAAAGTTGTATGGCGACCAGCTCCGGTATCATCACTTGGTGGCTCTCGCTATAATGTTACTTTTATTGATGATGCAACTAGAAAAACCTAGATTTAATGTATTCAGAATAATCTGATGTATTTGATACTTTCAAGAAATGGAAATATTTGTTTGAGAATGAGACAGGAAAGAAGTTGAAGTGTCTCAGATCAGATAATGGAGGTGAATACTGCAACACAGAGTTTGATAACTATTGTTCAGAACATGGAATTTGCAGAGAGAAGACAGATCTAGGAATGTGACAGGAAAATGGTGTGTCAAAAAGGATGAACAGGAAGGTGCATGAGATTGCATGAAATATTTCCCTTACAATTTTGGGCAAATGTTGTTTATATAATAAAAAGAGGGCCTTCAAGTTCTTTGGATGGAAGCATTCCAGAGGAGGCATGGACAGGTAAAAAGGTAAACTACTCATTTTGAAAGATGTTCGTTTGTGAAGCCTACATCCACATTAATAAAGAAAATAGAACTAAGCTTGAGGAAAAAATAAAATAAATGTACCTTTATTGGATATGGTGTTAATGATTTTGGTTATCACTTATATGATTATAAAAATAAAAAAATCATTAGGACCAGAGATGTCATATTCAATGAAAATGTCTTATGTAAGGATCAAATGCATGAAAAGAAACAGGAAAAGGAAAATAAATAATATGCAATTCTTGATGAGATCGTATAAAAAGTAAAGGTGACTGAAAATCATAATCATCAGCAGCCACAAAGAAACATCAACTGCAACAGCAATAGGAACCTCAAACACCTGAAAGTGGTGTTAGAAGATCTACCAAGATAAGTAGACCCCCTAAACGACACTCTCCTTCATTATATTATGTATTGTTGATTGATTCTGGTGAACCAAAAAGATATGAAGAAGTAATGCAAATAGAAACCAGGAAGAAGTGGGACCAAGCCATGGAAGAAGAGATGGACTCCTTGATGCATAACCAAACTTGGGACTTAGTCAAGTTTCCTGCAAGTAAAACATCATTGTAGAATAAATGGGTTTACAGGTTGAAGGAAGAAGATGGAGGAAAACATAGGTATAAGGCTAGACTTGTGGTGAAGGTCTTTGCACAAAATAAAGGTATAGAATTTGATGAAATTTTTTCTCATGTTGTTAAAATGACTTCAATAAGAACTATTTTAAGTCTAGTGGAAGCAAAAGATTTGCATCTTGAGCAGATAGAGGTAAATAAATCCTTTCTCCATGGGGATTTGGAGGAAGAAATATATATGCAGAAGCTAGAAGGGTATGAGATCAAAGTGAAGAACAGATTAGTGTGCAGGTTGAAGAAGAGCTTGTATTGCCTAAAACAGGCTCCAAGGAAATGGTATCTAAAATTTGACAAATTTATGTCTGAACAAGGTTATACTAGATGTCATTATGATCATTGTGTTTATCTTAAGAAATAAAATGATGGCAGTTACATTATATTGCTATTGTATGTAGATGACATGCTTGTTGTAGGGTCTAACATGTAGGAAATAAATATGCTCAGAGGAAAATTGGAAAATTCATTTGCAATGAAGGATTTGGGTGTTGCAAAAAAAATCCTTGGTATGAGAATAACTAGAGACAAGCAAAATCACAAATTAACATTGTCTCAGAGTGAGTACATAGAAAAGGTGTTAGAGATATTTAATATGTAGAATGCAAAACCGGTTAGTACACCTTTGTCTATCCATTGCAAACTAAGTAAGGAGATGTGTCCCAAGACCCAGGAAGAGATAGATTATATGTGTAAAGTTCCATATGAACCAGCAGTTGGAAGCTTAATGTATGCAATGGTTTGCACAAGACCTGATATTTCAAATGCAGTGGGAGTTGTAAGCAAGTATATGAACAATCCAAGAAAAGAGCATTGGATGGCAGTGAAGTAGATTCTCAAATATTTAAGAGGTACCACAAATCAAGCATTATGCTTTTGTGGTTCAAACATTTCTCTACATGGATATGTTGAAGCAGATATGGAAGGCGACAGAGATAACAGGAGGAGCACCATAAGTGTTTACTCTAGGTCGAACAATTGTTAGTTGGGTTTCACAATCATAAAAAAATATTGCACTTTCAACAATGGACGCAGAGTATGTTGTTGCTACAGAGGCTAGTAAAGAAATGATTTGGTTACAAAGGTTTATGGATCAGTTGGGGAAGAAGCAGGAGATGGGAGGGTTATATAGTGATAGCAAGAGTTGCATTCATATTGAAAATAGCTTAGCATTTCATTCCAAGACCATACATATACATCCCAAGTACCATTTCATACGATCAGTATTGGAAGATGGACAGTTGAAGTTGGAAAAGATACACACTAGCCAGAATCCTGCATACATGTTCACAAAAGTTGTAACTAGGGAGAAAATGAGATCTTGTTCAGTTTAAATTGGTCTTCAAGTATGATGATGAAGATGAGAAATAGCTAGGTCCAAAGTGGAATCCTTGTCCAGCAAATGAAGTAGCGGTGGAATTGTTATAATCAGTCTCCAAGTGGGAGATTGTTCGGGTGTGGAGACTAATTATCTTCTTGATTCATTGGTCTCATCTATGTTGGTCCCCAATTCCTAAATGGGATGGAAATTCCACCTATATGATAGCCGCCAGGGAGGTCCAGGGGAGGGTGACAGCTACTTTTAACAATCTCCCCCAGGTGGGGGTTCGAGGCAGTGCCCCGAAGCTAAAAATAGATGAAATTTTTCCTTGTAAAATATTGTAACTTCATAGTCAATCTAGGTCGTTCATTAGGCGAATGGAAAGGAAACCATAGGTTTATAAGAGGTAATTGTATTGCGGTTGTGTATGATTATTCTGAGAGAGAGAGAGGAGGTTGTGTGAGAGCGAAGAGGAAATTATAGTGGATTTGTTGTAGGTTGTATATCTTCATTTTGCTAAATAATACAAAAGGAAGGACTGGTTGTTTCTCCGTGGACATAGCTCAAATTGGGTGAACCACGTGTATTTGTGTCTCTCTTGTCCTATGCATTTCTATATTTGTGTTTCCGCAATATTTTATGTGTTCCATTGCTCTGTAATATATAATCTTCTAACAACAAAGTACATTGATACTAGACATTAGACAAATTCTAAGGTTTAAAATGGGTATCCCAAGGAATATTATAAAATAATAGTGGAAATAATAAAATAATCAGGGAAAATTTTAAGAACCCCCCTAAATTTATAAATATAATAAATGGGCGAATCTCCATGGTATATAGGAAAAATGGAAGGCGATTTTATCAATAATATAATATGTATATATAATTTTTTGGCGAATCTCTCACCAGGCATGGCGAATATTTTACTCAATTATAAAATCTTGTAAGATCTTGGCGAGTCTTTCACTAAATAATAAAACTTTGTAAAGTCCTAGTGAATCTTAGCATAGGCTACATGCTGGTTTAATTCCCCCATTTAAATAGGCTACATTCCAGGTGAATACCATGGGTCAATACCATGTGCCATTTTGGTGAATGCCATGGGTCGATACCATGTGCCATTTTTATTTTTATTAATTCTAATATTAGGGTTAATAATGGTTTTTTGCATGGTATTAATAACAATCTAGTCCATGGTATTTGTCCCATAGTATTTTGGCCATAAGTTTCACCAAAATATAACCCATTTTTTGAGTGTTCGTAAATATAAGGTGACTTATGGAGTAAATATAAAAAAATGTTTTATTTGTTTACCATACCTCTCGTTTATTTATATTTTTATTAATTTACCATACCTCTTTTACAAATATGGTATTTGGCCCATAGGATTCACTTAAACAAAACCTCTTTCTTGAGCCTTCATAATTAGAACGAGGGTTATGGACTAAATATAAAAAGAGGTTTTATTTATTTATGATACGTCTAGTTTATTTATATTTATATTTATTTACCATACCTTTTGAGTATTTATATTTTTATTTATTTACCATACCTTTTGAGTAAGTATAAAAGACGTTTTATTTATTTACCATACCTCCACTTTACTTATATTTTTATTTGTTTACACTATTACATGTATATAAGGTGACTTATGGGGTAAATATAAAAAATGTTTTATTTATTTACCATACCTCTCATTTATTTATATTTTTATTAATTTACCATACCTCTTTTATAAATATGGTATTTGGCCCATAGGATTCACTTAAATAAAACCTATTCTTGAAAATGGGCGAATGGATTCACTTAAATAAAACCTATTCTTGAAAATGGGCGAATGGAAGGTTGTAAGTCCTAATTTCAAGGGCTAAATTTACCTTTTTACCCTCTCTCATAAAATAAGGTGGGCTATTTGAGGTGATTTGTAAAAATGTACTATGATACAAAATATTCGCCCACTAAAAATTTAAAACCCCTTAATTTCGCCAAAGGGCGAACATTCGCCCCTAAAATTATCCTTGAAAATAATATTAGATTACACCATCAAATTTTAGAAGGAAAAAAGAAAAAACTACTTTTTCAACTCGTATTTTTAACTTATCTTCCAACGGTTTTACTCAAATTTTGAGCGGGATCACTCTTTGGATGCCAAATTTAATTCCTCATCTGAGTACCCATGTTGCATGCTTTTGATGGACCCTACAACATAAAAAAATGATAATACAACAACAACAAAAAAGTGATTGCAATCACATTTTTTATGTATTTCTTGTTTTTCGTGCAGCACGGTCCATCGAAAGTCTACAACAATCATGTTTTTCACGTATTTCTCATTTTTCATGTAGTTTGAAATTATGAAACATGGGTACTCCTTAGATGAGGAATTAAATTCCACATCCAATGAGTGATCCCACTTGGAATTTGAGTGAAATCATAGGGAGATAAGTTGAAAAAAGTAAATTTTCTTTTAAATCCAAAAATGGTGAATCATCCCCCATTATTGACATCATCATTTGAATCCTATTGGTTCTTATAAATTTTATTTTGGTTGTACATTTTGGTTTTGAGGCCCATTTTAGACCTCAAAATTTCTCTAATGATGGTGTTGGGACAGGGTCCCCTAGGGTCAATCTTGGGGCAAAAGCCCAAGTTTTGGGGCAAAAAGCCAAAGTTTTGTTTTATAAAATGTAAAGTCTCCACAATTTGTGGTTGCAGAGTGCGTAGATAGTAAAGTGTCATAGAGGGTTTCACCCTTATTTTATGTAAGATGTGTTGGATTTTATAGATCTACCCATGGTTCGTGAACCATGGGATTGTATAAGTAGGAGAGTGTTAGAGAGTCTAAGGCATAACGAATGATGATGAAGATGAATGTAATGGGTTAGCAGGTAGAAAAGCGGCTTTGCAGCTGTGTGCGTAGAGGCCTAGAGTAGAGTCTGCAGATGAGTGTGAGGTCCCTTGCAGTTGAGTGCATAGGGAAGTCTTGAGTTTGTAAGAAGAATTGAAGTATTAATAAAGAGATTATTCTTGAAAATCTTGTGTTTTATCTATTTACTTCTGTTATGAATGAATATGCTTTTATGTTGTGATGAATGATGGGTTTATGAAGTAATACTGTATTGATGCATGACTTTACAAAATTGATGTTGTTATATGAATTCACTTAATATTAATTGTTTACACGAAGCATATCTTATTGCATGTTAAAGTTATCGACACTTAGGCCAATCTCGATAGATACAATATTAAGAGTGATCATAGAGGTAAGAAAGTATTTTATTCACCTGTTTAGGGTCCGCGAAAGACAGTCGTGAATGTTAGTGGAGGTATAGAAGCTGATTAAGGGAATTTATATCGATAACCCCTAAAGGCTTATCGATCTTTTTGAGGGTAGGTTTAGGGCATAAAACGACATTACACTAGTCTCTGGGTGTGGAAACTTGGTTCCAAGACCCCCCCATACTGCTTCAGGTGAGACTTCAGTTCGCACTCCACTGGTTGATGCCGAAAGGGCTAATAATGTAGGGATTTGCTTGGCAAAACTAACTCTGAGCCTAGGTTAGGACCCACTAAGCCAACAAATGGTTTTGTTGTTGGGACTGAGATCCACATAAGGAGATGTGTGAAGTCACATCACTGGAATCCAACTAATAAAGAAATTGAGGAGTGGTTGGATAGAAAGGTCCACCAATTCACAGCACAAGAAAACAAAAATCTATGCCTAACAAAAGAACAGTGGTTGGACAGGTATCTATACACAAAGATACATGAAATTTTCTTCTATTTCTTCCCGATCGAGCTATACGAGTGGATCGCTAACTTGGCAGAAGGCCAAGGGAGGTGGAGGCTTGACGGTCCAATAGTGTGGACCTCAGAGCTAGTGCGGAGATTGGAAGCCTCTAAGGATAAGATTGTGCACGCTATTGATCACTGGCTTGATCACGTCATAGGAGGATTTGTGACAAAATTCGCGGTTGATACCTTAGTCAGCTACAGCAAAGTAGAGCAATGCTTCTTCAAGGGACCACAAGGTAAGTATTTAAGATCTTTGAATACTTCGATTAATATGCTCTTGTGTGAAAAGTGAGTTATGCCATTACCTTGATGTTTGGAGCAACGTGAAGTGGAAAGTTAGTTAGGGATAGAAGGAGTACATGCCCTGAATCTAGCCTGATGATTGAACCTCCTCTGAGTGACAATGAAGGAGCAACACAGGCTTCACCGCAGAGCACTATCCAGTTGATAAGGCAAGGGTTTTCATGAATAACTCATCCATCCACACCACCTCCACCTTCACCTCCACAACATACACCTTTGCCCACACTGCCACCACCTCCGCCGCCTTTCAATATGTCAAATACAATGAAGTTTCCTGTTTTCAAGGGCTTGGGAAATGAGGACCCAAACTAGTTTTGGTTCATTGCAAAGGTCGTATGGATAGCCCAGAATATTACTGATGATCATATGAAGAAATCGCAGTTGGTTACTTCTCTACAAGATCGGACGTTAACATGGTACATTAAGTACTGCACTGATAACCCGATGGAATCATTGGCAGACACTTAGACCGTGCTGAATCAAGAATTCAGTAGGCCCAAGTCTGTGTTGCAATTAGTCGTTGTATCCAAGGAAATCATGATGAGGCCTGGAGAAACACCCTGGGAGTTGGATCAAAGACTGAAGTGCCAGATCCATGAAGCTAACATGAATCTTATAGATGGGCAACACTGTGAATGGTTTGTAGCTTCTCTCTTGCCCCACCTAAGGGTTACTTTATCGCAGCAAAAGATGGGGACCCAGGCAGAATCCCTGGAAATTGTGATGAGGTTGCATGAGACACCAATTCAAGACACTGCTTTGGGAGTTCAACAGATTCACGTGGAGTTGTAGAATCTTTTCCTAGAGTTTCAAAGCCTGAAGAAGGATAGAGTGGCTCAGCTAGAGGTGTGCGAAGAAGTTTGGTGTCTAAAATGTAAGAGTTAAGGGCATGATAAATATCATTTCCCTATCTTCACGAACTATGTTGTAGGAGGTGGGCCAATGCCTCTGAGGCCGGAAGCTCAAGTAGGGCCAAACATGGGGCCTGCATTGTGGTGTTCTATCTATGAGGTAGCTAGAAAACATGTAACATACAATTTTCACTTGCTGTAGAAATTTGTATAGACACTGCAACAAATCTTTTGTAACTTCTACAAATTTGTGGGCCACAATGAGCGTAACTTCCGTAGCTATGAGCTGATAATGGAAAGAAAACCTGCATATCGAATGCAGATAGAAACTCAGCCTCCAGATCAAGGCATTGGGGGAGTGTGTGGAGGATATCAGGGGTGTGGATGAGGCCAAGGAGGAGGAGGACATGGTAGAGGTCAGGAACAAGTTATTTGTTACAATCGTGGAGTGCCAGGAAACTATTCACGGGAGTGTACAAGCCCAGAACACCTATCATGTAGATACTATACTCAGTTTGATCAAGTGATAGAAGAATTCCCGGTATTGATAGCTAAGATACAGTAGAAGAGGGCACAACCTCAGCAGCCTACCCAGAACTTGAAGATGATGAGGGTTGAACCCTGTGAAGAAGATCCTAATTTGAATATTGTATTGTGAAGTGGAATAACAACTGGAGAAAATAAAGGAAAATAGCCTAAAGAAAGTGGATGGATCTGCAAGGCTCCAGAAAAATAGGTTGGGTTTGATTTGGAGCACGTGAAAGAAACGTTCATGGAAGCGAATAAATGTTTCGCTAAGGCCTCTACCTTAGGAAGTCAGGATAAGTTGTCTGAAGAAATGGACCCCTCCATGCTTAATATGTTCTTGGAGACCTATATGAAGCTGTTACGTGATAGCAAGTTCGTGAAAGGATTACAGGAGTTGATAAATAAATGTGTCAGTAAAGAAAATGCTCCTGAAGGCCTCGCATAGTCAAAAAAATTGGTAAGAATAAGCCAAGAACTAGGCGTGAAATGAGGCTCACCATACAAATAGGAGAATATGAAATGGATCAAGTTATTCTGGATCTTGGGTCGGATGTGAATGTTTTGCCTAAATGGACATGGGAGAGAATGGGGAGACCTGTGCTACAGTGGTCTTCGATTCAATTGAGGATGGAAAATCAACAGAAGATTATCCCCATGGGAAGTTTGCAGGGAGTGATGGTAGACATTAAAGGCATGAGCGCATTGGCCAATTTTGAAGTGATAGAGATTGTGGATGACAACAATCCATACCCCATGCTCCTTGGGATTGATTGGTCTATCGACATGAATGGAGTAATGAATCTGAAGAAGCAAATGATGTCATTTGAAATAAAATCACTCCGCTTGGTAGTACCTTTGGACCCTACAGAAGGATCGCACTATACGAACCAGTCTATGATTATGAGGAAAGCGATGGTGATCTGGACCAAATCTATAAAATAATGGTGTGAGATCAAGACTGGGTTAATTCGACCGCTGATGGACACATTTCATGGGACGTGAAAGTTCATGTACATTAGATTTAGATGAAGAGATGGAGCACTAGCAAAATAGGTTGCATGAAGTATCTACGCTGCATTGTAACATGATGACTAAATCGTTGTGTTGTGTATCGTTAGAGGTAAGGAGTTTTCCTTATAATTTATGATTGTCTAACTGTCGTAGATAAATTTTTGGATGCATTTGAAAGGGAAGTACCAGAGAAGCATCGCTTTTGTTGTTCCTTAAGAAACCAATTTCCTGGCTTTAGGGAAATTGTGCTTAAGACATTAATAACTATTATTTACTATCATTTATTTGTCACTTAGATGTATTTTGTGTCTTTAAATGAAGGACCTGGGTCTTTAACCCTTAGTACATGTATGACCATAACATCTCAAAATTCCATTTGTTTCTAGATATAAATGATGAATGAAGAAAGTTTGAAGGAAAAGTTAAAGATAGTATGTTGATCTTTCACAGAAACTACTATCCATCACTTAGAAGAATTATGGAAATGAGAACTGAATCATAGAAAATATGTTTCTTAACACAGAAAATACCATTTGTAACTCTGAGAGAAGTTAAAGATAATATGCTAGTCTTTCACAAAAACTATTATCTATAACTTAGAAAAGAAGGTGGGAACTTCAAGTATAGGAGTGCTCTTTTAAGGAATTTTAACTTTATCTACATAAGCAAATAAAGACCTGCAGCTTCATTACTATACTTGAAAGAAGAAAACATAACATGACATATAACAGAGAAGGTTACAAAATTATACCCAATAACTCATGGAAACTTCTGATTCTTTCATTAATCAATGATGATATCAGGAATACAGTGGCCTAGTCTCTGGGTTCTCCAAAATTCCAACCACCAACCCTTTCTTTGTAAATTTTCCTCTTCTTATACATTATGAAACAGTTGCTGATCTCTGAAACTGTCAAACTACTAAAATTGTTTCTCTAACTATTTGAATTAAAAACTATTACAGGATTTTACAGAGGGTAAAAGACACCTCAAAGAACATGAAAGAACGAGAACATAACTGAATTTAGAAGAGGATGATAACTATTGGCTTCCTCTATTAATCCACTGTCGAGTTCCTCTGCAAATGCTTTAATAATAATTAATCTACTTTTACAATAATTAACTACATTAAAATTTGACTTGTGTGAAGACTGGGGCTTGCATATATATCGAGTGCGCTTATATTGGCCAAAACATAAAGAAAACATGCCCATATGCCTTTTCTTCGGACTCAACTTTAACATTGACTTTTCCCTTTACTAAGTGAAATTAACGCAAACCTTTGGTAACTACAGAACTGAAAAAGTATTAACTCTACTTCATAAATCCACCGGATCCGCCTTTTCAGCGCTCTGCTGACTTCCCATTGCAAATCACAATCGGCCCCTTTCCATTGGTGCATTAACGATGTTGGACTTATGCATAATTCCTTCATATCTGCGCTTTTCTATTATATACCTTTAACAATGAAAATATACCATAAAGCATGTTTTTCCCGCTTCTAACGCGGACTTTGCACAACTATCGAGGCATACCCTTTTGCCAATATATCCCCACCATAGATCTATACTTCTCATATTGGATGGCCTATAAAGATTTTGGGTGGGACATAAGCCCAAAGAATACTCGCCTGAAATGGGCAGTTTTTTCTCTCCACCCAGCTGCTACATGTCGAATGATAAGTGGGATCAGGTGAGTTCCAATAAAAACCATTTACCGTTTTTGCTCTACCCGAAACCTACCTTATAACTTGAAATATACCTTTTAATATGCCTTGCGGATCCAACAGGGCTTTTAATTATAATATATATATATATATGCTTCGAGTCTGTCCTTTCTATTATAACCCTTTATAATAGAAATGCATATAAAACTGCATAAACAAAATATATATGAAGGGCTTTGATATATCAAAAAATCTTTACAACCTACGATAAGACGAATGTGTTGAGTTATAAAATATAGCATATAAGCTATCAGGTCAAGAATCCCCATCGATCATCGCAATCGATGCTTTCCATATATATATAATATGTTATGCGATATGACGGACCCGCCGCAATTATAAAACATAATATATATGCTTTCAGGTCCAACCCGCAATCACAAATCACAATCGACATAAGTCATAAACATTGTGTGATAATCGTGGACCCGACAGAGTTATAAATCATGGCATAATCAATATCGGGTCCAGCCTATCGTTATTGCAGACCTGCCGATATTATAAATATAATATATATCCTTTCGGGTCTGTCATCGCAAATCGCGATCGGAGGAACCCATATGCATGTATATAAAGGGCTTTTTGATACAGCGGCCCCGTCAAACTTTTACACACAATGTATATATTTCAGGTCTAGCTATATATGTTTTAACACTTGTTTCTTTTGTAAATCCAATATATTTCTTTATTTGCTTCTCGTTTCAATATGCACTTATATATACACACACACGCACACACACACACACATATATATATCGGGTCTAGTTCTATATAACCGTTTATATAATGACTTGATTTGTTTGTATAGCAACTTTGGCTACTCTGGGCCGATTCTTTTACACTTCTTCCTTTAGCAATTCTGATATATAATAAACAAAATATTTCATTTCTTTTAGACTTTTTGGGGAGGGTAAAGAATATAAAGGATTTTTATTGAGTTTGAACTCCCGATAGTGATATAATTGATAAATAAACCTCAAACACAATACAAGCTACAACATCTAGCTCCAACTGGGGATAGTGCTTTTGCCACAAAAGCACTAATAACAGTAGATCAGTGCTTTATCCAATGGGCATGGAGTCATATATTGCTTCTCCAAACTTAACTGTGTGAAAATTGTGTACAGTAAACCCATGCCGATATCTGCAGTGATAAATTCTTGTGCTTTGATAGCAAAGTATTAAGAATCATAGATCAGTAGCCTTAATTGGGCATGGAGTCCAAAACTGTGAAAACCCTGAAACTTGACAAACTGGAACCTGACAATCTTGAAGTCTTAAACCTCTGCAAACCAGTTTCCAACTGGGAAAGTCACACTTATTCATCAACTAATGATTAAACTGAAGAACTGCAACTAGAAACCAAATGCTCAACACCTGAGCTTCTTTATGTACAAGGCCCTACATATGTACATGACTGACCTCAATCAGGTGAAGTCAATCTTCCAATGATACCAGATTAGCATTTGAGTGCATAATCTTGAGCCATTCTACCAGTGAATTTTTAAAATACAATTCATCTTGAATGAAAAATAAACTATGCATAAAGGCAACTCACAACAAAAATTAGAAGTGTATCCACAAAATGGTATGTGTAGACTGCTGATAAAGTCTTCTATGTAATCTGCCACAGGATCTTCAAAAGTATAAGAAAAATTATGATCCAAATCAACTCCAAAAAATAAATTCTCTATGTATGATGGTTCTTGCCCACATAGACCTTCTGTTGGGATAATATGCTTAACAGAACAATCAGTAACATCTTTAAGAAAATGATCTATGTCACTTTCATGTCTCCAATTTTCATCTCTAAGCTTTGATTGAAAATAACTTGTAATTGTAACTTCAGGAAGAAAAAAGGAATTTTTTCACATTACAATACGACATATGATCAACTTCAAATAGATTATTTACCTCTGATCCATGGGCATCATTATGTTCTTCAATGCAGTGATATAAAACCTCTTTATCAACTTCCTTCTTACATGAGATAGCCTCTTTTTCTATGATAGATGGCTCAATATATTATTGTTCAACATATCTTACTTGTTGGTTTCTTCCTGTATGTTCAACACCCAAAAGATGCACTTGAAAAGATTCATCCTGTTCCCCATTTAAACCATTTTCATTATAGATATGAGGATCATCAAATTTAACAAAATAAGAACTCTAGGGATTTATTTGCAACTTAAATATTTCTTCCTCCTCTCGACTGCTGAGCAAAAATTCTTGATGCATGCTTGAACTTTCCTCTATCTGAATACTCTCTTGATCTGATTGGAACAGAGTCAACCCATTCGCTGCTTGGGAGATTATTGAAGAAAACTATTTTATAACCCTCTTTGCATCATTTTGAGAACATGATAGTTCCATTCTTTAAGAGACTTGCTCATAACTCTGAATGCTTGATATATTATCAACAAAATCATTAGTTTCATCAACAAGATAATATTGAGCCTTTAAAGTTTCTTTAGCATCATAATATTCACAACAACCTTCAAAAAGAAACTTGTGTGGATAATAAGTTCTACAAGAATAATTGAATACTGAATGGAAATCTTTCAAAGATGAAATGCTTGAAAGAGGCAGAGACCTGAACCAAGCCCTAGCTTATAGGTCTAAAGAAAACAAAAACAACTTCATCTTCACATCTTCATGAATGATGCCCTACTGCTCCATGCATTCATGAAACTCTTGGAGATGTTGAGCTGGATATTCATATTCCTTTCTACTGAATTTTGGAAGATACTTATTCCACACAAAAAATGCAGGCATATAGTGAGGATAGCCAGTGATACCAGTAAAATCAAATGGATCAAATTTATGGATTAGGAATGCAGGGAGAGCCATTAAAGCCCAAAAAAGAAAACTTCAAAGTCCAGTGGAGTTGCTAATCAATGTGGTAAGTGAAAATTACAGATGTAAATGTACAACCAACTGCTGAAACTTGTCACTCTCAAGAATCAGCTTCAAACTTAATGAACCCAAGAAAAATGTTTTTATTCTATTGCTTTGCCAGCTATGACCTTTGTTACTATGGAATCACCTTTTATTTCTTTTATTCGAAACAACCAAGTATTTCCTCCTTACTAAACAACTAGAGGAAAACATGAAAAACCCAGGGAAAAGTGTTCTTGTCTTCTCTCCTCGGAAACGGTGCCAATTAATGTTGTTCCTTAAGAAACCAATTTCCTGGCTATAGGGAAATTGCACTTAAGACATTAATAAATATTATTTGTTGTCACTTATTTGTCACTTAGATATATGTTGTGTGTTTAAATGAAGGACTTGGAAACTTGGTCTTTATCCCTTAGTACATGTATGACCAGAACATCTCAGAATGCCAATTGTTGCTAGATATAAATGATGAGTGAAGAAAGCTTGAAGGAAAAGTTAAAGATAGTACGTTGATCTTTCACAGAAACTACTATCCATCACTTAGAAGAATTATGGAAATTAGAACTAAATCATAGACAATATGTTTCTTAACACAGAAACTACCATTTGTGACTCTGAGAGAAGTTAAAGATAATATGCAGGTCATACACAGAAACTATTATCTATAAATTAGAAAAGAAGGTGGGAACTTCAAGTATAGGAGCGCTCTTTTACGTAATTTTAACTTTATCTACATAAGAAATTAAATACCTGCAGCTTCATTACTATACTTGAAAGAAGAAAACATAACATGACACATAACAGAGAAGGTTACAAAATTATACCCAACAACTCATGGAAACTTCTTATTCTTTCATTAATCAACAATGATATCAAGAATACAGTGGCCTTGTCTCCAGGTTCTCCAAAATTCCAACCACCAACCCTTTCTCTGTAAATTTTCCTCTTCTTATACATTATGAAACAGTGGTTGATCTCTGAAACTATCAAACTACTGAAATTGTTTCTCTAACTATCTGAATTAAAAACTATTACAGGATTTTACAGAGGGTAAAAGACACCTCAAAGAACATGAAATAATGGGAACATAACTGAATTCAGAAGAGGACAATAACTGTTGGCTTGCTCTGTTAATCCGCTGCCGATTTCCTCTGCAAACTCTTTAATAATAATTAATCCGCTTTTACCATAATTAACTGCATTAAACATTGACTTGTGTGAAGACTAGGGCTTGCATATATATCGGGTGCGCTTATATTGGTCAAAACATAAAGAAAACATGCCCATCTGCCTTTTCTTTGGGCTCAGCTTTAACATTGATTTTTCCCTTTACTAAGAAAAATTAACGCAAACCTTTGGTAACTGCGGAACTGAAAAAGTATTAACTTTTCTTCATAAATCCATCGGATCTGCCTTTTCAGCGTTTCGTTGGCTCGCCATCACAAAGCGAAATTGGCCCCTTTCCAGTGGTGCATTAACGTAATGTTGGACTTATGCATAATTCCTTCATATCTACGATTTATATTATATACCTTTAACAATGAAAATATACCATATAGCATGCTTTTTCCATTTCTAACACAGGCTTTGCACAACCATCGAGGCATACCCTTCCACCAATATATCCCCACCGTAGATCTACGCTTTTCATATTGGATGGCTATTT
Organism: Pinus tabuliformis; assembly: GCA_031772625.1. NCBI lineage: Eukaryota > Viridiplantae > Streptophyta > Pinopsida > Pinales > Pinaceae > Pinus > Pinus tabuliformis. The sequence continues at coordinate 759,726,378 of CM062811.1, forward strand.
TTGGGAAAACTAGTATTCCTAAAGAATGCTAGCCCTCTAGGTTTGGCAACTACCCTAGAAACAACAGTTTAAAGCAATTAAATGGTTTCTTCTATGTGTAACAGATAAGAGAAAAATAATGGAACCAACCTGGAACTTTCGCTTAATCCCTTGCTTGATATCTCTCTCCTTTGATAGAGCCTACAACTCCTCCCCGTACTTAACATGCTTGGAGAGTACCTGCACAAGTACATCAACAAATAACCATCAAAGCATCATGATCTATTACAACATAAACATTACAGAATCAGATATATAATGAACAAATGATAGATTCACAAATGATAACATTCACAATTGCACAATCATATGGAAGAAAACTTGAAGAACTTTATTAATAGAAGGGAGAATTACAACCCAGTTGTCTGATCTAGCATCATCCTCCCAGCTTCAATCCTTCTTCGCCTCATGAAATAGCAATATCACTCCAACAATACAATGTTCCTTCCTCAATTACAAACTATCAACACTTCCTTGCAATTCACAATATTCTAGCCTCTAGATCTCTTGGATGAGGGATCCATTTATAGATGTTTGCAAGGGTGTGAGCCATCCATGGGGTTTGATTAGTGTCGTTACACTTTTTACAATGGGTTCCACAAGAGAAGGGATTGGATTTCCTTAGATCCCTCATTCATCCTTGGGTGAATTCAGAGAGGCAAGTGGCATAGGAGAAAGTTCTGGAAGATTCCATGAGCAATCCACTGACAAATGTCCCGAACATTTGTCCATCCTCACCCATCGCACATTATAGAAGGCCTAAACAGTATGAATCGTACCCTGGTAGTGTACCACTCAGTATGCATCACACTTAGCCAGTGGAGCAATCAGTATGGTTCAATTTAGGCAGTTTCTGGATGGTTTCTCAGGTTGAACTTTTGGGGAATAATGTATTTAGATGACTATGTTCCTCTGCGGTATGAAACAAATCTTTTAAGGGTTTATGAGCCCTAATACATCGACATATAAGTTTGGGGTTGATGTGCCCAAATATGTCTATAACAGTTTCCCCCTAAAGCATGAGGTCGTAAATATTCATGTCGGGTGAAATGCTTTATCATGAGGATCCGAAGTTTCGAACTGGAAGGTGACCTGCATAAGTTACAGTACAATACATTATCATAATATGATTTTCATGAAACAGCTGAGGGAGGCATTCCCATGGTCAACTTTATAAATTTCATTTCATGTACATAGATCAGATAGTCGTCTACAGATACAGACTACTGATTCTTCAGATATAGAGTCATCATCTATGGTTAGGATGACCATCTGTGTAGAGCCTTTGTACATTTGATGTTTTTATATTCCTGAATATATCACAGCCCGGATGGATGAAACTAGATCCAGGGTCTTCAAACTCGTCCAATCTTTGCTCGATGTACAAGTCAATCCATGTGAAGAGATGTTATGAAGTCGAACATGGAAAGAGATCGCCTGATTACCAACCAATGATGTGAGCTGTTAACAGACATGAGAGGAATCACCGATAATGATAATGACCCTCAAGGTACGATAGTACAATTCAAGTGGTGTGAATACATGATCCGATGTCGAACACCACGCAAAATCTTTCGGTCGAAGGCCATTGATGTCAACCTGTTGCCAGAAGTGAGAAACTTGCCATTGATGTATGCAAGCTCCAAAGCACTGAAAGGGTTGTTTCTAAGTCAACATCTTTGATAATGAGCTGATGTTGACAAGAAGTGACTCGTCGTAGGAGGGCCTTGATGTATCCCACATCTACAACACGAAACGAAGCAAATAATTTTTTGGAGGTGAAAAATGAACTCACGACACAAGGTTCAGGAATGGCGGTCATGGAAAAAATGAAGGTTGGAGGTATTGCAATGGATGATACATTAACTGGATGGTGGTTTCTCAAATGAATGACTTCTCTTGAACATGTCAGTGACACTGAGATGAATTGGTAGTGTTAAGCCCAAAATATGGATGGTATGAAAGACCAATGGTGAGATGACCAGTGAACAGAATAACCCAACCCAACTCAATAATGGTGATGAAGTGAAAGTGTCATGTTCAAGAGCAACTTGCTACCATAAATTCTTCAAGTTTCTTCCCCTTTTTCCCCAGTCATTGCTGACCAGTACCTCTTTATTTTTGTCAAGCTTGAGGAGGATAACATATGCTTGTTCTATAATTCGCCCTTCGGGCAAACCTGTCACTATTTAATGTTTTAACGAGTCTAGCGATAGTGAAACTCGGTCTCATCTAGATGGACAAGTTTGTCACTATTGTTTTAATGAGTTTAACGACAAGGATAACTCAATACTTTTCATATTTAGAGAGTTTGAAAAGGGTATGAAAAGAAAACTCCATAAGTTCTTTTTCGTAAAATAATCCCTCGGGTCTGAAAAAGGATAAAATAATATAGGAGGGATGACATTTCCAATACTTTAACGAGCTGGAAAAGACAAGCGCTCAACAATCTTTTCATATTTAACGAGTCTAAAAAGGGTTTAAAGAGGACTCTATTTTGAGGAACGAGTGGTGTCTAGGGTAGCAACTAGTTCCGGTGATGTTGGAACTTCTCAAAACATGTTGATTTATGTGAAGAGGTTGGCTAATAAGACCACTCATTGCAACTGTTCCTCAAAAAGGGTAAAACAACCAAGTGAAAGCGTATGATTGGCCAAAGGGATGGTGGCAATGGGATGTACACAACCAAGGCTCAAAAGGCTGATAGAATGGCAATCACAAGGGTTAAAATTTGAGAATGGGTTCATTTTTAGACAAGCTTGAAACATGGGGAACTAAGCTTGGATTCAGTTCCATGTTTACACAAGCTTGAAATGAACAAACTATGTTTGGATTCAGTTTCATTTTTACGCAAGCTTGAAATGAAAAACTATGCTTGAAAAATGGTTCGCATGCCCCCAACATGATGAAAGGGAGAGTCTCTTGTAACTAGATGGAAGTCACTACGGTGAGGTAGGACGGTTATCCAAAACCTCTTTGGTTTCATGCAGATAGACAAAGGTGAATGGCATGATAGACCAATCACATAACCTACAGGGAAACTTATCTTTACCATTAGGTGCATGCCCCCCAAGCCTCATTACATTCACTAGACTACTTATGGCTATTAGGTGGATGGAATGAAGGTTCAAGTGAAAGACTCAACTTGGAACTTGGGAGCTTGTTTCATTTTCAAATGAGCTTGACACAAGACAAGGAATTATGCTCATATTTTTGGTTTCATTTTTTAACGAGGTTGACACAATATAAGGAACTATCCTCGATCTCCCCGATCACATCTCGTAAGAGGTAATGAAGGAGAAATTTGGTTCCCATGCCCCCAATACATGGTGTACAACATCACTAAATTGATCGTCAGTTGATGTAGGTATGGAACTGGTTGCCACATAATTAACCTGTTGCGGGACGATGATTGACTTGGAGCTATTTTTGGACCGGGAAATGAAAGCTGGTCAATGGTGACAATCTTGCCTTCATGTGGGAAACACATCACTCGAAAGAGTGTTGAAACAATAGCTTCCATGTTATAAACATAGTCATGCCCAAGAAGTAAATTGTAATTTAAAGGTCCTGGGACTACCATCACGTTCAGATGAATGGTGTTTCCTCTCAAAGTGATAGGTAACTTAGGAAGGATCCCTAACAGTCGATTAGTTCCTCTATTAAAGCCTAACATATTTTGCGTAACAGGGACAAGCGGTGGTGAACCAAGCACTTTCCAAGCAGTTGAGGAAAGGATACTCACTGATGCACCTTCATCTATAATAGTGCGAGACACAATCATTTTACAAACTTGTACTATGATTTGGAAAGGCACATAAGAAGGAAGGCGGGATCCTGCCATTCAATTCCAATCAAAGGAAGTGACTAGACTACTTGGAGGGGCGTATTGAAGAAACAGGAGAATTAACCCTTTGTGTTATGAGAACTGGAGGACTTTCCTCCTCTATGTGTAACAGATAAGAGAAAGATAATGGAACCAACCTGGAACTTCCACTTAATCCCTTGCTTGATCTCTCTCTCCTTTGATAGAACCTACAACTCCTCCCCGTACTTAGCATGCTTGGAGAGTACCTACACAAGTACAGCAACAAAGAACCATCAAAGCATCGTGATCTATTACAACATAAACATTATAGAATCAGATATATAATGAAAAAATGATAACATTCACAATTGCACAATCATATGAAAGAAAAATTGAAGAACTTTATTAATAGAAGGGAGAATTATAACACAATTGTCTGATCCAGCATCATCCTCCCAGCTTCAATCCTTATTCACCTCATGAAATAGAAAGATCACTCCTACAATACAATGCTTCTTCCTTAATTCCAAACTATCATCACTTCCTTGCAATTCACAATATTCCAACCTCTAGATCTCTTGGATGAGGGATCCATTTATAGATGTTTGCAAGGGTGTAATTCATCCATGGGGTTTGATTAGTGTCATTCCACTGGTTACAATGGGTTCCACAAGAGAAGGGATTAGATTTTCTTAGATCCCTTATTCATCCTTGGGCGAATTCAAAGAGGCAAGTGGCATAGGAGAAAGTTCTAGAAGATTCCATGAGCAATCTGGTGGGCTCCAGTATTGTAGCAATAATGCTACAACTCCTGGAGCTTCCTATCTCTAATTTTATCAACCCGGTAGTTCGTACAAACTTGGAAGCGACGGTGCTGTATGCACAAGTACTAGTTCTTGTCGCAGCTGTCACTTGGTCAGCTGGCACAAGTCCGCTAGGGCTCAAGCCAACTTCTATAGGCTCTCAGAAGAAGCTTGTTAAATGATGGACGAAAGCTAGCTCAAAGAAGACTAATCTACTTGGCAAAAATGAACTGAAAGCAAATCAAAACATGGAAACCCTAGGAAACCCTAATTTAACTAGTCTAACCTCTATGATGCAAAGAATGTGAAGGAAACTTCTACCAATGATGCCATTACTTCTAATAAGTGAAAATGCATGAATCTAATCTACTTGCATCTTAAAAGACATGTTTTTATATTTTTTCTTTAAGTGGATGGAGTGATTGTGATTTTGTGCTTATTAGGGTTTGGTTGTGCAGATGTGATACGGAAGGAAGGAAAGCTTGGGAAAGGTTGGGGAGGCTAGGAGAGGTCCCCAGAGATCCTTAGCATCAGTCCACAGAGGTTCCTCACGTTCAGAGGCTTAGCAACCGAGTGAGTGGCCTCCTACAGGATGTCTGCAGGGGATTCTACAGGAAACGCAGGGGTTTCTACAGGAAGGTTTGCAATTCTTCTACAGGATGTTCTGAAATGGGATTTTTGAGGATGGATGGTTGATGGAAGATGCATGGATGGTTATGGAGGTAGGATGGGGGTCTGAAGTGATCCAGGAGCTGATGGATGGAGTGGTGAGATGATGTGGAAAGCTGACTTGGCTTGAAGGTAGTTGAGACAACAATGGGGAAGAAGGTAAGGTTACTTGGCAAAAGAGAAGATGGGAGATGAGGGAACAGACTTGGTGATGGAGGAGCTGATCTGAACGAGGCTCAAATGAATGAGGAGGTGATGAAGATGCCTTGCATAGTGGTTACTTGATCAAACCAACTACATCTTGCATGCAATCGAAATATCATGTGATCTATCTAACAAGTTAATGAAATCGGTGGACAACAACCTTATTCATGAAAAGAATCACGTACAACCTGTGAACAAAACATTATCCAAGAGATATAAACGCATGAATAACTCCTACCAATCTATCTTAAACATAAGAAACTACTTTAACCATCAAAAGCAACCTAAGTAACACAGCATGAATTAAATCTAAAGAGCAGATTTTTTCTCAAGAACGCAGCAAACACACATAAAGAGAATCAAGGGAGGTACTGGGCGCTTGAGATGGGCCCAACCCCAAGAGCTACAGCCTCCCATGAAAGATTTAGAGCTGGTGCAAAGCTGGATCCATCTTTATTAATCAAGAAATGAAAAGTACATCAAAACTGTCCACAAGGAGAACTTGAACATGAGCTGAAAGCAAAGCTAATCTATTGCATAAAAATCGAACTACAAACTAGCTAACTAATGGCTAAAACAAAATTACTAACTAGCTACAAAATGACTAACCACTAGCTAACCAAAATGAGGCCCCAAGCCTTCTTATTTATACAATTTGAGGACCCAACAGTCCTCCTAAAAGTTAGGGACTTGGCTGCCCAAGACTTGTAGTTAACAGCAGTCCAACTTGACTTGCTTGGCTGCCCTTGTGCTCATTGATTTGGTGGCCTTTGAACTCCGAGCTGATGGTGGAGAATTCGAGGTAAGGGTCCATAAATGAGGGGGACACCTTCCTACAAATCCTCTAGCTTGTTCTCCCACGAATTTGGCTGCCAAGTGCTCATTAAGACCTTCAATTTTGTCTCCAAGTTGACCAAAAAGGCTACACAAAGCACCCATTAGACTTGTTGGCATAATGACTAACCAAATTCACTCTATTAACATAAAAATAATCAAAAACATGCAATAAACAAATGAGAATGGTGGACTAAGCCAAATTAGGAGGTTGAATGAGCCCAAATAATTGTACATTTTTGGGGCTCATCATCACCCCCCTACTGAAAGTGTTGCTCATCCTCTGAGCAACCAATCTCTCCCCTTGTATTTGATGGCCCTGGTGACTTCCTTGGCTAGCATCTCGGCCAATTTCTCCTTTGGCTTCCCGCTTTCCAAACTTTCCTGTAGAAACAGTCTGCTAGCTTCCTGTAGAACGAATTTCACTGATTTTACTTGCAACCGCTTCTCCCTTTTCATTTGTGTTATTTTACCACCCACAACTTTGGCTTCATCAGCTTGTCCTTTTTTCTTGCTTTTCCTTCTTGCTTTTTCTGTGGTTTTTCCTGTGCTGGCTTGTCCTAGGTTTTCTCTCCCCTAGCTTCCTTACCCTTAGTTTTCTTCTCTGCCTCACCATCTTGCTTCCTCATGCTCTGTTTTGGCTTGTGCACTGACCAGAATGGGAACTCTGTATATGACTTCCTCCCTAGGATGTGGAGGACAGTATCCCTCAAGTGCTTGTCCTTTGCAAACCATTCAACTAGTCCTGTCATGTTTTTCACTCTACTGAGTCTTGCCATAGAAAAGATAATGGGCTTTTTGCGGTCATTAAAAATACACATGTGTTTAGCTGCCTGCTCAGGATTGAACAAGAGTTCCTCAATTGAACCATGTAAAGTAGTAAGATGGTGCTGCTTCCCTATATAAGGGAAATAAATCTGCATGATTCATTGCAATTAGCTCTGCAGTAACTGGCAAGAGAAATGATATTTTTCTTCATATTGTTTCAGTATATGTCTGAGTATGGGTATTTGGTCTTCTCCAAAGCATGGGCTATGTTGCACTGAGTGATTTCTTGTCTATGTGAAATCAGAGATGCAACCAAATTTCCATCATTGTAATTGCCAATGATCAGATCAGGTTGACCTTTTAGCTCTGCCTTTACTTCATTTAATACACCCTCTGAAAATCTTTCCCAGTAAGGCCACACACCAAATTGAGAAACCCATTTCTGCAGAGCTCATTTTGCTGTTGTAAAGGGTACCTGGAGTATCCTTGAATGTTGTGTTCCACGAATTCTTTCAATTCGTTGATTGCATGTTGTACCATAGGCCTCAGGAATCAACCGAGTCACCACAATAATTCCTCTACACAGAGCGCAGAGCTACGTCTCCGTTATGCGCACAGTCATATAAAATTAACAATTTTTCACCGGTGAGCCTTAACTGTGCCTCAATTTTTCTACAGGAGGGATTTTAATTGAAGACCCTGAAGAAAATCTCACATGCAGACCACGAAGACAATTCCAGGTAGCAATAAGAAAATGGATTTTGAATTCATAGAAAGACTTGCATACTTCAGTTGAGAATGCCACAAATGCAAATTAATCAGCGGATGGTGAGGGCATTTCACGGTTGCGTTCAATTGGCTGTTTATGGAAGCTTCCACTGATGGAGGGTGAGCTGGCGAAGTGCACGTTGGCCCCATGCAAACTGTAGTTCTGCAATGGCATAAGAGTTTCCTGTAGCAATCTTGATGGCGGCTGCTCTTGTGCTAATAAAAATTACCAACAACATCCACACTTCCAGTTGTGTGCAAGTTGACTAACAGCTGAGCGCTCATTCTGCGTGATTTTTGGAGTGAGGTGGCACATACGTGCGTTGGCCCATGCAAACTTTGGATCTCCATTGCAGTGTTTAACTATCTGTTCCCTGTTTGTGATCACATTCATCAATCACGCTGCAGTTTAAACGGTCACCACCACCTGATTTCAATTTTCTTCTTTGAGATGGCTGAGCGCACGTGTCTCATTCACCCACCGAGTGCTATTGAACTAGATGTGGGTGGCTAGTTAGCTGGCCACCGATTTTTTAATCCTAACCATCTCATTCATTCATGCAATGCTCAGATTAGATTCATGCAAACAGAGGAGTCGGTTTTGTCACGTACCTGAAGCCAAACGGCTGCTTGTGAAGCTTCTTGCTGCATGCATGTGTTGATCTTCATTTGCTGCATGTATGGTGGCTTGACTGATGATTTATGGCTGTTTTTTCTTGTGCAGGTGCCCTCTGGATGGATCTAAGCTGCACGCGTTCATTTCCACGTTCAACTCTGCCCGTTCAAGCTGCTGCTGCTGCATGGTCACAACCAGAACTTCTTTTTGCCATTTCTCCCAAACGGTAGATCGGTTTGATCTGAAACTCGGTGAGCATGTTACTACCATCATTATGCATCTCCCATAGCAAATTCATGATCAATGGATGCACGGATTTCGAGAAAAATGGAAAATGGCTGAAGATTTCAGAGGTCGATTTCTCGGAAACCGTGCATCGGAATCGGCTGAAACTGCTTGGGTAGGCTACTATCACCCATGTGCATCTCCCCACGAAACAGGTTTTGAAACTGATGCACGGTTATGGAGAAAATGCAAAAATGGCTGATGGTGATGGAGACTGATTTCTTGGAAACCGTGCACCGAAATTGCATGAAACTGCTCAGGCATGTTGTCATCAACCTTGTACGATCCCCCATAAAATGGTTTGTCAAATGGATGCATGGTTCTCAAGTTATGGCAAAAACAAATTATGCTCTATGGATTTTTGCTTCAAGGCACTTTGCATGTGTTTGCATGGTATGACAAAATGAATTTTGGCTGTGATGCAGGTATGGAGATGATGGAGGAGGAGTTGGAAGATTGCATGAGGGCTTCTGAACCCTTGAGGAAGCTACCATGCTTGCCAAACCACTTTTTGCAATGCATGCTTAGTTTCCCACAATTTCTACAGGAAGTTCCTGTAGAAGCACAATGAGAAGCACAAGGAGGTGAAAAAATGATGGATGAAGGCAAGGGATGGACACACAAGTGCTTGTAGGCCTAATCAACAGATTCCCACCATTAGATTCACTTTTGAAATTGGATTTGGCTCGTCCCAAGGTTCTACAGGATGTTTCCTGTAGAAATACAAAGCTTCCTGTAGAAGACACAGTTTTGAGGAAAGAAGCATAATGACATGAAAAAAATGATGGAAAAGGGGTGAGGAATGGAAACATGGATGTGGGTAGGCCTCATGGACATATTCCAAGCCTTCAGGTCCTCCTCGGAGATCGATTTGGCTTTTTTGTAAGCTTCCTGTAGAAGATACGAAACTTCCTGTAGAAGGCACAAAAACTCCTTTGTCTTTGTTTTGAGTGATCCTCCTGTCATGAAACGTCCTTCTTTAACCTGCAATGTCATTGCTGCAACATGAAATGGAGATTAGCTTTATTTTTCTTTTTCTTTTTCTCTTTTTTTTTTAAAAACAACTAGGGCGCCTCATGGAGGTTTTCACCCTAATTGCCTTCCCTGGGCGCCTCCAAGGGAGGTTTTCACCCAGAGATCTTATTCTCTTTTCTCTCTTTTTTCCAACCCATTGACCGCCTCATGGAGGTTTTCAATCAATGAGCCAATCTAAGGCGCCTCCGAGGAGGTTTTCACCTTAGATTTCTATTTTCCTCTTTTTTTCATTTTTTCTTTTTCTTTTTTCTTTTTTCTTTTCTTCTTTTTTTTCTACCCTACCCTACTTGAAAAACAAAATCATTTTCAAGTATAAGAATACTTCCAATGGAGCCATGTGCACATCGAGATTAGAGAAAAAATGATGTGAAGGCTCGAAATGCATGCTTGGACAAGTATCCAGATCTCAGAGACAAAATGATCTGACTTTGAAAGTACAAAACATAGCTGAGGAAGAAAGTACTGCTGCAACTTAGTGACCTTCTGAAACCATATCTCAATATAGCTTTGATATCCTTGGTTCCTTTGTTGATCTGGATCATTCTTCATGTCACCTTCTATCATGATTTTCTCATCTTCCTCTTTTTGCTGATCTTTCTCTTGAGTACATGGAGGATTTGATGGTAACCATGAAGGAGCTCTCTCGATCTCTGATTCTGATCTCTTCTCTTCATCAAGTGCAATCCATGGTTCTCTGATCTCCTCTTTTGAATCTTCTTTTGCCTTTGGTCCTTCAATGTTGTCAATAGATTCTCTCTTTTGCAACACTCTTCCTGAGCTTTGGTGAACATCATTGAGCTCAAAAGGAGTCATTTGCACATGTTGTGCCTCAGCTTTGCAATTGGGTTGAGCTGCTCCATTGCATGGTTTTGGAAATGGAGGTATGGGTAGCTGAGTGGGGGTGTGAAATTGAGATGGAGATGGATGGCATTGTGGTTGGGTAGGCATTTGGGGTTGCCTTGGAGGAGGAGGAGGCGATGGTTGTGGATGAGCAGGTGGTGGAGGAAAATGAGCGGGATGAGAGTTGTACTGGGGCCTCCACTCCTGATAAGGTGCATTCCACTGAGGCTGTGGCTGGGCATAAGAGTGAAATGAATGAGCAACTGGTTGGGCATAATATGGATCTGTGAAGGAACAAGGAGAATATGACCAAGGAGGAGGTGTAGACCAGGAAGAATGAGCAGGGGGATCCCAAGAAGGCATGAAAGTGGCTTGATAAGGGTCATAATAGGTCTCGGGTATCCCTTGCAGTTCCTGCTGGTAAGATCTAGGTCCATGTGGCCTCCTTTGGTTCATATAATAGAGTGATTCAGTGGCTCCCTTGGCTCTCTGATATGCAGCTTTGATTCTGGGTAAGGAAGGGCACTGATCTGTAGGATGGTATTCTTCACAGATGAAACACACTTCTAGGGAGTGCATTGGACATTCGTTCCTAGGATGCTTTTTAAGGCACCTAGGACAAAAAATGGCCAAAGCCCTCTTGGCTTCTTCTTGCTTCTTTTGGATCTGCAAGGTATCCAGTTGCATGGCAAGAAACTGCCTCATATCACTCTTGAAATCTTCCAGCTGATTTTCAAATTCATCTTTGGACAAGATGTTGCTCCCAACATTTCTGCTTGTAGCCATTTGCTTCAGAGGAATGTTTCTTCTTCTTCTCCCCTAGAGGTTCTTCAGATATGTCTTGATGTCCACCCAGGGGTTCTTTCATCACAGCCATCGAAGAAGAACGTTGGCTGTGTGAAGCAGTGGGGGTGTTTGGCAATCATTTTTCTAACTTATCTCTACTCCTACAAGGCATGAAATGAAATCTTTTTGCTTGATTTTTGCTTTTTCCTACTTCTACTTGCAAAAATGAAATAGATTGAACTGCAACTAACTATCTTGCGAAAATGAAAATGCGGAATTTAAATGAAAGCAGGAAAGAACTAATCTACTTTGCTCAAATGAAATTGCAAGAATGGAAATGCTAGTCTACGCTTGCAGAAAGGAAATGCTAATCTATGAAAGCAGGAAATGCTAATCTATGAAAGCAGGAAATGCTAATCTATGAAAGCAAGAAATGCTAATCTATGAAAGCGAGAAATGCTAATCTACTTTTGCATAAATGAAATTGCATAATGGAAATGAAATAAACTACTTAGCAGAAGGTTGTAGTAGAAAATAGAAGAATAGCAACAATCACCAATACTCTGCCACTTCCCCGGCAATGGCGCCAAAAAGATGGTGGGCTCCAGTATTGTAGCAATAATGCTACAACTCCTGGAGCTTCCTATCTCTAATTTTATCAACCCGGTAGTTCGTACAAACTTGGAAGCGACGGTGCTGTATGCACAAGTACTAGTTCTTGTCGCAGCTGTCACTTGGTCAGCTGGCACAAGTCCGCTAGGGCTCAAGCCAACTTCTATAGGCTCTCAGAAGAAGCTTGTTAAATGATGGACGAAAGCTAGCTCAAAGAAGACTAATCTACTTGGCAAAAATGAACTGAAAGCAAATCAAAACATGGAAACCCTAGGAAACCCTAATTTAACTAGTCTAACCTCTATGATGCAAAGAATGTGAAGGAAACTTCTACCAATGATGCCATTACTTCTAATAAGTGAAAATGCATGAATCTAATCTACTTGCATCTTAAAAGACATGTTTTTATATTTTTTCTTTAAGTGGATGGAGTGATTGTGATTTTGTGCTTATTAGGGTTTGGTTGTGCAGATGTGATGCGGAAGGAAGGAAAGCTTGGGAAAGGTTGGGGAGGCTAGGAGAGGTCCCCAGAGATCCTTAGCATCAGTCCATAGAGGTTCCTCACGTTCAGAGGCTCAGCAACCGAGTGAGTGGCCTCCTACAGGATGTCTGCAGGGGATTCTACAGGAAACGCAGGGGTTTCTACAGGAAGGTTTGCAATTCTTCTACAGGATGTTCTGAAATGGGATGTTTGAGGATGGATGGTTGATGGAAGATGCATGGATGGTTATGGAGGTAGGATGGGGGTCTGAAGTGATCCAGGAGCTGATGGATGGAGTGGTGAGATGATGTGGAAAGCTGACTTGGCTTGAAGGTAGTTGAGACAACAATGGGGAAGAAGGTAAGGTTACTTGGCAAAAGAGAAGATGGGAGATGAGGGAACAGACTTGGTGATGGAGGAGCTGATCTGAACGAGGCTCAAATGAACGAGGAGGTGATGAAGATGCCCTGCATAGTGGTTACTTGATCAAACCAACTACATCTTGCATGCAATCGAAATATCATGTGATCTATCTAACAAGTTAATGAAATCGGTGGACAACAACCTTATTCATGAAAAGAATCACGTACAACCTGTGAACAAAACATTATCCAAGAGATATAAACGCATGAATAACTCCTACCAATCTATCTTAAACATAAGAAACTACTTTAACCATCAAAAGCAACCTAAGTAACACAGCATGAATTAAATCTAAAGAGCAGATTTTTTCTCAAGAACGCAGCAAACACACATAAAGAGAATCAAGGGAGGTACTGGGCGCTTGAGATGGGCCCAACCCCAAGAGCTACAGCCTCCCATGAAAGATTTAGAGCTGGTGCAAAGCTGGATCCATCTTTATTAATCAAGAAATGAAAAGTACATCAAAACTGTCCACAAGGAGAACTTGAACATGAGCTGAAAGCAAAGCTAATCTATTGCATAAAAATCGAACTACAAACTAGCTAACTAATGGCTAAAACAAAATGACTAACTAGCTACAAAATGACTAACCACTAGCTAACCAAAATGAGGCCCCAAGCCTTCTTATTTATACAATTTGAGGACCCAATAGTCCTCCTAAAAGTTAGGGACTTGGCTGCCCAAGACTTGTAGTTAACAGCAGTCCAACTTGACTTGCTTGGCTGCCCTTGTGCTCATTGATTTGGTGGCCTTTGAACTCCGAGCTGATGGTGGAGAATTCGAGGTAAGTGTCCATAAATGAGGGGGACACCTTCCTACAAATCCTCTAGCTTGTTCTCCCACGAATTTGGCTGCCAAGTGCTCATTAAGACCTTCAATTTTGTCTCCAAGTTGACCAAAAAGGCTACACAAAGCACCCATTAGACTTGTTGGCATAATGACTAACCAAATTCACTCTATTAACATAAAAATAATAAAAAACATGCAATAAACAAATGAGAATGGTGGACTAAGCCAAATTAGGAGGTTGAATGAGCCCAAATAATTGTACATTTTTGGGGCTCATCACAATCCACTGACAAATGTCCCGGACATTTGTCCATCCTCACCCATCGCACCCTATAGAAGGCCTAAACAGTATGCATCGCACCCTAGCAATGTACCACTCATTATGCATCGCACTTTGCCAGTGGAGCAGTCAGTATGGTTCAATTTAGGCAGTTTCTGGATGGTTTCTCAGGTGGAACTTTTGGGGAATGATGTATTTAGATCACTGTATGAAACAACACTTTTAGGGGTTGATGAGCCCTAATACATTGACATATAAGTTTGGGGTTGATGTGCCCAAATATGTCTATAACAATGGCCTATAAAGATTTCAGGTGGGACATAAGCCCAGAGAATACCTGTCCGAAATGGGCGGTTTTCTCTCTCCACCCAGCTCCTACATGTCGAATGATAAGTGGGATCGGGTGAGTCTCCAATAAAAACCATTTACCATTTTTGCTCTGCCTGAAAACCTACCTTATAACTTGAAATCTGCCTTTTAATATGCCTTGCGGACCTGTCGGGGCTTTTAATTATAATATATATATGCTTCGAGTCCAGCCTTTCTATTATAACCCTTTATAATAGAAATGCATATAAAACTGCGTAAAAAAATATATATATGAAGGGCTTTGATATATCAAAAAAACTTTACAACCCACGATAAGACAAACGTGCTAAGTTATAAAATATAGCATATGAGCTATCGAGTCCAGAATCCCCATCGCTCATCGCAATCGACGCTTTTCATATATATATATAGAATATGTTATGCGATATGACGGACCCACCACAATTATAAAACATAATATATATGCTTTCCAATCCAGCCCGCGATCGAAAATCGCAATCGGCATAAACCATAAGCATTGTGTGATAATCGCGGACCCAACGGAGTTATAAATCATGGCGTAATCAATATTAGGTTTGGCCTATCATTATTGCAGACCTACTGGTATTATAAATATAATATATATCTTTTCGGATCCGTCATCACAAATCACGATCGACGGAACCCATATGCATGTATATAAAGGGTTTTTTGATACAACAAACCCACCAAACTTTTTAAACACAATGTATATATTTCAGGTCTGGCTATATATGTTTTAACACTTGTTTCCTTTGTAAATCTGATATATTTCTTTATTTGCTTCTCGTTGCAATATGCACTTATATGTATATATATATATATATATATATATATATATATATATATATATATGTATATATATATATATATATATATATATATATATATATATATATATATATATATATATATATATATATATATATATATATATATATATATATATATATATATATATATATATATATATATATATATATATATATATTGGGTCTAGTTCTATATAATTGTTTATATAATGACTTGATTTGTTTGTATAGCAAATTTGGCTACTTCGGGGCCAATTCTTTTACACTTCTTCCTTTAGCGATGCCGATGTATAATAAACAAAATATTTCATTTCTTTTAGAATTTTCGGGGAGGGTAAAGAATATAAAAGAGTTTTATTGAGTTTGAACTCCCGATAGTGATATAACTGATAAATAAACCTCAAACACAATGTAAGCTACAACAACTTCCAAGCCTTAGATTTGGCATTACGCTATGCCTACAAGATGGTGGGGTACACATAAAGATAGTTTTGATGGATGGCGTGAATATAGAAGAATGATGAGGTTATGGTTTTGTCACCCAAAAGTGTGACTAACAGAGAAATATGATGGGAGGAATAACATGCACGATCACTTAGCAAAATGGACTGATGCTTATGGAAAAGAGCCACAACCTGAGTGGATACATTTATTCTATCACACTTTGGATGTAATAACAATGAATTGGTACCTAGAAACGGATCTCCGCCATGGCACTGAAGAATGTGATGTTTTGAGACAGGGATTCTTGATGACATTCAGCCTTGAAGATGGGTTTGAATGTATTGACGAGGCATTGTAGGAGATCAAGGCAGTGATCTTCAGAATACCATAGGATCCTTTGGACTTGATTCAACTAGATTGGAGCACCCAGCTACGCCATGCGTTGGAGGATATAATGTGAGTTTTGAATAAGAAGAGGAGGATTTGAGGAACATTAACATCCCAAAGGTAGAAGGCCACCGTGAGTTTGAGGGGTCACAGATAGAGAATCTAGATATCACCGCGCCACTGAAAACTAGACAAGTGAACATTGGAACAGAGGTGAAACCAAAGTTTGTGAAGATAGGAGACTACTGGGATGATGTTACGGTGGACAAGATCGTTGAGTTGCTTCGTGAATATCAAGATTTGTTTCCCACCAAATTTTCGGACTTGAAAGGCATCATCAGTGATTTAGGAGTAATGAAAATAACTTTAAAACTAGATGTGAACCCTACTAAGCAGAGGCCATATCACCTTAATCCCAAATACAAGGAAAAGGTTCATCTGGAATTGGACAAGATGCTTGCAATAGGTATTATTGAACCAGTGGAGGATCTAATTGGGTGAGTCTAATGGTAGTTCAAGAAAAGAAGCAAAAGGATGAAATCAGGATTTACGTAGATCTTAGGAAGCTCAATGACGCCTACGTTCATGATCCTTTTCCAACTCCATTCACAGATGAAATATTGGATAATGTTAGCGAGCAGGAAGCATATTCGTTCACCGGTGGGTTCTTTGGATACCATCAAATAAAGATCACACCAGAAGACAAGAGTAAGATGACCTTCACAACTGAGTGGGGATGCTTTCAATATATGGTAATGCCTCTTGGGCTTAAAAATGTGTCGGCGATCTTCTCACGCGTAATCATTGCAACATTCAAAGAGTTCATTCACAAATTTTTGGAGGTATATTTTGATGATTTGACAGTGTTTGGACTGGTAAAGTGCCATGTAGCTAGTTTGCGCTTGATGTTGGATACATTCTAAAGGTATTAGATTGCGCTAAAATTGAAGAAATGCTTATTTTGCATAACTTTCGAAATCTTGTTGGGTCATGTGGTATGCAGACAAGGATTAATGGTGGACCCTACTAAGATAACGGTTATAATTAATTTGGAGGCACCAAGAAGTGTTAAACAGCGGCACGCAACACTGATTCATACTGGATATTATCGAAAGTTCATCAAGAGTTATGCCTAGATTACCACGTCGATGCAAAAGCTATTAAAGAAGGATGCTACATTCTATTGGGATGAAGAATGTTAGCGGATTCTGGATGTATTGAAGGAGAAAATGGTCATGCACTGATCCTAGTCTTCCCGAATTGGAAGAAGGAATTTCATGTGCATGTGGATGCATCATGTATTGCGTTGGGAGTAGTGCTAACACAGGACAGAGAAGGAGAATTGGATCACCCTATAGCATTTGCAAGCAGGAAGTTGTCTAAGGCTAAAAAGAATTATTCGACGACAGAGCGCGAAGGGTTGGATATGGTGTACATGCTCCAGAAGTTCAGACATTACCTGCTAGGCAGACACTTTAAGATGTATACAGACCATTCTGCATTAAAATACCTAGTCAACAAGCCTGTGTTGTGAGGGAAATATGAAAATGGTTGTTGTTGTTTCAAGAGTATGATTTCGAAGTAATTGTGAAGCCAGGGAAATTGAATGCAGGGCTAGATCATATGTCACGAATTGAAATAGGAGAGGAGCCTACCAATTTAGAAGGGATTCTTAACATGCAGCTCTTTGCGGTGCATGTAGCCGACAATCACTTTGAAAATATTATCCACTTCCTGACTACATGAATGGCTCCAAAAGGATACACTAGTCAACAGAAGAAGGAATTGGTGGTCTGTGCGATAGACTTTTTTGTTATAAAAGGCCATTCGTATAAGATGGGCTCAGATGAGATACTGCGATGCTATGTGCCTGATTTTGAGCGAAACAGTGTCCTAGCTGAAGCTCATGGAGTAGCTGCAGGAGGCCATTATGCAAGTAAAGAAACATTGCATAAGATTTTACGCGTTGGGTTATGGTGGCCAACATTGCATAAGGATTCCAAAGCATATTGTAGGGCATGTGATGCATGTCAGAGATTCGGCAGGCCATCGTGGAGGGATGAGCTGCCTTTGAATCCATAGGTATCATTAAAACCATTTGAGAAATGGGAAATTAATTTTGTAGGACCAATTCAGCCTCTAGAAAAGAATGTTGGAAATAATACTGAGAGGGGGGGGGGTGAATCAATATTATCAAATTCTTTTCACTATATCTTCCAGATTTATGCTTTAAGTTATTCTTCAGATATTGATCATTAGTTTGTATGTCAATACCATATAATAATGAGAAAGAACAGGAAAAACAGATAATCACACCATAGAACACCAGATGTAAGGTGGAAACCCAATGTGGGTGAAAACCACCTGCTGCAATATGTCTCTATCTTCTTTCAATTAGAAACTTCTGTTACAATGGTTTTGTACTCGTGCAGTCTTTACCAGTACGCAAGCTGCAACCTGCAGAGAGCTACAACCCTCTCTCGTTTTCCAGTCTCTCCTGGAAGGGAGCTACAATCCCCTACTTCTTTTCTTCCAAGGACCACTTTTCATAAATTTTCAAACTGGATCCATGAACATCAAAGATGTGAATCACCCAATCAACTTTTCAATCAACCAATGAATCAACCAATAACTTCTCAAAATGCAGTAACCAGATCAGCAATACCAGTAATCTAAACCCAGAACTCTTCAGCAATAGATAAAAGACAGCCAAAAAATGTTTCAAGAAAGGTCCGCAACTTCACCAATAGAGTCCTGCGAATATTCGCAGCTCTTCTGTGTCTAAACTGCGCAGATCCACATCCGGTCCTTCTTCTTCTCTGCATACCTCCGCACCTACTCCTTCTGCTGCCCTGCGTACCTCTGCTCAGACCCGCACCTGCACTGTCTACCTAACAGCGTACCCCGCACCTGGTCCTTCTGTTCCCCATGTACCTCCACACTGTGCATTCTTCTATGCTGTGTACCTCGCACCTACGCCTTCTGCTGTGCTGCAGATCCCCGCACCTTCACCTTCTGCTGCGCTGCGGATCCCCGCACCTGCGCTGTGGATCGCCTGTGGACCTCTGAATAGAACCAAATTAATAGTCCTCCAATGTGCCATAGACATTCAGATCCACAGATCTGATCATGCACCCGAGAGATCATGACTTATCAATAGATTCACCTTAAAATTCACCTTGATTTAAATCTAGCTTTTAAACTGTTCACCCAAAATTTTAGATCTTAAGATATTCAATTTTCACAAGTGTCTAGCCAAGAAATCTCCTTTCCTTTTTATAGGCAAGCCCTTATTCACACCATGGGACAAAACCATCGAAAACCAATACAAGGGATCCAAACCGGGGCTCAATACTTTAGATATTATACCACGGACCAAAACCATAGGATCATGATCGACGAGCTAAATACCAAGGGCCAAGCATAAGAAACCCCACGTGTGCGCGCTTTCCTGCATTGGAGTGAGTGAACTGGGGTCCGCACCTTCTGAACAGAGCACTTGCGGGTATGTCTGCACTTCTTGGTCGGCATACCTGCGGGTCCGCAGCTTCTCTTAGGATCACCTGCGGGTATCTCATTTTCTATGATTTTGAGAGCCTGAACAGATATCTGCCATGTGAGTGAGTTGCCATCAAGTACAATACCTGAGCCATAGCGCCAAACCTGAATCATAATGCCAACAATCTCCCCCTTTGGACTTGATGGCAACCCCAAGATCCTCAAAGTCATTCTCCCCCTTTGACATCAAGGGCAAAGGGCAGACCAAGATATTCTCTTCCTTTGCTGTCCATACTCCCCCTGAGTGCCTGCTGAAATTTCCGAATGAGCTCCCCCTGACTATAGACCAGATCTGCAAAAGAAAAAATTCTTCAAGAAGAACCATAATCCACCATACACCATAAATGACCTTGACAAAAGAGATAGAGACATATTAGCAGCAATATTCAGATTAGCATCCATGTTCTCCTTTTGTACTTTCTCCTCCAAGATCTTCTACCATAATGCCAACAATGCATTATTAGAAGAATATATTCTCCCCCTGAACCTGTGCCATTCGATCTTCGACCAATCCATAAACCAACAAATGTACGCGTATACCCCATATGAAACTCGCGTACAACCAACAATCTCTGAAACAGATGAGATTCAACAACAAGATGATGCATCAACTACCCCCATCTTTTGCCTTAGGTATTCAAAAGTCTCCCTAGGCAATGGTTTGGTGAGTATATCAGCAACTTGTTCCTTAGAAGGAACATACTCCAACTTGACCTTTTGTTCAATCACTTGTTCCCGAAGAAAATGATATTTGATAGGTATATGCTTGGTCTTTGAATGCATGACTGGGTTCTTTGAAATGCTAATAGCACTTGTATTATCACATAGGATAGAGATAGGTGGTGTACAAGTGATTTGAAAATCCTGCAAGGTCTGCATCATCCAAAGGAGTTGAGTGCAACAAGATGCAGCAACCACATATTCCGCTTTAGCTGTAGATAAAGCAATCGAACTCTATTTCTTGCTGAACCAAGAAACTAATCTGGAACCCATAAAGAATGCACCACCACTTGTGCTCTTTCTGTCATCCATGCTTCCAGCACAATCTGCATTTGTATAAGCATGAAGAGTGAGATCTATATTTCTAAGATACCATAAGCCATATTTTTGAGTTCCTTGAAGGTACTTGAAAATTCTCTTCACTACCTGAAGATGAGTTTCCTTTGGGTTTGCCTGAAATCTTCCAACTATTCCCACTGCATGCATAATGTCTGGTCGGGTACCTGTCAAATAAAGTAGACTTCCAATCATAGATCTATAGGTTGGCTGATGCACTGCTGCTGATTCATCATTTGCACTGAGGTTGCATCCTGTAACCATGGGGCTACATACTGGTTTTGCATCTTCCATGCCATATTTCTTCAAGATCTGCTTGAGATACTTGGTTTGAGACAAAAAGATACATCTTCATTTTGTTGGATTTGCAAACCAAGAAAGTATGTCAGTTCTCCAAGCAAAGACATTTTGAATTCTTTCTGCATCACCAAGGCAAAGCTTTGACTCATAGCTTCTTCATTGCTGCCAAAGATAATATCATCTACATACACAACAAGTATTAGCAATTTGTCATTTTCAATTTTTATATAAATATTTATATCTACTGATCCTTTTGAAAAACCTTGTTGATGAAGATATTTGTCCAAACGGTAGTACCGAACCCTTGGAGCCTGTTTAAGACCATAGAGAGCCTTTTTCAGTCTGCATACAAGATTTGGATCATTCCCAAGAATGAAACCATCTGGTTGCTCAATTTATACTTCTTCTTCTAGGTCTCCATTCAAAAAAGGCTGATTTCACGTCCATTTGAAATACTTTGAACTTCTAAAAGCTTGAGAGAGCAAGGAACATTCGGATGGCCTCAAGTCTTGCAACAGGAGAAAAAGTTTCTTCAAATTATATTCCTTCTTATTGAGCATACCCTTTACAAACAAGTCTGGCCTTGTTTCTAATTACTTCCCCATTTTCATTCAACTTATTTTTGAAGACCCATTTTGTCCCTATGACATTCTTATCTTTTGGTCTAGGAACCAACTCCCAAGTGTTATTCTTTTCGATATGCTCAAGTTCTTCATCCATTGCCTTGACCCAACATTCATCCTTGCATGCCTATTTTACATTTTGAGGTTCAGTGGAGGAGAGCAATGCAAAATAGCTTGAGGCTTCTATAATTGTTCTTCTTATTTGTACACCTGCCTCTTTCTGCCCCAAAATCTGAGATTTTGGATGATTCTTCTGAATGTACCTGGATGGAGTCTTCTCTTCTATCCTTATCTGTTCCTCTGGTGCCTCTTGAGGTTCTTCTTCATCATCAGTCTGATTTGGAGAGTAGTCTTCATCCTCTTCGGTATTTTCATAATTTACTTGCCTAGGAATGTATCCTTTTTCATCAACCACTACATCAATGTTGTCAACAATTCTTCCAAGTCTTTTATTGTAACACTTATATGCTTTGTTTTGGGGAAAATAACCAAGGAGAATGCCTTCATCTACTCTAGGTTCAAGTTTGCCAAGTTGTTCATCATTATTCTTAATATAGCATTTTCTTCCAAAAATTTTGAAATGCTTTACCAAAGGAGTTTCACCATACCAGAGCTCATGAGGAGTTTGAGTGTTGTTCACTCGGACATTTGTTTTGTTGAGAATAACAACCGCAGAAAATGCAGCTTCACCCCAGAAGGTTGCAGGAGTTCCAGACTCATCAAGCATAGCACGAGCAATTTGTTGGACCGTTCTGTTCATCCTTTCCACCACTCCATTTTTCTGAGGAGTCCTAGTTGTAGAGAATTCCCTTCTTATTCCATGTTCTTCACCGAAATCGAAAAATTCATTTGAGGTAAACTCTCCACCTCTGTCAGACCTGAGGCACTTAATTTTGTGATCTGATTCGTTTTCGGCCAAGGCTTTGAAGGATTTGAATTTTTCGAATGCTTCGTCTTTGTGCTTCATAAGTCCTAACCAAACCATCCTAGAGAAGTCGTCAATGAATAATATAAAGTATTCTTCTCCTCGAGGTGACCTTTTCCTAAATGGACCACATACATCTGTATGGACTAGCTCAAGAGGCCTGCTAGCTGATCCTTCCTTCTCAGGGAAGTTAGTTATGGTTTTCTTACCAAACTGACATGATTTGCATATTGTGTTGTCTGGAATTTTGATATCTGGAAGACCACGAACTACCTGGTATTTGCACGCTTTCCTTATTTGTGAAAAGCTTAGATGCCCCAACCTCCGGTGCCATAACCAGTGTTCATCATCCTTGCTCAAGTAGTATTGTTATTGTCCTTCTTCAAATATGTATAAATTATTTGGAGTTCTTCTACCTTTGATCACTGTTTTTCCTATATCAAGATCACGAACACTACATCCATTTGATCGAAATATTACCTCGGTTCCTTGATCGCACATCTGACTGACACTCAGTAGATTATGCTTCAAGCCATCAACATACAAAACATTTCCAGCTTTGACCTTTTCTTTCAACTGAGCAGTGCCTCTTCCTTTTATGACTGCAGGGGTATCATTTCCAAAAGAAACTTTCTTTCCCTTTTCTAAAACACTATATGATTCAAGTTTTTATTTATCACCTGTCATATGCTTCGGACATCCACTGTCGATGTACCATAGATTTTCCTGTCCTTTTGCATAAAAAGCTATCCCACATCTTTCTGGTTGTGGTTCCTTTATTCTCCATGTTCTGGTGCTTGAGGCTTGTTCCTTTGTCTACCGAAACCTGCTCCTGCATTCAGAATCTTCATGACCAAAGTTATTACAAATAGAACATTCAATTTCATTTTCAAGGGCCGAAAAGTTGTTATAGGTCCTTTTCATAATTCCAGTCATACTACTTTGTTTTTGAGCTTCTCTAGTCATGATTGTCTTATAGGCAACACATTGAGCTGCTTTGTGACCAAAGTTATGGCAAGAGAAACATTGGCCATTGAAGAAACTTCTGCGATTATCAAATCTACCAGCCAAATGATTGTAGTTTCTATTGTCATCCATTCTTGAAGCAAATTGAGAAGTTTTTACCTGTGGCTGGTTGTATCTTTTGTTCACCCTTAAGATGGATTGCCCTGGTTTACCTGGTAGTCTTTGTTTATTCTTGATGTAATTCGTCCCTGTTTTACGTGGTGATCTTCATTGGGCTTTTTCTCATTCCTCCTTGCTGCATCAAGATAACTATTTGAGGTGGATGCTTAAGATGTTTCTCCATTATACCCCAGACCTGTCTTGATTAGTGGAGAACACTGTACATTGATAATCTCATCCAGAGTTTCAGATCCTTTAACAAATTTAAGATTAAGAGCCTTTGTTTTCTCAATTTCTTTTCTAAGGCCAACAATTTCACATTCTAACTTCTCAAGAAATTTTTCTTTTTCATCAAGTTGGAATTGCAGAGTATCAATGATCATATCTTTTTCTTCTAAACATGTTTTGAGTCGAGAAATCTCTTCAAACAAACCATCTACATCTATAGCGTCCATGTAATCATCATCTTCAAATTCCATTAAAATTTTATAATCATTACCTTGTTCATCTTCGTCACTATTTGATAGGCCATCACTGTCTTCATGAGTGTAGTAACTTTTCTTAGTTGCATTCTGTTTCTTGTTCCATCTAACAGGTTCCTTCCATTTGTCAATCTTATCCTTATGAGGACACTTGGCAGCATAATGACCGACTCTTCCACAAGCAAAGCATTTGAAAGGTAACTTACCTCGAAATCGTCCAGCACCCCGTTGAAGATTTCTGACAAAATTTGATTCTTCTTCTTCTTCTGACACGTGTCCTAACTCATAGTACTCTCCTTTGCCTGAAGCCTTGAAGGCAGCTTCTCTCCTGTCTGATGGACCTCCTTTCCTCATTTCATAAGCAGTTAGAATTCCGTGCAGCTGTGACATTTTAAGGTTTTGTAGATTCTCTTTTTCTTCTATTGCAGAAACTTTAGATTCAAACCTAGGGGACAAAGATCTTAGAACTTTTTCAACCACAACAACCTCTTTTATTTCTTCACCCAAATTTTTCATACAATTAACAATCTCATCTACATGAAGAAAATAGTTAGCCACACTTTCATCATTGTACATTCTGAGATTTTCATACTGAATTCTGAGGGTTTGAAGTTTTGCTCGTTTTACCTGATCATCTCCTTCATAGCTCAGAACAATCTTGTCCCATATTTCTTTTGCGGATTTATACTGCATAACTTGACAAATTCTGATTGAGATAGACATCCTAATAGAGTATTGACCGCCTTTGCATTTGTTTCATATTTCTTCTTCTCAGCCGGATTTGTAGGAGTTGCTGAAGGAAAAGTGTACCCTGTATCTATGATATCCCAAACTTCTGTACCAAGTGATTGAAGATAGGCAGTAACTCTTACCTTCCAATATACAAAGTTTGTCCCATCAAAAATCGGTGGCCTGATAGATGCTTCTCTCTTGTAGTTGCTCATGATGATGGATCTTCCTCCAAGTGATCAAGCTTCTTCAAAAGGACCTGCTCTAATACCAATTGTTGGAAATAATACTGGGGGGGGGGGGGGGGGGGTGAATTAGTATTATCAAATTCTTCCAATATATCTTCTAGATTTATGCTTTAAGTTATTCTTCATATATTGATCATTAGTTTGTATGTCAGTACCATATAATAATGAGCAAGAACGGGAAAAACAGATAATCACACCATAGAACACCAGATGTAAGGTGGAAACCCAATGTGGATGAAAACCACCTGCTGCAATATGTCTCTATCTTCTTTCAATTAGAAACTTCTTTTACAATGGTTTTGTACTGGTGCAGTCCTTTACCAGTACGCAGGCTGCAACCTGCAGAGAGCTACAACCCTCTCTCGTTTTCCAGTCTCTCCTGGAAGGGAGCTACAACCCCCTACTTCTTTTCTTCCAAGGACCACTTTTCATAAATTTTCAAACTGGATCCATGAACATCAAATATGTGAATCACCCAATCAACTTTTCAATCAACCAATGAATCAACCAATAACTTCTCAGAATGCAGTAACCAGATCAGCAATACCAGTAATCTAAACCCAGAACTCTTCGGCAATAGATAAAACACAGCCAACAAATGTTTCAAGAAAGGTCCGCAACTTCACCAATAGAGTCCTGCGAATATCCGCAACTCTTCTATGTCTAAACTGCACAGATCCGCATCTGGTCCTTCTTCTGCTCTGCGTACCTCCGCACCTACTCCTTCTGCTGCCCTGCGTACCTCTGCTCAGATCCGCACCTGCACTGTCTGCCTAACAGCGTACCTCTGCACCTGGTCCTTCTGTTCCCCACGTACCTCCACATTGTGCCTTCTTCTGCGCTGCGTACCTCGCACCTACGCCTTCTGCTACGCTGCGGATCCCCGCACCTTCACCTTCTACTGCGCTGCGGATCCCCGCACCTGCGCTGTGGATCGCCTGCAGACCTCTGAATAGAGCCAAATTAACAGTCCTCCAATGTGCCACAGACAGTCAGATCCACAGATCTGATCATGCGCCCGAGAGATCACGAATTATCAATAGATTCACCTTAAAATTCACCTTGATTTAGATCTATCTTTTTAAACCGTTCACCCAAAATTTCAGATCTTAAGATATTCAATTTTCACAAGTGTCTAGCCAAGAGATCTCCTTTCCTTTTTATAAGCAAACCCTTATTCACACCATGGGACAAAACCATCAAAAACCAATACAGGGGATCCAAACCGGGGTTCAATACTTTAGATCTTATATCATGGACCAAAACCATAGGATCATGATCGATGGGCTAAATACCAAGGGCCAAGCATAAGAAACCCCACGTGTGCACGCTTTCCTGCATTGGAGTGAGTGAACTGGGGTCCGCACCTTCTGAACGGAGCACCTGCGGGTATGTCCGCACTTCTTGGTCGGTGTACCTGCGGGTCCGCAGCTTCTCTTAGGATCACCTGCGGGTATCTCATTTTCTATGATTTTGAGAGCCTGAACATATATCTGCCATGTGAGTGAGTTGCCATCAAGTACAATACTTGAGCCATAGTGCCAAACCTGAATCATAATGCCAACAAAGAAGATAGGTGCATAGTATATCATCACCGCAACCGAGTATTTGACCAGATGGGCGGAGGCACAACCTGTGAAGGACTGTACATGGGCAACAATAGCGAAGTTCTTATTTGAATGTGTGTTGATCAGGTTCAGTTGCCCAAAGATTTTGATGAGTGATTGCGGTACATATTCTCTTAATGAAATAATCAGCGCGCTGACAGAATAATTCCAAGTTTATCACTAGAAGATTACGCCATATCATACTCAAGCCAATGGGACGGTTGAAGCATTTAATAAGATATTGGAGAATGCACTGACAAAGGTTTTCAATGTGCAGAGGAATGATTAGGACGTGCGCGTACCAGTAGTATTATGGGCTTACAAAACTACTTGTAAGAAGCTTACTGGTTAGACACCTTTTAGGCTGGTCTATGGCATAGAGGCTATGATGCCTATGGAATACATTATGCCTAGTCTACGCATAGCAAATTTTACAGGAATGGTGAACTACAGAGCCTTAGAGGAAAGGCTCGTGCAGCTAGCAAAGCTTGAGGAAGATAGATTTTTGGCTGGATTCCATTAGCAGGTTTAGAAGGAATGCGAAAATGCCTGGCATGATCGGCACATCAAACTGCGCACCTTTAAGGTAAATGATTTAGTTTTATTATATGATAGTAAGTCTGAAAAGTTTCCAGGAAAATTTCAGATGCATTGGATAGGGCCCTATGTTATCAAATAGATTACCAATGGTGGAGAAGTTCAACTTGTGAAATTGAATGGATATCCATTTCCTGGAAAGGTAAACGGAATCTGATTGAAGCCCTACACTGGGGATCCGACATGATGACTACATTATGGTAGCACATTCTTAGCGCTCCAGGTAGCTATAAAGAGACAAGGGACTATAAACTACACTGCTCGGTGTGTAGAGCTGTGCGACAAGGGCTCTGCACAAGACAAGAGGGTGTCACAGTACCAGAAGAAGTGCAAAGGGAGTTGTGCTATAAAAGGAGAAACCGTACAGTGCAGCCAGAAAGTGACCGTTACTGTCATTGTTCATGATTTGACAATGAGGAGATGGTTAAGAGGAGTGGGGGGTGGCATTTAAGGTTTAATTTAGGAGAGAAATATTTGGAAATATGCCACCAATCTAGCATTTATGGATGGATTTTGTGGGGAATGGTCAGATTTGAATTCAAATTCGCCTATAAATTACGTGTGGCCATCCAGTAAAAAAACACTTTACATTCCTAGAAATTTTGCATTGAGCTGTCGAGTGTCTATGAATCCTCAGTTTTACGCAGATTTGGTTGTTGCTTCTATATTTGAGAAGTTACCTGAAGACACCCAGCAGTTTATCCACAACATAATGTCCGCACCAACAGAGACCACCAGTACTAGTGAAGTTATTGACTTTGAGGGAGCTGCTCTAGAGGTTGTGAGTGTGGAGGTTCCAACCGTAGTGCCTACGGTGCCGAAGTCGCCTAGGGAAAAACCTACACCGGTGAGGGAGATCCCCAAACCAAAGAAATATAAGCAAAATAAGCCTATGTCGATGTGCGAGTCATCGAGGAATCATGCCGCTACATAGGCCTAGAGGAGAGAAAATCCAAGCACGAAGGAGAAGGGGAAAGTGGTGGATATGGAGGCTGAGGAGGGCATGGAAGATATATACATTGAGGGGATGGACCCTATATCTAAGTTTCCAGAGTATATCCCTCCACGCAAGGGGTAAGGTGAAGGTCCTGAAGGACCCAGATGTAGGACAATTCCTCCTCAACACACCCCTATTGTCGGAGAACATCACCTTTGAAGGTCTGTGATCGGCGCAGATACTACACTTGAAGCTAGAAGATTGGGATTTGGCTGACCATGAGCGGTTCCCCCACCTAGCTACTGACACCTTCATGTAGAGGGTCTTCTACAAAGATTCTGGTGTCATCGCGTTGGAGCCTGTGGAATGGATTCACGAAGTAAACAAGTTAGGGTTGTTGAACCTATTGTGGATGTCCCACTATCATCGCTCAAATATAAACCTGATCACCATTAAGCAGTTGCTGTGCTTGGTGCATGATGGGTGCTTGTGGTTAAATATGTCGATCCCCATCACCAATATGATTATCCATCAGATCACGCTATTGCCACATTTAGGATTGAATCTAGCCAAGGCGTTTGGTAGAAAGACAAGCGAGCATGACCTCCCTAAGAAGATGAAGTACATGTTTAAACTTATGAAGAAGCCGCGTGGATACTCGATTACTTCCATTACTGACCCCACGGTAAATATTGCCACATGAATTCTGGTTGGAAAGGTTATGAGAAAGTGTTGCACAGACGAGGTGTCGGCACAAGTGGTTTCATTGGTAGCACAATGTGTGGAGGGTATACAGTTGAACTAGGCATGCTACCTATGTAGTGAGTTCCTCACGAGCTGTAGAGAGGTACAGGACGATAGTAAGACATTCCACTATTCGTGGTTGTTGCTCTCGATAGTGTTCGTCACATGGGATTTGCCGGAGGACAGCCAATTTCCTCCAATGGAGAAGGATTTACTGGAAGCCACAAAATTTGCATCTCTCTGGGCCACAAAAGATGTTGTGCGAGTCACTGAGAGCAAAGTCTTTTGGGTGTTGATGGAGGCGAGCATTCGCATGGCCATCAACCAGAAGTCACGGTTGGCACCAACTGTGTTTGAACAACTTTTAGGGTATGTGGAGTTCAAATAGGACTTCCATCATATGTATATCCAGGCGCAAAAGGACCCCGAGCAGAAATGGTTTGACCTACCATAACTTGCTATGGATGACGTTATTGCAGAGGTAATAAAGCGTTAACCAATAGAGTGGCATTCTGCATCTGATGTGGCCATCGGGACTAGAAATTCAATGGAAAAGAAGAAAAAGGAAGAATCCAGATAAAAGTTTCAGCAGTTGACTGAGAAGAGGAAGAAAGAAGCCGAGGAGAAGGCCCACATAGAAGCGAAGGGCACCGCGAAGGAACAGGCGGAGCAGGAAGAGCACAGCTCTGAAAGAATTCAAAAGTCTCCTTTGCCCCAAATAGAGGAGGAAGAACAGTCAGAGAAGGGCAGTGGTGATCAACTGGAAAGAAATCCCTTCCGAGTAAAGCGGTACAGGGAGCAGGAAAAAGAAGGACCGTGAAAGAAGACGAAAGCCACCAGGTCATCGCTAGATCCAATTACTTTGACAGATCGCGACTTGGATGAAATTGGAGACAAGGTGCAGGATACAATAGCATAACTACTGTAGAATATTGAGCAGTAGCAGAAGTAGGAATTGAGCACCATTCAGAAGTATCTGTTCGAGTTGTAGATCTAGAAAACAAGAATCCTGGCAGGTGCAGGATAGAGCAATGCGACATCAACCAGTTTGGTACCAGGGACCACTCAAGCAACAGATATGGTTTGGTCATTGGATCTATGAGCATTCACGCTGACTGATGGAGCTTTAAGCATGGAGGCAACCCCTGACAAGGCTATTGTCAGCACTTTAAAGAATATTGGCCTCAACCTGGCTGTGCTCCCCAACGAGTTTCTTCACACACTGCAAGCAAGTGTGATAGCATTAGTTAAGACCCAGGAGCAATGTGCGTTGAACCTGATCAGTGAGTACAAAGTGAACAATGAATAGATGTTCATGGAGAAATTAGCAACGTTGGAGGCCCAGAAGAAATTTCAAGCACAAAACGACCAACTTGCAGCTGTGGTAGCCGAGGCATGTAGAATAGTCCCTGAACTGCTTATCTCAGAGGAAGCGCCGTTGGAGGCAAAGATCAGGAAGTTGGCTACAAGTATGCACGACGTGAAGACAGAAGTGGCCAAGTTTAAGTTTGAACTGAACCTGAAAATCAAAGACTTAGAGTTGAAGTCACAGCCTTCAACTCTGCCAGAGGTCAAGAAACAACGCGAAGCCACTGTGAAGGAAGGAGTCGCAGTAGTGGATGTCACAATGGTGGATTGCACCGCACTCTTCAAGCAATCCGTGGAGGTAGTCACAAATCTGCAGGAAGATCCTAACCTACAGATCTTAAACACAAAGGCCCATGAATTGCAACAGCTATATGATGAATCGAGAGCGACGGCGCACACCGTCACTATAACACAACGATTGGCCAAGATGCATGAGGAAAAATAGTTGCTTGAACAGGTGGAAGCAGCATAGAGGAAAGAGGTGGTCCTCAAGGCCAAATTGGTTGGATGAGACTTACGTTATCCCCACCAACATTGAGGATAAGTTGGCAAGCCTACAGAGAACGCACCAGAAAATCAAGGAAAACAATACAAGACTAG
Source organism: Pinus tabuliformis (assembly GCA_031772625.1). Taxonomy (NCBI): domain Eukaryota; kingdom Viridiplantae; phylum Streptophyta; class Pinopsida; order Pinales; family Pinaceae; genus Pinus; species Pinus tabuliformis. Next base: position 759,757,308 of record CM062811.1, read on the forward strand.
CAACAGAGTAGCAGGTGGAGCAAATCAAACAGGTAGCCACGCAAAGCGCAGCTGAGGTAGCAGTGGCACAAGTAGAGTTGGGAGGTCTTCATAGTAATTTCTCTGCACAACAGAGTGACTTGAGGGCGACTCACGATCTTTGTGTTGGGGGCCTATTAGGAGAGGGTCCCCTAGGGTCAATTTTGAGGAAAAAACCCAAGTTTTGTTGTATGAAATGTAAAGTCTCCATAAGTTGTGGTCACAGAGCGCGTAGATAGTAAAGTGTCATAGAGGGTTTCACACTTCTTTTATGTAAGATGTGCCTGCTTTTATAGATCTACCCATGATCCGTGGACCATGGGATTGTATAAGTAGGAGAGTCTTAGAGAGTCTAAGGCATAACGAACGATGATGAAGATGAATGTAATGGGTCAGTAGGCAGAAAAGAGCGAAAAAGTATTAGAGTAGAAAAGAGGCTCTACAGATGTGTGCGCAGAGGCCCAGAGTAGAGTCCGCAGCTGAGTTCATGGACCCCTGCAACTGAGTGCGCATGGAAGTATTGAATTTGTAAGCAGAAATGAAGTATTAATAAAGAGATTATTCCAAAAAATCTTGTGTTTTGTCTATTTATTTTTGTTATGAATAAATACACTTTTACACAGTGATGAATGATGGGATTATGAAGTAATACTATCTCGATGCACGACTTTACATAATTGATGTTGTTATATGAATGCACTTAATATTAATTGTTTATGCCAAGGATATCTTATTGCATGTTAAAGTTCTCAATTCTTAGGCCAATCTGGGTAGATACAAGATTAAGAGTAATTGCAGAGGCGCGAAAGTAGTTTATTCACATGTTTACGCTTCGCGAAACATAGTTATGAATGTTGGTGGAGGTATAGAAGCAGATTAAGGGAAGTTATATCAATAAGCTCTAACGGCTTATCAATCTAAGCAAAGGAAGTTTTAGGGCATAAAAAGACATTACACTAATCTCTAGGTGCGAAAACTTGGTTCCAGCACCCCCCCATACTGCTTCGAGTGACACTGCAGTCCGCACTCTGCAGATTGATGCTGAAAGGGCCAGTAGTGTAGGGATTTGTTTGGAAAAACTAACTCTGAACCTGGGTTAGGACCCACTAAGCCAATAGATGGCCAGCTACGAAGAATTTTGGTTGAGGAATCTCTTTAGATAACTATTTGAGCAAGTGTTATATATGACAGTCATATATTGTGATAAAAAGAGTGGGATCTAATTGGAATAAAATTTTGTATTTGATGACAATTCCAAGCATATTGAGATCAAGTATCACTATGTTTGATACATGTATGCAAAGATGAGTCATGAGACTCCATCTCATTTCGATCGGTGAGAAAATAACAAACGTTATTACCAAGGCTTTGCGGAAAGGGAAGTTCTTAGTATTCATAGAGCAGCTTGGGCTAATAGATGTGACCCTCCCGGGTAAGGGTCTTAGTTGATCTAGGACACCAAGTTATGCTCTTCCCCCTGTCTAATCTCCTAGTGTGAGGAATTGAGTCGGAGAGCTCCTGCGGTTGAGGGAAATTGTGGAAACTAGGAGCATCTGATCCTTACCTTACAATAAATGTGTATCTCCCTTATTGCCATCTCAAGGTTGTGTATTATCCATACTATTGGAATTATGGTGTGTGTGGTTACATCTAGATGATGTTGGAATTGTTTCATGATGGAAACTAGCTCTTTTTGGCATTGATGTTAACCCCATGTAGACTAACTGATGTTTGGATGCCTTCCTTGTAGCATGGTTGCAGCTAGTTGAGTTGGCATTGGGATGATTGTGTTGACATTGATGTCAACTGTATTATGTCAACCTTATGATGTCAACCTATGATTGAATTGGTGGAGATGTGGATCTACATGTGATGGAGATGATGCCTCAAGTTTCATTCATGTTGTTTTGATACACTTTATGAGTTAGCTTACTAGGTCTTCATGCTTATGCTCATGGATATGATGGCCTTATGTTGATGATGGAGATGTGATATGTTGTATTGCAAGTCTATCAAAGGTGTTGTAGCTTTTGCAGATGTTTGTTGGAGAGTGGAGGACTTATTGGCACTCTTGTCAACCTTGTTTTCTAGCCTTCTTGGTCAACCTGGAAGTGACACTTGGGAGACTTGCTTTATCCACTTGCATATGTGCCAAAGGCTATGGCTGAGGTTTGGAGACTTGTACAGGAGTTGGAGAAGGTGACCCAATAGGTGGCAGAGGTTTGGAGATGAGAGTTTATTGTTTTCCTCTATGTTATGCCCCGGTCGCTCCCTTGTAGGCTCATGAGAGCGAATGAAAGGTCCCAATTACTAGGAGACAAGCTTGTGCAGGCGAATGAAGGTTCCAAATGAGTTTAGCCTTTATTGTGCATGTGACTAAGGTTTTTCACGAGTTTTTTCTATGCATTCCACATGAAAATCAAAAGAAAATTAGCATTCAAATTCCTAGAGGCTTTTATAATAAGTTGCAAAGGTCGGGAATGGTTTGTGAAGGTCCTCCAATGATGTGAACACTTTTAGTGAAAAATTAGTGATGTTAGTGGATTGATTTGGTCTAATTTGTGCGCCCTTGATCTTAGCCCCAAGCTTGATTTCTCCCTACATGTTTTATATATTCTATTTTGGATTTGGTTGATGGTTGATGGTGAGTGATAGTGAGTTGGAGAAGGTTGCGTTTTGTGAGTATGATTTAGAGCCACTAGTGAGCTTGATTGCTTTAGTGTATGATCTCTAATGGTATTAATATGAGAAGATCTATTTCTTGAAGCACAGCATTCATTCAGATATCCAGATTTCAGATTAGTGATGCAGAGAGTTGTAGAAGAGTTTGGTATTGATGGAGCTCCATATTAGTGACTCTCACATTTATTTTTTTAGGAGCTACTGATGCATTTGGCACATAGTTGTAGTGTCTTATGTTGTTGTCTGTATTATGTATAATTCATATTTTGGTGTGAGGATTTGCTATAAGTTTTGTTTTAGTTGTTGGTGATATTATTCAGTTTTTGTTGGATGGATTGTGGCCACTATTTTGTTAGAGTGGAGAGAATATGATTATGGTGTATTTTATTGATCTGATGAGATTATCTTGTTGCTAGAGTTCATATTGGAGAGTTGAATCAAGTTGATCAGAAAGGCTTGGATCCAGTTTGAAAATAGATGAAATGAGGTCCACGTAGAGTAGAGGAGTAATGACTTCATGGATGTGGACCAGTGATTGTGAGGTTTCAATGAAAGGAATAGTTTCTCATTCCAATGGTAGTTGGATATTCCAATCGGAGTTGGGTGAGGATCGTTTGGCCAAGGTGACCTTCAGTGGATGGTAGTCCATAGATCCATGGAGAACATAGTCTTCCATGCTGATCAGTAGAATTGAGTCTCCAGGCTTATGGGAGTCATCTAATTGTATAGAAGGTCGAGTCTCCTGACTGATGGGATTCAATCATCTATGTAAAAGACACATTTTTCTTAATAGAAGATTCATAGCAGTACAACAATAACAAGCGTGGTTTCTTTCCCAGTGAAGGGTTTTCCACTAGATATATTGTGTCCCTTGTGTGGATGCGTTTTGATGTGATGTTTATTGTTTCTCTGATGGTTATCTTGTTTTAGTTACTTATATGGTTTATATTCATGAGATAATCTATTGTGTTGTTGGTGAATATATGTGTGATTCAGTTAAAGTTTAAATTGGTAAAATTATTAAGAATATGTTGACGGTGTTGGACCCACCAACACGTAAGGGGATCTCCCCGGTAAGAAGTCCCAATTATACCTCAGACTGTTTGGAGTAGGAGTCCCAATTGTGGGTCGTGTGGTAATTCCTTGACCACGATTTTGCACAGAGGAAAGTAAGATAACTCTATTGGTAGCAAGGGTGCGACAATTGCAGTGAGTCAAGGAAGGTGCATGAGAGGTTCTAACACATGGGGGTTGAGATGAGTGCACCCCTTGGAAACCTATAATAGTACTTGGCTTGGAAGGGAACACACGAGAAAAGATGAATCACCAGCTGGAAAGCGAGTTAGCAAGCAATCCAAAGTGATGGTTAAACCAGCAACACATTTCAGAAAGATTCATACATACTCATATAGAATAATCCATACATGCATGCGTAAGAAAGCAAATACATATATGAGTTAGAGTAAACCAAATAGCATAGAATACAATACAACATTTGCATGAAACATGTTGGCTCTTATTATATAAAGAAGTGTAAGTTTCAATCATATAATACATCCATGTCCAACCACTAGTCTCAACAGTGGAATGTTACAGACACATCCGCCTGCTCCTCCAAAGAGATGTACTAGCTCTACGCAGTGGAGAAGCCAAGGCTCATTACGATATTGTCCAAGCTTTCTCTAAGATATTCCTATCAAAGCTTGGCTGACCAAAAGCCTTTACAATGAGTTATGAGGTTCTATTTATAGCAAAGCGTGTGGTGACCCTTGACATTCCCCTTTGTGACAGTTCATCTACCCTCATGACTCTTCATCTACTCTATGACTGTTACATCCAACTATTAACACTTGAACTTCCACTTGATACGACGTTACATTACAACGCACATGTGTTCATGTGAGACAAAATGGCTTGAGAAATCCATGCAAGACATTACTGACACTCAGTCCGTTGAGGTGAGACCAAATCTTTGACATGCTTATGATGGTGAAGGTGGTGAGTTGATGCCAAGCTTGGTCATCCATGATGGTGTGCATGCACCCCATGGTGACATCTTTTCGAAGAAAAATCTTGCCTCTGTTGCATTCAGGTGCATTGGTGTGGCTCCTTCATCCAACTTGTCTGCTAGCATGTGCATGATCTTCTTGGTGCAACCGAACTAGAAACACACTGATGCATATTATCCGTGCTAATCTTCTAGTGTGTGTTGGTGGTCATGCGCATCAACTGTCAACTACATGTTCATCTCCAATTGGACTTGCTTCTTGTCTTCGCCTTGGTGAGTGTGTTGAATGGGTTGGATCACATGTCTGCACACAATGACATGCATGTTGTTGAATCCCTTGCATGTGATCAACAACACTACTCACCGTTTCTGCTCCATGCCAACTGCTAGGATGGATCTATAACCTATATAGGAGTAGTTCAGGGAAAATTTTAGGGGGCTAATATTCGCCCATGGGCTAATTTTCTATACTTTTTCCAAAAAAAGATTCGCTAATTTCCATTTTTTTGTAAAAATGATTCGCCCAAATTTTATAGAGTGAAATGATTTTACCCTAAAAATAGCCAAAAAATTATTTATAGACTATATAAAATATTATAAATTTGAATATTTTTACAAAAATATCTCCAAACATTTTGTAGATTCCATATGATGGACTAGTGGGATTCGCCAAGGTTTATAAACTTTAAGATAAATTTCCATCCTTAAAACTTTCCCTGGCATAGTTTCATCCATGAGTGCATGTTGTGCCCCCTGTCATCCTGTTCCTACTACAACTCATTCACTTGTCTGTGTAGATCATTTTCTTCCTTGAGTTGCTTCTTCAACACATGCAAATCCTTCTTTGTTTCATTCTCTCCTCATAGCCTATGCCTCCAAAGTTTCTTTCATCATCAGTGGATTTTCTTGAGCTTGCAACTTTGTTCCGCCTCCATGTTGTCAAAAACCTTCCTCTTGCATTCGTTGCATTCGGTATGTTGCCTTAAGCTATTGTTCATGATTCTTCTCATCGTGATTTTGTGGCCATCACATATTGATGTCCTTCCCTATGAATATCTTGATATCTTCATGAGTAAGCAAGCTCATAAAAACTTTATCGACTATATCCCCAAGTGTGCTTTGAATGGTGGCTTTGACTCTGCTCTCCTAGAAACCATTGTACCTGTGCTGCTAAAAGGTAGATGAACACTTGTGATACCTAGAGACATGGTAACACTCATGGAAAGAAATCTGTCAGTTGAAAACCAAAATGAACTTGAGAACTGACTTGCAACATACCTGTGTGACTGATCATGAAGGTCGTGCAATTTCAGTCGAGAGATCGGGAGACTGAGTGCCAAAATTGTGCAAGGCACAGTATAGGCTACTGGGAGGCTGACTAACTATTAGAACTGTGCAATGCATAGTCTAGTCTAGCTGCTGACTACTGAAATTGCACAATGCACAATCTCAGTTGGCAATGGTTGCAAGCTTAGTGACTGCATTGTGCAATTCTCTAGGCCAGCAGTCATTGTCCCTCAGATTTGTGCAAAGCAAGCTTGGAGAATGGCTCTGGGGAAAAATTGTGCATTTCTAGAGAGGAATATAGAGCCTTCCTTCCCCAGATTGCGCAATATTGTTTAAGTGAAGGCAGTGTCCGGGCCAAGGTTGGCCATACTCGCCGACGGGCAACTGAAAGCGAATGGGAATGTGAGTGCATGGTGATATTGAGTGTAAGCATAAGTGAATGACCGTGCATGCAAATGGTGAATGAAGGATTCATTAAATGGAACAACATGCATGTGGGTGAGGCGAGCCACTGAATTGGCTACCATTCGTGAAAAGAAGTTTCATGCATGCGACAACAGTGAGATGTTAATGAAAACTGAAATGATGCTAGTACAAGCTAGTATGCATTAAAACGACAGAAAGCGCTCACTGAAATCAAGCAAATAGTGTTCATATGAATCGAAACACAAAAAGCACCAAAAATGCAACACAAGACATGGAAATCGAGCTTACCCCAAAACAACTGAGTTGAATGTGCCGACATCTCCTAGAAGTGATGTGGGATGCCAGAGCTGCAAGGTTTATGTGATGAAATATCTCTGTAGTGTCTGGTTGATGAGTTTTGATAAAATCAAGGTAGTGACACACATGCCACAAATCTAGGGAAAGTGACACTTGGTGAGATATTTCTGAAATGATCCTTGCATGCAACCTCCAACTACCAAAAGTAGATCCCTAAAACGAGGGATGCCTTTACATGTTACCTTGGGAGAAGCAGCCCATGCATGCAAGTCTATTTTTTTCAGTCCTATAGGGAACTGGTCAACTCAGCTGCACATGCAAGAGACTACTCCACTTCTAGGAGAAAATGCGCATTTCTGGCTAGGAGCTAGGTTGGCTGCTCACAGGATTTATGCAATTTCTGGGCAGAGCAGCTGATTGTTGGCCAGCTTTGTACGAATTTTGGGCTGAGCAACCTAACTGGGAAGGATTGCGCAATTTTTTGGGTGAAGCTTTCTCAACAGAATTGCGTAATTCTATGGCCCAGCAGGCTGCCAGTCAGGATTGTGCAATTTTTTGGGTGAAGCTTGCTCAACAGAATTGCACAATTCTGGGGCCCAGCAGGCGGCCAGTCAGGATTGCACCATTTCTGGAGGGAAGGCTAGTTTCCCTCTAGATTTGCACAAATTATTGAAGAAGTTGCTCAACCTGCTACTGGACCAAGTTCGGATGAACATCCTGTGAGAGGAATGCATCAAGGTTTAATCGACAGGATGTCTTTCTGCAAGAAAACCACTAGAGCTTGTGTACTTAACGAAGCAAGACATGTTGCTGTGAAGGTTTGTAGGGAGGCTCCAAAACAAAGCTAAGGAAAAATTTTGGAGGGTGTTTGTAGCTACTACAACACTTGGCAACACACTGGTAGAATTCTAGTGCTCTGAATGGACCTTGCTCGTGAAAATTAAGTCTAACACCTCCAGAAGTATTGTTCAGTTCTCAGCTTGTCTTGGTTTCCACACTTGCTTGATTGTAAGATGTAGCATTTGCCATGCTCTTGGTCGATTGACACACATTCCAATCCAATTCAACACAGTTTTTTCGATTGGGGTTGAGGGGTATATTGGTGCACAAGTAGTATAGTTGTTAGAGTCTTAGTTTCATCTCTGTTGTTCCTCTACTGCCAACAGGCTTGGACAGTACCCCAGTGGAGTCACATAGGAACACAAGCATGGCTCCACTACCAACGAACTTGGTCAATACCTTGGTAGAGTTACTTGCATCACCTCTCTATGTAGGAAGCCTTTCTCTTCTTTCACCTTATTCGTTTTTTCATTTTTTCAAAAAAAAATCACTTTTACATTTTTTTCATTTTCATCTTCATAGTTGTGCATAACACTTATTCATTTCAGAGGCGGAAGAGGGATCCCAACTTATTGAGAGAAGAAGAGGTTGTTCCTGTAGAGAATTATTGTATTATACCTCTGACGTCCTTGTTAAGGTTTTCCCCCTCACCTTACTCTACTTGACTGAGCTGACAAGGATTAACCCAAAAACAACCGACTAGAGTAGGTGATACTAGGTAGCGTGCAAGCGTTGTGTTTTCACCAAGGTTCACTTTGAACAATACGTATTTTCCTTCAACGTATCATGGACCAAAAGTAACAAGCTCTTCATACAGAGTTAAGATGATAGATAACCAAGTAGCGATAGTTGTGCAAGGCCTCTTGTACTTTACCCAGCTTGTTTCAAGAGTCATACATGGTTTCATGCGAAACTAACCTAACGAACAAAACAAGAAAAATAACAACAAAGAAAAGAAGAAGCAGAAGCAAAAATGAAATCAAAGCGAGTAAGCAAACAAATAAACAAGCAAACAAAGTAAGTAAGCAAACAAGCATGCAAGCAAACAACTGAAAGCAAACACTGTTGGAAAATACTGGGGGGTGAATCAATATTCCTTAGCAATTAGTACTTTTAAATATTTTCAGAGCATTAGTTAATCTTCAATTATCATTAATGTTTATGCAGTAACAATAGTGAATAAAAGAACATAGAAGGCAAAAAAAAATTTAGGTGTAAAACCCCCTCCAGGTCAAAAACCACCAAACGCTTTTCTAATAATTATTTAATCTTCAACTCCAATTGAAAAGAAATCTCCAAATTCCTAGAATCTAGAAAAGTGTTTTTCTCCAACTCCCACTGGATGGACACTCCAACGCCTGAGATTCTTCAGTAGTCAATTGAATGGATACCCCAACACTCAATGAGCTACAACTCACCCTAGCACCACCCTACCAACCTGAGGTTTTCACAGGCTTAAACCTATTGGTGACTTCATGCACCAGCCTAGCACCACCCTACCACCCTATAGAAGAATAAAATAAGAATGGACTCCCATACCAGGGAAAATGGTCCACTTTACAATGATATAGAATGATGTAGAAGAAGAAGACACACTAGACCATAACCCCAACTATGACACAACCACCTAATGGTGATCCTAGACCTCCTAACACTTCCTCTTCAACTTTTGGCACATAGACACTTGTACAAATTTTACAAAGATTCTTTTACAATGACTCTATACAATGATACTTTTACAATGTCTGTATGCAGTGCTACCCACTTGAAGACTTCATGTGGTGAACTTCTTGTTGTTGTTCTGCACCTTGATTTCTTCTCTTGTCATGCTACCCTTTCTCATTCTTCATAACATTATATTATGCATTGAGTCTTCTATTGATGAATATAGAATACCTGCAAAAAGTCTTCAAGGAAATACCCATGACATGATAATAGCAAAACTTACCTCATCCTGCAAAGCATATGTCAATGCTAAACAAAGATAACAAATTAGAATACAAATAACCTATGAAATTAAGAGATGAACATGCATATACAGAATATACTTACTTGTAGCTTACCTTTGCTACATCATTTTGTTGCACCTTGCTCTTTGCTGCCCTAGAAAGTCTAGTCCTTTGCACCCCTTGACAACACTTGATCTAGTTTTTCTTGCCTTGTAGGAGCATGATATTTGATCTGATGTATCTCTACAATTTCATATCCCCAACATGTGATCTTTGATCCCTTAGAATCCCTCTGTCTTCTTTCCAATGCCATAGGTCTGACCCAATTTGGACTCTTCAAGGCAAAGTTATGCCCAATCTCTCACAATGACCTAATTATGGACTAGTTCATTAGAGCGAAATTGTACGATGTGCCACGTGTCACTGTTTCTTCCTTCAGATCTAAAATTGATATAAAGAAAACTATAGTCCGTGCAATATCTACCACTTTTTGCATAATTCCAATCCTCTTCTAAGAGAGAGAGTTATGACGATTTTCCCAAGGTCACTTCTTTGAGATGAAATTCGGCAACCTGCAAAAACCCTAAATTACATAGATCATATCTCTAAAAATATAGCGAACCAAGATCTGAAATTTGGTCACGACGTTCGTCAGGAATTTGAATCAAATTATTTTTAATTTCAGAATCTAAGACTTCGCATAAATGAAGTTATAGCGAAAATTCCACGATCACTACATCTGGAGGATATATGAGATTTTTTTATATAGAGTTGAGAGGGGATTCTATAGAGAATGTTGGATGGATTTTAGGAGCTTAAAAAATTATTAATTATTGACTATTCAATGACCAAAACCAATTATGAGTGCCATGCCACAACCCCATAGGGTTTTAACCCACTAAATGGGGTTACTAACTTCAAACATGAATATCTCTCAAACTGTGAAGAATTACTTGGTGTGCCATATATCAATGGAAACATCTCGATGAGTAGAATCTATCTAGAAGATCATTGACTCAAAATGGAATATTTTTTCAAGTCAAAATTCCCTTGAAATATCAGGGTAGCCCCTGGTGCTGCTTGGGTTGACATCAATGACAACCTCAGATCATCTTTAGATCAACAAAAAATACTCCTACTCCTAAGCTAATGATGCATGGGTCATATCACGTGAAGTGATACTTCAACTGTAGCCACCAGCACATTAGTTGACCCATGTTGGTGAAGGCATGGTTCGTAAACAAGATAGCTTTGTGAACCAGCAAACAAGAAAGATGTAACAATGAAGACAAACACACTCTGAGATTACAAGCAACCATAGAACAAAGATGAGTGAAAGCACATGACATGCATTCTGTGGAGCTACCATGGTATTGTGCTACACTGCATGCAAATGTTGAGTGTGCGCATTCTCTTGACTGTGACATGCAAGAAAATGTGAGAAAGGTAGACCACTTATGTTGTGCATGTGTGCATGTGTGCTTGTTGTGTAAGATTCCTCCAATGCATGAGCGATGGGATCATGTAGTTCGAGTGGAGGAAGTGAAATCTCGATGTTTGGTTGATCTTCAATGAAAAGTAGAGAGTGATGAGGAGCCTTGAGTGTTTCAACAATTTCCTTACCAGAACTGAAACCAACCTAAAGACAGTGAGGGCCTGACATAACCATCAGCTCGGGTTGAAGTGCCTCGATAGTCTACGGGGTTTAGACTTTGTTGACAGATAGATCATTGTATACCAGTGTCTTAGACAGATTAACAATGGTTGAATCAACATCGTGACTGGATGAGGAAGTGGATAAATCATGACAACCAAGATCAGAAAGTTCAATATGTTTGTCAGCATCCTCGTGATTTGATGAATTGGGTAGACGAGTAGTTGAGAAGCAAAGATGTTCACCCTCTATGTTTTCAGATATGACAAATGACAGATTGGATGGATTTCTGGAGGAAGATGTGTCTTCTCCACGTTGTGATGATAGATTGACATTCGACATGCCCTGTGAATGATCAAAAGTAGAAACATCCGGAAATGGGTTTTCACATGGGAAATCAGCAGTGGCAAAATCACAAGGGATGTCAAGATGAAGCTACTGAGGCTCGGCAGGAAGGTATTTATCCTTCACCACGGGTTCTTCTTTAGATTCCCACACACACTCATCAAGAATGATGGTGCAGGTTGGATGCATAAAACCAACTCTGTCAAAAACTTGATCCTCATTCACAACAGGTGAGGACCCCAGAATGGAAGAAAACAAGACAGTACAATCTGGAGGATCAATATAATGCAAGGACGGAGGTCGAGGAAATGAATCCATGTGACAACCAACAGGATTGCAAGACAAATATACATAGAAATTAAGAGCAGGTGGGGTGGGAGGATGTGATACTTCAATAGAGGTATGTGCATGATCTCCCACATTAACCCATGGTGGTGGAGCGTTTTAATGAGGTGAAGGCAGATAGTCACTTGTGGCAGCGACTGTGCCTTCTTGTGATTATGTAGTTCCATCACCAAAGTATGAGTGAGATTCTAGTGATTTCAAGAATTATGGATTTTCAGATATGTAAAGAAGATACTCAAATCTCCCATCAAGAAATTCCCAATCAATATCATCTTCAGGGAATCAGTATGCAAGATTACAAAAGCATGTGTGAAACTGTTCAACAAATTAATCAGGTGTTTTTTGTAATTTCAGAATTTCTTTGTTGAGTGCTTTACGGGAAAAGTGATTGAAAGCACATTCTATCTATGCAACTAGATGAGCAAGAGAATTAATAGATCTTTTGGGCAACATGTCACACCAGTGCATTGGGTTCCCTCGAAGCGTGTAGACGAACAACACACAACTCATGTATTCTTCAAAGAATCCATGTCTTTCGTATGATCCTACAATGATGACTATGTGCCTAACCATCATATGTTTTATGAGACAAGTTATCCAAGATCTTTTCCAAGATAATGAAATCGTTTCCATAAGACATACATTCCGAAAGAGAAACTTGGTAGTTAGTCATGATAGATATGTAGAGATTCAAAACAGATGTGAGGAATCAGCTTGTCATCTGGCCCCTCTTCTAGCACCAAAATGTTAATGGTGTTGGACCCGCCAACATGTAAGGGGATCTCCCCCATAAGAAGTCCCAATTAGACCTCAGACCGTTTGGTGTAGGAGTCCCAACAGTGGGTCGTATGGTAATGCCTTGACTGCGATTTCACACAGAGGCAAGTAAGATAACTCTATTGGTAGCAAAGGTGTGATAGTTGCAGTGAGTCAAGGAAGGTGCATGAGAGGTTCTAACACATGGGGGTTGAGATGAGTGAACCCCTTGGAAACCTGTAATAGTACTCGGCTTGGAAGGGAACACACGAGCAAAGATTCATCACCAGTTGGAAAGTGAGTTAGCAAGAAATCCAAATTGATGGTTATATCAACAACACATTTCAAAAATATTCATAAACTCATGCAGAATAGTCCATACATGCATGCGTAAGAAAGAAAAGGCATATATCATTTCGAGTAAACTAGATAGCATAGAATACAATACAACATATTCATGAAACATATTGGATCTTATTATATAAAGAAGTGTAAGTTCTAGTCACACAATACATCCATGTCCAACCACCAATCCCAACAATGGAAATTTACAGCCACATCTGCCTGCTCCTCCAAAGAGATGTACTAGCTCTGCGCAGTGGAGAAGCCAAGGCTCATTACAATACTATCCAAGATTTCTCTAAGATACTCCTATCGAATCTTGGATGACCAAAAGCATTTACAATGACTTATGAGGTTCTATTTATAGAAAAGGGTGGGGTGACCCTTCACATTCCCCTTTGTGACAGTTCATCTACCCTCATGACTCTTCATCTACTCTATGATTGTTACATCCAACTATTGACACTTGAACTTCCACTTGACATGACGTTACATTACAATGCACATGTGCTCATGTGAGACAAAATGGCTTGAGCAAGCCATGCAAGACATCACTGACACTCGGTCCGTTGTGGTGAGACCAACTCTTTGACATGCTTGTGATGGTGAAGGTGGTGAGCTGATGCCAAGCTTGGTCATCCATGATGGTGTGCATGCACCCCATGGTGACATCTTGCTGAAGCGAACTCTTGCCTCTGTTGCATCTGGGTGCATTGGTGTGGATCCTTCATCCAACTCATCTGCTAGCATGCACATGGTCTTCTTGGTGCAACCGAACTGAAAACACACTGATGCATAGTGTTTGTGTTGATCTTCCAGTGTGTGTTGGTGGTCATGTGCATCAACTGTCAACTACATGTTCAACTCTAGTTGGAATTTATTCTTGTCTTCGCCTTGGTGAGTGTGATGAATGGGTTGGATCGCATGCATGTGCACAATGACATGCATGTTTTTGAATCCCTTGCATACGATCAACAACTTTCTCACCATGTCTGCTCTGTGCCAGCTACTGGGATGGATTTATAAATTTTATGGGCGCAGTTTCATCCGTGAGTGCATGTTGCGCCCCCTATTTTTCCTATTCCTATTGCAACTCATTTGCTTGTCTGTGCAGCTCATGTTCTTCCTTGAGTTGTTGCTTCAGCACATGCAACTCCTTCTTTGTTCCATTATTTTTCTTCGCACGATCGCATTGTCACCTCATAGCCTAAGTCTCCAAAGTTGCTTTCATCATTAGTGGATCTGCTTGAGCTTGCAACTTTGTTTCGCCTCCATGTTGTCAACAACCTTCCTCTTGTAGTCGTTGCATCCAGTATGTTGCCTTCAGCTGTCATTCATGATGATGCTCGATGTGATGTTGTGGCCATAACATCTTGATTTCCTTGCTTATGAACAACTTGGTATCTTCGTGAGTAAGCAATCTCATAGACACTTGATCGACTGTATCCCAAAGTGTGCTCTGAACGGTGTATTCAACTCTACTCTCCTCGAAACCATTGTACCTATGTTGCTGAGAGGCAGATGAACACCTGTGATACCTGGAGACATGGCAACACTCATGGCAAGAAATCTACCAGTCAAAAACCAAAATGATCTTGAGAATTGCAACATACATTTGTGATTGATCATGAAGGTCATGCAATTTCGGCTGGGAGGTCGAGAGACAGAGTGCCAAAACTGTGCAAGGCATAGTCTGGGCTACTGAGAGGTTGACTGACTACTGGAACTATGCAATGCACAGTTCAGTCTGGTTGTTGACTGTTGAAATTGCACAATGCATAATCTCAGCTGGGAATGGTTGCAGGCTTAGTGACTGCATTGCACAATTCTCTGGGCCAGCAGTCACTGTCCATCATATTTGTGCAAAGAAAGCATAGAGAATAGCTCCTGGGAAGAAATGCGCATTTCTAGAGAGGAAGGCAGATCCTTCCTTCCCTGGATTATGCAATGTTGTCTCAGTGAAGGCAGAGTCTGGGCCAAGGTTGGTCAGAATCGCCGACAGGCAACTGAAAGTGAATGTGAATGTGAATGCATGGTGATAGTGAGTGTAAGCATAATTGAATGATCATGCATGTAAACGGTGAATGACAGATTCAGAAAATGGAACAACATGCATGTGGGTGAGGCGATTCGCTGAATCGGAGACCGTTCATGAAAAATAGTTTCATGCATGTGGCAACAGTGAGATGTTAATGAAAACTGAAATTGTGCTAGTACAATCTAGTATGTATTAAAATGACAAAAATCAAGAAAACAGTGTTCATATGAAGCAAAACACAAAAAGCATCAGAAAAACAACACAAGACATGGAAAGCGAGCTTACCCCAAAACAGTTGAGCTGAATGTGCTGACAGCATCTAGATGCAATGTGGGATGCCAGAGCTACAAGGTTGATGTGAGGAATGAGCTATGTAGTATCTAGTTGATGATTTTTGATAAAATTGAGGTTGTGACATGCATGCCACAAATCTAGGGAAAGTGACACTTGGTGGGAGGTTTCTGAAGTGATCCTTGCATGTAACGTCCAACTACCAAAAATAGATCCGTGAAACAAGGGATGCCTTTTCATGTTTCCTTGGGAGAAGCAGCCCATGCATGCAAGTTTGTTTTGCTCAATCCCAGAGGGAACCAATCAACTCAGCTTCATATGCAAGAGACTGCTCCACTGCTAGGAGAAAATGTGCATTTCTGGCTGGGATTTGGGTTGGCTGCTAAGAGGATTTGCCCAATTTCTGGGTAGAGCAGTTGACTGCTGCCCAGATTTGCACAAATTATGGGTTGAGCAGCCTAGCTCGGAAGGATTGTGTAATTTTTTGGGTGAATCTTACTCAGCAAAATTGTGCAATTCTGGGGCCCAGCAGGCTACTAGTTAGGATTGCAGAATTTCTGGAGGGAAGGTTGGTTTCCCTCCAAATTTGCACAAATTCTTGAAGGAGCTACTCAGCCTACTGCTGGACCAAGTCCAGATGAACAACCTGTGAGGGGAATGCATCAAGTTTTGATTTACAGGATGTCTTTCTTCAAGAAAACCACTAGAGATTATGTACTTGACGAAGCAATACATGCTGTTGTGAAGGTTTGTAGGGAGGCTCCAAAACAAAGCTAAGGAAAAATTTTGGAGGGTGGTTGTAGTTGCTACACCATAATATCACACTATTTATTCTTAGAGTGGGGCTCTTGATTGCATCTTGATCATTGGAGAGTAGATCTGGGGTTCGTTGGTACAAAATGCAAGTGGTTTAGCAAATAATGTGTGAAAATCAGAAGATCAAGAACCAAAGGTTTTGTAGAAAAAAGAATCAAAGGGTATAAATGCTAATGATTTTCTTTTGAGTTACAATTTTGAGGATTCAAATTTTGATCAAATTTCATTTCCAAGTGAAGATGAGGATAATATTAAGGTTATTAGAGCTGAAATTTCAAGACTAACAACTGCATTTAAGGATCAAGAAAAAGTGTTGCATGTTTTTTATGATAAGGAGGCCAGGGTCAAGGAAGAGATTGTTAGCTTAAAGATTAAGTTGGAAGAATCATAAAAAGTTGAAGAAGGTATGAGGAAGAAATACCAATAAAAGGAAAATGAATGTGAAATATCATAAGCTGAAGTGGTGTCTTTGAGAAAGCAGTGGAAGATGGAGAAGAGCACTGTGGCCTTGGATAGTTTTCTTGAAATCCATAGATCACAATTGGATAAATTTGGTTTTGGATTTCAAAAGGGTGAGTTTAGTTTGCTTGTAAGTAAAAACAGAAAATAATAACCTAAGAAACCTGTAGAAAAAAAATACCAGTAGCAAGAGTGGGAACGAAGGAAACAAAAAGCAAAACCAGAAGCAAATCAACCAGCAGTAGCAAAAAATAAAACCTCAAGGAACACCTACTTTTAGAAGATCTTTTGCTCCAAGAGAAGATCATGGCAGATCTATTAGATTTCAAAGGAAACAAATTCCTTTTGCTCCTTTGATGCATGAGGTGCAATGCTACATTCATCACAAGTATGGACATGTTGCAGCTAATTGCAAGAGCAGAACATATAGAACTAATTAGTGGATATTGCAATAGTATCAGTAGCCAAGGTTATTGGCCAACAAATATAATTGTGGTTTTTATGGTTATTTTTACTCATGTAACATGTTTGGACATAAGGCATATAATTGCATATCTAACCAATGGAGGAGAAGTACATTGCATGCAAGGTTTATGTCCAGTATGAGCAGTAGGAGATTTGATCCTCTTTCTTCCTATCTTGTCCATGTGGAGTGTTACACATGTCATAACTTTGGCCATATGGAAAGGAATTGTTTGTTGCCCCATTATTCAAGGAAAAACCGTAAAAACTAGCAAAAACAAAGAGGACCTACCTGAAAACCAGTGAAGGAAGAAAATAAGTAGCCAAAGATCATGTGGAGAAAGAAGGAGCAACAACTATTCAAGTAGTGAAGAGTGTCCCCTCCTGCAATCCATAATTATTTCTTGCATATTTATATAAGATTGCAGAGTTCATGAAAGCTGCACAACCTCAGGGGGAGTGTTTGGTAGCTTTATGAGTATGATTTATTGCAACAGCATATGATGAGTTCATTTAAGCCTCATGCACTTTCAGGTCTGTACAATCAACCTATCTATTGGAGGTATATTGAGCTTAGGGGGGAGCTATGCATGGTATGGAATTTACATATGATATTTAACATTTTCTTCATTGTTTTTCACTCATTCATTTGTGGAATATTTATATGTGTTTTCATGACTGAAAAATAGTACATTTTCAGCCATATATATGATTTTGGTTTCACTGATAAATTTGTTGAAAATATGTGCAGCCATGTATAGAATGTTATCGTTACTTCAGCCATGTATATACATGACTTGAGACATGGACCAGCCATGTATGAGTTGTTATATGATGATGTTTACAACCATTTATTAATTATTGGTTCATCATTCTATGTTGGTAGAGGGTCTAGTCGTTTGTAGATTGAGTCATCACGACGATAGGCTTGTTATGGAGGACTATCATGAGTCTATTATGCAGCCACGTGTATGGGCTAATGATGATGTAATAGTCATGATGTATCATATTTTTGAGTCATTGGTTCATAGGAGATGATCATAGCAAAAATGTAATTCCTTGAAAATCTATGCAATATGCTTATGAATCCATGTACTTGTATTGTACTATCTTTTGGTATTGTAGTCATGGGTCATGAGGTCATCTAATAGTCATGTATGAGGTTTTTATGTAATTTCTACAACTATGTATTTATCAATGTATATGTCACTTGATTCATGGTTATGTAGAGTCTCGTTCCGTATGGTGCTTCTATTTCTCAAAAGGAAGCATTGTTTGTAGCGGAAGCGGCTCACTACAACATGGATTGATGTTGAAGATGGCACTTGTTTAGGGGGAGCATATGTTTGCTCTTGTTTATTTCATCCATCCATTGTTGGCATCATGGTCCGCTTAGAGGTGTTCATGTTGTGCCTCATGCTATGCTATGATAGTTGAGGTTCTTGGCCTCATGTTATGTTCAGAGATAGTTGATGTTATGTAGTTATGAAGGAGATTTGTGTGTTGTTTCATATTATATGATGATGTTTATTGGTGTTTCTATGGTTGCCTCATGTTGAAATGTTGTTGCTTGTTGCTATAGGTTGTTGTTTGGTATGTTGCTATGGATTATGATTGGTATATTTGTTGCTTGCTACTATTAATATGAGAGCCAAGGATGTAGAGATCAGTGGCTTCATTTTTTGTGCTTCAGTTCTTGATACCTTATCAGATGGAGTTTTCCTTTTGTCGTTGATGTCAAAGGGTGAGTGATAGAAGAGATTGGTATAGATTTTGTTTGTGGTTTCTAACAATTCCAAAGGGGGAGATTATTGCAATTATAGTGTGCATGGTTCCAACTAGTTGATGTTGGAATTAGTTCATGATGGCAGCTAGCTCATGTTGGCATCGATTTCAACACCATGTAGACTAGTTGATGTATGGATGAAGCTAGTTGAGTTGGCATTGGGATAATTGTGATGACATTGATTTCAACTGTATGATGTCAACCTATGATGGCATTGGTGGATATGCAGATCTACATGTGATGGAGATGATGGCTCAAGTGTCATTCATGTTGTTGTGATGGAATACTTGATGAGTTGGCATATTAATTATTCATGCTTATGCTCATGGAGATGACTTGTTGTAGTGTGATGGCCTTATGTTGATGATGGAGTTGTGCTACAATGTATTGCAATTTTATCAGAGGTGTTGCATCTTGTGCATATGTTTGTTGGAGAGTAGAGGACTTATTGGCACTCTTTCCAACCTTGTTTGTTGGCCTTCTTGGTCAACCTGGAAATGACACTTGAGAGAATTGTTTGATACACTTTCAGATATATCAGAGGTTATGGATGAGGTTTGGAGGTTTGTATAGGAGTTGGAGAAGGTGACCCAACAAGTGGAAGAGGTTCAGAGCCAAGAGTTCATTGTTTTCCCTTATTCTTTGCCCCAATTTCTCCCTTGCAGGCTCATGAGAGTGACTGAAAGGTCCCAAACGCTAGGAGACAGGCATGTGTGAGTGACTGAAGGTTCCAGTCAATTTTAGCCTTTGTTGTGCATGCTACTGAGATTTTTCACAATTTTTTCTCTGCATTCCTCGCGCAAATCGGAAGAAAATTAGAATGGAAATTCCTAGGGGCTTCCAAAATAAGTTGTAAAGGTTGGAAATGGTTTGAAAAGGTTCTCCAATGATGTGAACACTTTTAGTGCACAATTAGTGATGTCACTGGATTGATTTGGTCCAATTTTTGCACCCTTCATCTTAACCCCAAGCTTAATTTTGCCTTACATGTTTTATATATTCAATTTTAGAGTTGGTTGATGGTTGATGGTGAGTGATAGTGAGTTAGAGAAGGCCACATTTTGTGAGTATTCTTTAGAGCCATTAGTGAGCTTGATTTCTTAAGTGTATGAGCTCTAATGGTAGTAGTATGAGAATATTTATTTCTTGAAGCATAGTATTGATTTAGATATCCATATTTCATATCAGTGATGCAAATAGTTGTATAGAGTTTGGTATTAATGGAGCTCCATATTAGTGAGTCTCACACTTGATTTTGCAGGAGTTGTTGATGCAGTTGGCACATAGCCATAGTGTCTTATGTTGTTGATTGTATTATGTAGCATTCATATTTTGGTGTGAGGGTTTGTTATGAGTTTTGTTTTAACCGTTGGTGGTATTATTCAGGTTTTTTTGGATGGATTGCTCCCACTAATTTTCTAGAGTGGAGAGCATATGGTTATGGTGGTTTTTATTGATTTGGTGAGATTGTCATGTTGCTAGAGTTCGTATTGCATATCCAAATCGAGTTGAGAAGAAATTCTTGGATCCAGTTTGAAAATAGATTAAATGAGGTCCACATAGAGTAGAGGAGTAGTGACTTCATGGATATGGAGCAGTGATTTCGATATTTCAATGAAAGGAATAGTTTCTCACTCAAATGGTAGTTGGATAGTCCAATCGAAGTTGGGCAAGAATCAACTAATCGTGGTGGATTTCAATGGGTGGTAATCTATAGATCTGTGGAGAACATAGTCTTCTGAGTTGATCAGTAGAATCAAGTCTCCGGCTTGATTAGAGTCAGTCAATTGTATATGAGGTCGAGTCTTATGAATGATGGGAGTCAAACATCTATGTAAAATACACACTTTTCTTAATAGAAGATCCAAAGCAGCGCAACAGCAACAAGGGTGGTTTTTTTTCCCGGTGAAGGATTTTCTACCAAATATCTTGTGTCTCTTGTTTGAATGCATTTTTATGTGATGTTTATTGTTTCACTCATAGTTATCTTGTTTTAGATGCTTATATGGTTTATATTCCTGAGATAATCTATTGTGTTGTTGGTGAATATATGTGTGATTTAGTTAAAGTTTAAATTGGTAAAATTATTAAGAATAGCACACTATTGATTCACCCCCCCAGTAGTTCTCAAAGGTTTCCAACACTTACCTCATGGTAAGTGTGTATCTCCCCCTACCAATCATACCCCAGTATGCATCCTTCCCATAAGCTTACATTTTTTGGATTGTTCCTCCCCATCTAGCCAATGGGTTGAGAGGTGACTTGGGTGTGTTTGATCCTTACCTTACTAGGTAAGTGTGTATCTCCCCCAAGTGCCTTGTGTTGTGTTTGATCCTTTCCATTCATGGTAAGTGTGTAACCCCTCCCAAGGTAGTGGATGCAGGTGTTCTACCACTTGACTATTTAGGGTCTTGATGGGAATATCCGCAGATAATAGGATAGTTGTGATCCTTACCTTCCATTGTAAGTCATATCTTTCCTATTGTCCTTGGATAGTGGGTGGTAGCGCTTAATACCCAACAATGATGATTATGGGTGGTAGTAAAAGCTCCCCGATGGATAGAGGGTGGTAGCTTGAGCTCCCCTATAATGTTAAATTCTTCTTCTTTTATATTCCAGTGTCCAATAAATATGAGCACATATGAGTAGTGATGACATTTGATTTGATGAGAACAATATATTTGGGATGGGACATATGTTGCGATCGGTAATTTCTCCCTAGCTAAGAGGGAGTGTTAATTTGGAAACTCAGGGATAAATTCCCTCTTTTGGAAATCCTTCCTCATCAAGAAATAGCCCTACTAGCCCTTGGAACAATTTAATTTGATTAAGGAAAAATGTAATTTTGAGGTGAAAACCAACGTGTGCACAAAAGTAAAAGTTGGATTTAAAGAAAAATTGGGCACCCTTGGAAGCATATAAATATAAGACAAGTCAACCTCATTTAATCATCATCATCAAGCACCATCTTCTCTCTCTTATTTGATTGGATTTTACAGGTCTGAAATTGATTCGTGAAATTGGTTTGTACAAGTCCAAAATTGCACAGTCCGAGCTCACACGTGCAAAAAGGAGAAATTGATTTGGGGCCACAGAATTGGAACAAGGATTTTTCAGCTACAGTTTCTCACTTGAAAGGGTGCTCCCTATGGCTTGAGAGCTACAGTCGCACTGATGGTTATGAGATCTATGCGGTTGTGACCTAATATATTTTGACTATTGACCACAGACTTTGATTGTTGACCATAGGCTTGGAAACTCTAATTTGGATAAGCAATGTCTATTGAGCTCTTGATATTGTTTGGTTGGATTTGTTAGATATTCTTTTGGTTGGTGAATTGGAACATTATACTTTCTCTTTGATAAATAATTTATGACAATATAATAAGAAGAATAATTTGAAATGGTTTTCCCCATTATGTTTTTTTCCCTGTTCTTTAACCAAATGCTTATGTCTCTTATTTCTCTCTCTTCAATATCTTCTACTGACTATTTCATTCATTGTTCTATCTACAATTGCTATTAATCATTGAAAGATTAAATTGTTTTGAAAAATTGCTAATTGAAGAAAAATATTGGGCTAAAGTGATTGTAACAACATAGTACAGTGGAAAATCAACATTCACAAGGTCATAAACCTTACTCTTTCATTCTACACCCTTAACACTCTAATAAAACTCCTTAGACTTCTCTTATGCACCTTTTAACCCCAAGAATACTCCTCAACTCCTCTTTCACACCTTAGATGTGTTTTTCACACCTGTACTTGATATTATTGTTTGGATACACTCCAAATTCACTCATATATCCTTTATTTATAGCTTTTCTATGATTAGTTATGGGTAGACTCAGTAAAAACTAGCTAATGCAACTTGTACTGCCTAGCTATGCCGACTTGACAAAATCTTTCATGTCTTCTCACTTCTATGGAGTCAGAGGGAGTGTCATGTATTATTGGAAAGGTATCAGAATAAGGTATTCAACCATATATCCTATGCTCCCATTTTACCTATACATTTAGAGTAAAAATTCCTTCAAAGATAAGGTATCCAAACTAGGTATCAAAAGTGAAAAAATAAATAAATAAAGAAATAAATATTTCCAACAATATCCAACTTGAAATATTTATCTTTGACATTTGTAGTCTCCCCCTATTTTTGACATCAAAGAAAAAAATATTTCCAACACTTTGGTTGTATCTTGGTTTTGTAGGATTATCTACTCTATAGTGGAATGAGTTAAATTTTTATGATGTTCAAACTAATGCCTAAATCAAGAAGGGGAAGTGGAGCACTAGATGAAGAAGATGAAGCTTGTGCTAAGTTGGGTTTGGTGCATACAACAAGGAAACAAGGTGAGGGAAAAAATGGTATTTCACCATTTATATTTGAAAATTAGGGCACCAATCAAGTGAACTTTTGTCAAACAATCCAACCTCATGTCTAAAATACCAACAAAGTAGAATTGAATTTTTAAATAAGTACCTCTCTGAAGTCCTGGATGTGAATTTGGATCCTAATATTAGTGAAGGGATTAATGCACTGTTGGATGGAATACCCTAATGTTTGGTGAAGTTGTAACCATCCACACATACACAGTATAAATAGTTGTCAGAGTAAAAACATCAATGGAAGACCTTGTAAAAGGCTTCCCAAGTCGTGATATGTTAAATGTGAAGATGTTAAACCAATGGGAATTAGTTCAATGTATATCTTCAATGATATGAATTAGGTATCCCACCAAGCCTTGGCCACATATTCCATTTGAAAAATACCAACTTCCAGTCATTGTCTTTAAGCATATTTGGGGTTGTTTTGTTAATTTTCCATTATTTTTATGTTGTTACAGTCACTGTAGTTTATATTCTTTTCTTTAATCAGTAATATTTCAATACAATTTATTCTTTAAATTATCAAGAGAAATTGTAGATAAAATGGTAAATGCAATAGACAGTAGAAGACAATCAACAGCAATAAGAGACACAAGAATTTTGGCCACGGACTAGGGAAAATCCCCATAAGGGGGGAAATCCTTTCAAACTCTTATTCTTATTAGATTGTCATAAAATGTTCAACAAGAAGGGAGTACAATGTTCCAATTCATAAATCACAAGACTATCCAGAAAAATCAACCGAACAATATCCAAGAGATCATACCAATAGACAGATCTGATTAAATCAGAGTTTTCAAGCCTACGGTCAATGGTCAAAGTCTATAGTCAACTATCAAAAGTAACTTGGGTCACATCCGCATGGAGCTAGTGACCATGAGATTGATTTTAAGCTCTCTAGTTGTAGGGAGTACCCTATCATGCGAGAGATTATAGTTGAGAATTCTTTATTCCAACCTTGTGTCTATAGATAAAATTCCCTTCTTCACACGTGCAAGTTTAGACCCTACAATTTTAGACCTGTACGAACCAATTTAGTGAACCAACATCAAACCTGTGTGATCCAAAACCAAAGAAGAGTAGAAGATGCTTGTTAATGATGTACAAATGAGGTTCACTTGACTTGTATTTATATGCTTCTAAGGGTGTCCAATTTCTCTTTGAAGTCAACTTGTATTTTTGTGTTCATGTGGGTTTCCTCTTTAAAAATACATTTTTCTTTAACCAAATATTTTTTTCAAAGGGTTAGGAGGGGTATTTCTTGATGAGGAATACTATCGAAAGGAGGGAATTTTTCCATGAGCTTCCAAATTAACTCTCCCTCTCAGCTAGGGACAAATTACCAACTGAAACATATGTTCAATCTCAAATGTCATCATTTCTCATCTCTATTCATCTACTGAACACTCTCAAAGCTAACAAAAGAAGAATTTGACATTTTAGGGGAGCTCAATCTACTACCCTCTATCCATTAGGGAGCTTATGATGCCACCCAGAATCGCCAACGGGGAGCTAATACTAATACCTAGGAATCATCATCATCATCAAGGAGCTTATGCTACCACCCGAAACACTAACGGTGAGATAATGCTACTACCCAAGAATCATCATCATTGGGGAGCTTATGCTACCACCTAGAATCTCCATCAGGGAGATAATGCTACTACCCAAGAATCATCATCATCGGGGAGCTTATGCTACCACTCAGAATCACCAGCGAGGAGCTAATTCTACTACTCCTGAACTATAGATAGTAGGAGGAATACCACTTGCCTTATGAGGCAAGGATCGGGCCTATCCCACTACCTAGTCATAATAGCAGGGATACCACTTACCATAAATGGCAAATATCATTCCTATCCTATTATATGTTGATCTTCACAACTTGACCCTCAAGGGTTAGTGGTACAACACCAACATCTCTAGCTTGAGTGAGATGCCACTTACCATAAATGGTAAGGATCATGCCTAACTCAAGCAATTAGCACCCATTAGCCAAATGGGTGGGAAATTAGATTCCAATTGGGGTATACTTGGCATAGCATGATTTTTCTCAACCATGGGAAAACTCTGGCTCAATTCCTCACCCTGGGAGCTCAAACAGGGGGGAAGATCATATCTCAATGTCCTCGATCAGTCGGGACCCTTACGTTGGAGGGTCACTGTTATAGGGAAAAGTGTCTACTCAGAACTGCTTATCCCACTAAGGTGTGATAGCTACCTTAGAAACAAACAAAGTAAAGCTACTTCCATTTTTCCTTTATGAAGTATAGATAGAGAAGAACAAAGAAGACCAACCTCTGTCTTGCGCTAATCTCCTGGTTCGATTCCTCTCTTCCTTGATAGTCTTTCGTTACTTGTTCCCTTGCATGCCCAGCTTCACAGAGTACCTGTAAGATCACAGTATCATAACACTATACAATAACATGGATCTATAATCATAAACAATCTAGGATCAGATGTAAATTGACCATACAAATGCAGCAAATATAAATGACACAAGAGTATGGACGAAAACTTGAATAGCTTTTATTGATAAACAAGAAAGAGCCAAGGGGAGTTACAACCAGTTGTTCTGACCCAGCATCATCCTCTCAGCAAGGAAGCCCCTCTTCACCTCATACAAAGCTTAGATCACCCAACAATCTGATGTTTTTATCTCAAGAAACCAACAGCAATTCCTTTCAATATGCAAAATTCCCGCCTCTGGATCTCTGGGATGAGGGATCCATATATAGATGTCTGTAAGGGAGATGAGTCAGCTTGTGCTTTGATTAGTGTCTTCCCTCTGATAGTTCTTGCTTCCACTTGGATATTGATGATCTCTTACTCATCCTTGGTCAAATTCAGAGAGACAAGTGTCACAGGAGAAGTTTCTGGAAGCTTCCATTGCCTCTCCACCTCGCCAAATGACACTGCCATTTGTCAATTCTCGCCCATCACACCCCATAGAAGGGCTTTTTGAAATGCAATGCACCCACACAATGTGTTTAGGTGATATGCAACGCACTTAGCCTATGGAGCAGCTGAAATGATCCTGTTTTGACCAATTCTGAGCAATTTTTCATGGAGAACTTCTGGGAGAAGCTGTAATCAGTTGACCTTGTTCCTTTAGGGGTTAGAACAACACTTTTAGGGACTTAGGAGCCCTTGGTTTATGGAAATTTCATGCTTGGGGTTGTAGTGCCCAAAAATGTCTATAACAGTTGCCCCCTAAAGCATGAGGTCGTTAATCTTTTTGATGTTGGGTGAAATGCTTTATCATGAGGATCCGAAGTTCTTTCAAGCTGGGAGGAGACCTGTAATAAGATACAATACAATACATTATCTTCATAATATTTTCATGATCTAGCTGAGGCGAGCATTCCCATGCTCAGCTTTATAAATTCATTTTCATGTACATAGGACAGACAATCGTCTGAGTGTAGACTGATGATTCTAGTAGAGCCATCATCCCTTTGATTGGATGATTACCTGTGCAACAACAATGTACATTTAATGTCTTTATTTCCCTGAATATATATCGCAGCCCGGATGGATGAAACTAGATCCAGGGTCTTCAATCTCGTTCGATCTTCACTCGAAGTACAAGTCGATCCATGCGAGAGATGTTCTGGAGTCGAACATGGAAAGACATCGCCTGATTACCAGCCAATGATGTAAGTTGTTAACAGGTGTGAGAGGAATCACCGATAATGATAATGACCCTCAAGGTACTGCAGTACAATTCATGTGGTGTGAATAAAGGACTTGGTGTCGAACACCACGCAAAATCTTTTGGTCGAAGGCCATTAATGTAAACCTATCGCCAGAAGTGAGAAACTTGCCATTGAGGCATGCAAGCTTCAAAGTACTGAATGGGGTGTTCCTAGATCGACTTCTTGGATAATGAGCTGATGTCGACAAGAAGCGATCCATCACAGGAGGGCCTTAATGAATCCCACATCAATGACACGGAACGGAGCAAATTATTTTAATGGAGGTGAAAACAATCTGGTGATATAAGGTTCAGGGTGGCGGTCATGAAAGAATGGAGTGTAAATGTATTGTAGCGGGTGAGACACAGGTGAATTCTCTTAATGACTTCTCTTGAACATATCGGTGACACTGACGTGATGGATTGGTAGCATTAACCCCAAATGTGGATGGTATGATGGGACCATGGTGATGTGACCGGTGAATGAAACAACCCAACCCGACTTGGATGCGGAGTGAAAGTGTCATGTTCAAGAGCGACTTGCTACCAACAAAGTTTCTTCAAGTTTTCTTCCCAATTTTTCCCCAGTCATTGCTGACCAGTACCTCTTTATTTTTGTCAAGCTTGAGGAGGATAACATATGCTTTCTTTATAATTTACCCTTCCGGCAAACCCATCGCTATGTTTTAACGAGCCTAGCAATAGTGAAACTCATTCTCGTCTATAGACAAGTTTGTCGCTATTAAGTTTTAACGAGTTTAACGACAAAGATAACTCGGTCCTTTTCAATTTTAGAGAGTCTGAAAAGGAACATAAAGGAAACTCCAAAATTCCTTTTTCGTCATCTAATCCCTTAATTTCGAAAAAGTATAAAACAATACAGAAGGGATGAATTTTCGATACTTTTAATGAGCCGAACAAGACAAGTGCTCGATATTTTTGTGTAATAATCCCTCAGGTCCAAAAAGATTAAAATTTAGAGGAGGGATAGCACTTCTGGTCCCTTTAATGAGCTGGAGAGGCCAATGGCTCGGCAATCTTTTCATATTTTACGAGTCAATTGAAAAGAGCTTAAAGGAGACTCGTCTTTTGAGGAATGAGTGATAAAATCGGGTAGCAACTGATTCCAGGTAAGGTTTGGAATTTTCCAATCACGGCAGTGTTACAAGTGTCAGGCCAGGGTAACTCCAGACTTGGCAGAAAAAACTGATTGATTTATTTCATTAGGTAACTATTGTTTATATACAGGAATGTGACTGATCAGTTCATCTACTTGATGACTGTTCACATTCCGGGTACACCCAACCGCTGAGGATTAGGTGTCAACAATTCCCCCCCTTAATCTGAAGGGATGTTGGTGAGTCCAAGCATTGTTCTGAATCTTTCAAGCTTTTCTCTTCCAAGCGCTTTGGTGAAGATGTCTGCAATTTGCTCATTTGTGGAACAATGACGGAGATGGATTGTTTTGGCCTCAACATGATGTCCGATCAGATGATATTTAGTATTGATTTGCTTAGTACGATCATGGAACTTTGGGTTCTTGGCCAACTTTATTGCAGAGGTGTTGTCAATCATGAGTGGAGTTGATTGTACTTGTTTTACCTGCAAATCTTCAAGAATTTTCCTGAGCCACACAATTTCTTTCGTTGCTTCAGCTGCTGCCAGGTATTCTGCTCTATTGTGGAATCTACTGGAACTGATTGTTTGCGTGATCTCCAAGAGACAGCTCCTGATCCAAGACTCATAGCATATCCTGAAGTAGATACTCCAGTTTCTTTGTCTCCATCGAAGTCTGAATCAGAGTATCCAATCAAGCTGAAGTTGTCCACCTGTGTATACTTGATTCCAAGGTCTTGAGTTCCCTTCAAGTACCTTAGAACTCTTTTTGCAGCAGACCAATGTCCCTCACAAGGCTTTTACATAAACCTGGAGAGGATTCCAACAGCAAATGAAATGTCTGGTCTGGTAGTAGTGAGGTAGATGAGACTTCCTATAAGCTGTCTATACTTTGTTGCATCCTCAAATTCCTTTCCTTCAATAGATGTGAGCTTTAAGTTTTGTTCCATTGGAGTAGAAAGAGGATTGCACTTTGTCATGCCAAATTTGTTTAACAAATCTCCAATGTATTTCTTTTGAGAAAGAAATATGGATTTTGGATGTTGGGTTACTTCAATGCCAAGATAATAATGAACATAGCCCAAATCAGTCATTTCAAAACTTTTTCCTAATTCTTTCTTTATGGATGCAATATAGCTTTCATTGTTCCCTATCATTAAAAGATCATCTACATATACCACAAGATATACAACTGTATTGCCAACTTTCTTGACAAATAAAGTTGCATCATCAAGATCAAAATGATTGAAGTTGAGTTTCAGAAGATGCTCTGTTAGTTTTTCATACCAGACTCGTGGTGCTTGTTTGAGGCCATACAAGGACTTCACAAGTTTGCATACTTTATGTTCATGTCCTTTCACAGCAAATCCTTCAGGCTGGGACATAAAAACATTCTCTTTTAGATCTCCATTCAAGAATGCAGTTTTTACATCCATTTGATGGACTTTCCAACCATTCTGAGCAGCTAGTGCAAAGAGTGTCCGGATGGTGGCCCATTTTGCTGTGGGGGAAAAAGTTTCCTCATAATCGACCCCTTCCTTCTGTGCAAAACCTTTTGCCACAAGCCTAGCTTTGTGCTTGTCAAGTGATCCATCAGCTTTGTATTTGTTCTTGTAGACCCACTTGCAGCCAATTGGTTTGGTTCCAAATGGAGGATCAACCAGCTTCCAAGTGCCATTCTTTATGAGGGCATCATACTCCTTTTGCATCGCTTCTTTCCATTCATCATGAGAAGCAGCTTATTTGAAGGAATTTGGTTCAAAATCTGTAGACAAGTTCAATTCACAATCATAAGTAACATCCATATCAACAGGTGAATTAGAGTCATCTACATCACCTCCATTTTGTCGGTTTGAATTTCTGGTTCTTGTTTTTCCAATTTCATCAGGATGAACACTTTCAAGTGTCTTTGTCAGCCACTTTGGGGGACCTTTCTGAGATGGTCCAGGCTGCTCTGTTGATTGAGTTGGGACTGAATCAAGATTGAGTCTCCCAATTCTATCAATTACATCACTCAAAGCATCATCCGTTGTTGGAGTTTCATGCAGGGGAGATTGTTCTTCAGAAGAAGATTCCACATGTTGTTCTAGTATAGGAATCCCCCCTTCAAGATGTGGAATCTGATTATCAAATTCTTGAAATGATTTTGATTTTGTGAATCTGTCCAAGCGATCAAGTTGTCGCTCAACAACATTGTCAGATTTGGATGATTCAAGAAAAATGACATCTCTAGATACAACAAACTTTTTATTTACTTCATCATAGAGGCGGTATGCTTTATATGTGTTTGAATACCCCAGGAAGATACACTTACGACTTCTAGCACCAAGTTTGTTTCTATGTACCTTTGGTATTAAAGCATAACAGGTGGAACCAAAGGTCCTGAGATGTTTTACCGAAGGAACATGTCCATACCACAATTCATAAGGAGTCTTGTTTCTTATAGCACTAGATGGACATCTATTCTTTATATATGCAGCACATAGAATAGCATCAGCCCAAAACATTATCTTTACATTTTTGAAGAAAAGCATGGATCGTACCATATTCAAGATTGTTCTATTCATTCTTTTTGCTACACCATTCTGTTGGGGATTATAAGGTACAGTTGTTTGATGTTTGATTCCATGTTGGCGAAGATAGTTGTCAAATTCATTTGATGTATATTCTTTTCCATTATCAGTGCGAATAGACCCAATATGAGATTGTGCATCATTTTCAATCCATTTACGAAAATTCTTGAATGTTTGAAAAGCATCAGATTTGTTCTTCAATAAATAAACCCAACACATTCTGGTGTAATCATGAATAAATGTCATGATATATTTATTTCCATTTGCAGAAGGAACAGGCATTGGACCACATAAATCTGAATGAATGAGTTCAAGCTTCCTATGTGCTCTTGAATGTGAATCATGAAAAGACTGTTTGCTATGCTTTCCTAGAATGCAAGCATCACATTGCTTATGTTTTCTAGGAATTGTAGGCAAACCAGCAACACCATTTTTCTTCAATAAGCGGAGACTGTCATAGTTTAAATGTCCAAATCTAGCATGCCATAATAAACTTGATGGAAGTGTACCTTCTTCATGATGAGAAATATATGAGAAATGTTGTGCATGAGCAGAGGTTCCTTGCAGTTTGAGAAGTCTTTCTTCTTCTATTCCCCTCATGACAAGTGAGTGGTCAGATGCTTTTCTTACCTCAAGCTTGCCATCAAACATATGAATGGAGTGACCTTGCTGACGAATGTGGACCAAGGACAGCAAGTTTCTCTTGAGCTGTGGTAGATATAGAACATGATCTAGAAGAAAGTCTGGAAGACCAGGCAGTTTAAGCCTGATTGTGCCAAGCCCTGATGGCTTGATTTTTGACTGATCTGCAAAGTATACTACTCCATCAACATTGTCAGTGAAATCTTCAAAAAAATCTTTCCTATGAGTCATATGACAGGTTGCTCCTGAATCAAGCAACCAATCATTTTTCGAAGAAGCAAGTGAAGCATTAAACAAATCTTCATTTACTCCAATGTTGCATTGTACCTCAATATAGTGAGCGGATTCAGGTGCTTTACCTTTGTCTGTATCATCAGTTTTACCTTTCTTCTAGTTTCTTTTCTGCTCAATTTTTTCCCATGGTAGCTTGCATGTAGAAGCATCATGTGATCCATTTCGTTTGCAGCGAATGCAATGCAGATCTGCCTTTTCTCCTTGAGAATGTATGCCCCCCCTGCCTCTGAAATATCTTCCTCTTCCTCTTCGTCCACCTCTTCCTCTTGTAGAATCTTGAGCAGGATGCTTTTCTTTATGAGCAAGGCAAACAGTCTCTTCAGAAGATTCAGGGACTGTCTTCTTTCCAAAGGCTTTCTCTCTTTCAGCAAACTTTTTCACAAGAGAATCAAAGGTTATATCTTTAAGATTTCCATTTGCTTGTAAAGACTCAAGATAATTGGAGTAAGTAGGATAGAGTGCCTTGAGAAAAGCAATAAGAGGGATATCCAGCTCAACCTTAGTGGATTTGATATCATGCATTATGGATTTTACTTCAGATGCAAGAGCAAGAGGATCATTATTTTTCAGTTCAAGAGTGAAGAGTTTAATCATGAGCTGAACAACTTCAAGTGTAGAATGTGAGTCATAAAGTTCTTTCAGCTTTTGTAAAGCTTAAAAGGCAGTTGAATATAATGAAATATGGCGACTTACTTCTTCATTTACAGATGCTGCGATTAATGCATAGGCTTTGTTGTTCTTGTTTTCCCAAATGATGAGCTCTTTGTCTGATGTAGGCTGCACTAGGTCATTGTCTCCTTCTCCGACACACACTCCTTTCCACAACTCATTGAAGATGAGAGTGTGTTTTATCATCCTGGACCATTCAGGATAGTTCTCCTTGCCAGTGAGAACTATCCCTACCATAGAGATGATTGAATGCATTCTGTAAAAAATACTTCTGCTGATAAAAAAAACTTCCTCACTTCAATATCACTTTAATGCTTTAACTTTTCAAAGCAGCATTACCATTCAAATGATAAAAAAAAAAAACTGTGCAATATTACAACTGCTTTGAATGAACAAAACTGTGCAATATCATAGGCATTCAAATCAAAGGCTGATGATTTTAAATCCTTTCATCAGCACTTCTCAGAAACTTGTGCAGACTCAACCAGAATGAGAACTAACATTTGATGGCCAAAGAAAAACAGGCCCATAATCATAAATCCATGGCGGAAGAGATCCTGGGACCTGTGGCGAATCACACAGTTAATTCACTCTGGGATCAATGCTTCTTCTTGCATTCGGCGGCCGGCATTCTCTTGTGACAATGCACACAAAGTTGGGAGGGAGAAGCGTAGCTGACACGCAGGTTAAACAGTCACGCAAATAATAGGCCAGAAATGATAAATCGTGTTGTCATAAACTAGCATTACAAGAGACTGTAAATTGCTTTATCAATTCCTTCCTGACCCTAACTTTGAACGCTGATCGCATTTTGCAATATTTAAACTTCACATGGAGATTCTACCACCTTACTGTAATCACTTTGCCCACGGTTTCTAGAGCCTTTCACGCAGACAAAGAAGTAAGCAATGACGCAGGGTATGAGAGCATAAGCCACATCTCCGCTCTCTATTCTTGAACCAGCCATCCTACATAAGCTCTATGTCATACATTAATGCTACAGTCAATCCCAATATAAATTTTTCGTCATACCCATTGCTTCAGGCAACTGCAAGTTTGCTACAGTCAATCCCAGCGTTCAATGGTATTCACACAAGGATTGAACCTGGAATAGCAACTGGAGGATGAGCAATAGGTTGTATGTCTTAGTCTGCGTGGATTCCTATACAGACAAGCACAAAAAAAACCGGAGGATGAGCAATGGCTCTCGGGCTCAGAAGATGAGCAATGGCTCTCGGGCTCAGAAAATGAGCAATGGCTCTCGGGCTCAGAAAATGAGTAATGGCTCTCGGGCTAGGGCGCGAATACTGTGATGGTTTGGGGTCTCACTCCTTCTTGTAACTCGATGAACGTCTCGTCCTTGACATTTCCAGCTCCGGACGGTGATGTTCTGGCGGATCCCAATCTTTCACACAGGTTTAATGCATATACAGTAAACGGTAAAAACAAAGAGATCAATGCTAAAGCATTGATATTCGATGGGTATGCAAAGCGTTATCACGCAGAGGGCATTAAAGCCGTTTAGGCAGAAGAAATCGGCCTGCGCAGGAGCATGGAATCTTTATGCGTGCAAAGAGTCAAACGTACAGGCCAGACAAACGTTCAGGCCAGGCAGATGCGTTATGGCAGAGTATGGAACAGAGGAGTTACAAGGCACGCCAGAAAAAAAGGAATCTGGGACCTGTGCTCTGATACCATGTCAGGCCAGGGTAACTCCAGACTTGGCAGAAAAAACTGATTGATTTATTTCATTAGGTAACTATTGTTTATATACAGGAATGTGACTGATCAGTTCATCTACTTGATGACTGTTCACATTCTGGGTACACCCAACCACTGAGGATTAGGTGTCAACAACAAGGATGGCTAACATGATCACTCTTCACAGTTGTTCCTCAAAATGGGTAAACAATCAAATGGAGGTGAATGATCGGCCAATGTAAAAGTGGAGGTGACGGTGCAAACACGACCAAGGCTTTAAAGGCTGAAGTGTTACATTCACAATGGTTATTTACTGGAAATTGGTTCATTTTTTAATGAGCTTAAACTCTGGAGGAACATGTGCTCATTGCTTATGTTTATTTTTTAACGAGCATGAAGTCCGTGCTAAAACTGTTCGATTAATCCAGTCGTGTAATAAGAATGTCCCATTTAAAACGGTAACTTTTAGAGTTTTTCCCCACATCCTTTCTTTATGCAAGTTAGGAAACGACCAATCCAAAAAACAGATATATGATCGCTCTTTGCTTGCACTCCAAAAGGTTTGCATGCCCCCAGGTATAAAATAGAGTTTCAAGGTCACCCCTTCTTCCTTCCGTTAAAACATTTGTTTTACCGAGAGAGGTCTACCTCTTACAAGTTACCAAAGATTGTTCTATTCACGGCGTAAACAAAACACTTCTTCGGCGATGTCTACCGAAATAGACAAAGGTGAGTGGAAATGCCTACCAACTCACATAACTTTGACAAGAGAATCTTATTCCAGTCCAACTCCCTCTTCTAATCACGGACGGGAGTACGGAGGTCATATCCTCTCGCGGAAACCTACCCTATACCCGAAGTTTTCCTGCCGAAGCAGACTAGGGTGCATGCCCCCTGGGTTTCAGTCATGTCCCCCAAATCACTTGCGCTCATCGGGCGGACGGACTGGGGATTGAGACATTTCTTGCATGAAAAGACCATTCAGGGATGGTATATGACTATTTGCTATGCATGAATCGGGGAATGAAAGCTGGTCTACGATCTTGACCACTCTTCCTTCGTGCAGAAAACACATTACTCTAAAGAGTGAGGAGACAATCGCTCCCATGCAATAAATATAGTCTCGTCCAAGGAGTAGACTATAATCCAGGGGTCCTTTAACTACCATTACGTTCATTTGAACGATTTTCCCCCTCAATGTTATGGGCACATTGGGAAGGATCCCTAACGGTCGACTGGTTCCTTTATCAAAGCCTGTTAGATTTCTCATCTCGGGCAGAAGCGATGGCGAACCAAGCACTTTCCAAGCAGTCGAGGAAAGGATATTCACAGAAGCCCCTTCATCTATGATGGTACCGGCCATAACCATTCTATATATTTGAACAATGATTCAGAATGGTATACTAGCCGGCAAACGGGGTCTGCCTAGTTGATTCCAGTCAAAGGAGACAACTAGGTTGCTTGGAGGTGGGACCGAATAGATGGTCGGGTACGACTCTGACGAACTTCCTTCCTGCGGTAAAGGAACGGGTAAATTGCCCCCATGTTCATCGAAGTTTGTGCTTACCAAAAGAATTTGGACGGTGTCATCCTTGTTCTCTTCGGTGACTGTATCATCTGAAGATGGAACCTCTGAAGGCAAGACTGGGTCAACTGCCGCCTCGACCTTTTGAATTTCGTCTGGTATGGGTTCAGATGGTTTGTCTTCAATGATAGATGCTTCAGCAGACCACCTGAGCGGGCCAGCCGGATTTTCAACTAGTGACGGACTCGGCAAGAGTTTTTTATATCCAGGAGGAAGTCGTAACGGTGAAACCAGACGATTGTCCAAAACTCTTTTAGCTTCGTCTAAGAAGGGACAATGGTGGACGGCATGATCGCCTTCGCATAGTTTACAAGGAAATCTATATTTTCCTTTTTGTCCTGGGGCTTCACTTTCACTAGTTGACGGTGTGTTTTCAACATGATCATCAGAGGTTGACGACACCGGGTTGTGCAAACGAGGAGACCAGTCCCTTAAGATCCGAGGGATGCAAGGACAATCTCTATGATAGTGGTCTCCTTTGCAAATGACACATGGCGATTTAGGCCTGGTCGGTGCAGTGTGTGGATTTTCGCTAGACGACGCTTGGTTGCCCCCTTTCGCTTTTGGCTCCGACTTCTTCTTCTCTTTCTTCTTCTTTTCCTTCTTCTTCTCAGGTACTTGACTTTTGGCTCTACCAGCTCTATCAAGCGAAGAAGAAGGAGGAGAGGAAGAATTGGAGGAAGTAGAAGGTCGGTGGGTAACTCTGGACTCGTCTAGTTGCTGACTTGATTGTTCAGGAATTGCGGTGTTCTGAACGACAGAGGTTGAGAAGAGCCATACAGGCAAGCCGATTTTCAATCCTGGAAGCGACAATGTGGCCATATGGGGTGCACCAACATATCCCCAAGAGGAGAAGGGACTAGGATTTCCCCCAAGGGGAATTCCTTGGTTGGTGGATTCCATTTTCTCAACCCAAGATCAACGTAGGAAAGGGTGATGAATATTCCGTTTAAAATAAATTTTAGACGCTTTGACACAACTTGTTTTTTCAATTTTTAAGAGTCGAGAAAAAACAAAAGATGACTCTAGTCGCCTTCGATTTTCAATGATCCTGAAGTGACAAGTGCTCAGATGGACCTTTTTCGTTAAAGAGTCTGAAAAGGAATGAAAGGGACTACTCTGGAAATCTAGGTAGAGGGATTACCAAACCAATCGCAAAACTGTAGAATACTTTTTATGGTACGACAGTCAATCTTCCCGAATGTTGTGTTCACTGCATTGCGATTGATAGAGCGGCAGACACGGCTTCCTATGGATAAAGGATTAAGCCTATTGTGGTCTCCCAAAATATACTCGACGGTACGTGGGAGCACAAGTCTGTACTGGCACTTATCGTCTCAAAGTGGAGGAATCACCCAACCATCAGTGAGAACAACAGTTACCAGGCTTTACGACGCCGGAATACGTCTCTAGCCTAGACTTCTAAATGTTGTACGTTAGGTTCCAAAGCGTTGTTAGATTCATTGAATTTATTTTATAGTTGATATTTTTTATGAAGTTTGCCTTTCAGGTTCACCGCGAGATGTAGTATAATTCCTAAAATGCAATCTAAGATGATAAACAATCTTTTTATCTTCTTTGTGCAATGAAAATCCTAGCTACTAAGGAAAGAAAGACAAAATTCTTTCACAAAGAGCAAAGAGCACACTCTAAATGCACTTTCCTAAATCAAACCAATTAGACAATCTAAATGCAAATGCACATGCATGTATTTGTTTTCGACTTTCTTAGTATATGAATGATAAAAAGAAAGTTGATGCACAAATCTGAATTTCTTTTCAAGCAACAGTTATCAACAAGTTTCTTTTCGAAATCAAAAATGGAGACAATCACAACACCTTACGATTTTGAAATGAATACTTGTTTTCGACACTAGAAAAATTACAAATTCAGACCAAAAACAATAGTAACAGGATAACCGACTATCAACAGCAATCAAACTCTTTCCTATGATTGAAATCGACACTTGCGACACTTTCAAATCAAAGGACGACAGTGCAATTATGTTACTTTTTGCAAAGGAGAACTGAAAATGACTCAACAAACACACAAAAACATTTACAGTTCTTTTGTACAAAGGAGGCGGAATAACAGCAAGGAAAAGGGGTTTCAAACAGAGATATACTGATCACAGGTAGCAAAATTCATGAATAGAACTGGAAAGAATGAATCACAGAAACCAAAACTGAACAATGCCTAGTCTGATCAGCGCACCTGTAACACAGGGAATTTGAAATGCAACGCACCTACTACACTCGGGAAGTGCGCTGAATTTTAGATTCTCAGAACAGTACCTGCGCTGGACCAGAGACGAGACTTTGGTTGGGTTCCGGGTCACAGTTTGCAGTTCAGTTCATGGGTTTTGGCCGAGCAAAAGGTAATCAGTAATGCAACAATCAGGGGTAGATCTAAGGAGGATCTAAGAGCTACCACAAGGGCAATCAGAGAGTTTGTGAATCAGTTGTTTAAATCATAAACAAATCCCAGAGATTGACTGAAGTGGCATTTATCTACTTTGCATTTGCATAGCAAATGCAGTTCGAAAGCTACCTGGCACGACTTCAGACTCCGTCTGTAAGTTTATGAAATAGACAACAAGGAAGATAAACAAACAAACTAATTCGTCCCCAGTGGAGTCGCCATTTTGTTACAGGGAAAAGTGTCTACTCAGAACTGCTTATCCCACTGAGGTGTGATAGCTGCCTTAGAAACAAACAAAGTAAAGATACTTTCGTTTTTCCTTTATGAAGTATAGATAGAGAAGAACAAAGAAGACCAACCTCTGTCTTGCGCTAATCTCCTGGTTCGATTCCTCTCTTCCTTGATAGTCTTTCGCTACTTGTTCCCTTGCACGCCCAGCTTCACAGAGTAACTGTAAGATCACAGTATCATAACACTATACAAGAACATGGATCTATAATCATAAACAATCTAGGATCAGATGTAAATTGACCATACAAATGTAGCAAATATAAATGACACAAGAGTATGGAGGAAAACTTGAATAGCTTTTATTGATAAACAAGAAAGAGCCAAGGGGAGTTACAACCAGTTGTTCTGACCCAGCATCATCCTCTCAGCAAGGAAGCCCCTCTTCACCTCATATAAAGCTTAGATCACCCAACAATCTGATGTTTTATCTCAAGAAACCAACAAAAATTCCTTTCAATATGCAAAATTCCCACCTCTGGATCTCTGGGATGAGGGATCCATATATAGATATCTGTAAGGGAGATGAGACAGCTTGTGATTTGATTAGTGCCTTCCCTCTGATAGTTCTTGCTTCCACTTGGAGATTGATGATCTCTTACTCATCCTTGGTCAAATTCAGAGAGGCAAGTGTCACAGGAGAAGTTTCTGGAAGCTTCCATTGCCTCTCCACCTCGCGGAATGACACTGCCATTTGTCAATTCTCGCCCATCGCACCCCATAGAAGGGATTTTTGAAATGCAACACACCCACACAGTGTGTTTAGGTGAGATGCAACGCACTTAGCCTATGGAGCAGCTGAAATGATCCTGTTTTGACCAATTATGAGCAGTTTTTCATGGAGAACTTCTAGGAGAAGCTGTAATCAGTTGACCTTGTTCCTTTAGGGGTTAGAACAACACTTTTAGGGACTTAGGAGCCCTTGGTTTATGGAAATTTCATGGTTGGGGTTGTAGTGCCCAAAAATGTCTATAACAGTCACATCCATCAGTCCAAGCTTCTCTTTGAAGACCAAGAACTTCCCTTTCCATTAGAGAACTTTTGAGGTCTAAAATAGGCCTCCTAAGAAAAATGTACAACAAAAATAAAATTTCTAAGAACCAATAGGATTCAAGATGATGATGTCAACAATGGGGGATGATTCACCATTTTTTGGGTAAAAAGGTAAAAAGATTAAAAAATAATAAAACTACTTTTTCAACTTTTATTTTCAACTTATCTCCCTAAGGTTTTACTCATTTCGAGTGGAAGTACTGGTTGGACACAAAATTTAACTCATCATCAAAGGAATACCCATGTTGCATACTTTTGATGGACCCTGCTACACGAAAAATGAGAAATACATGAAAAAATGTGGTTGTAATCATGTTTTTCATGTATTTCTCATTTTTCATGTAGCGGGGTCCATAGAAAGTATGAAGCATGGGTACTCCTTGGATGAGGAATCAAATTCTGCATCCAATGAGTGTTTACGCTCGAAATTTAAGTAAACCCATAGGGAGATAAGTTGAAAATACAAGTTGAAAAAATAGTTTTTTCTTTTTTCCATCGAAAATTTGATGATGTAATCTAAACTTATTTTATTATTTCCACTATTATTTTATAATTTCCTTAGGAGGCCCATTTTATACCTCAAAATTCCCCTAATGATTAGTTCCTTAGTAAGTATATATGTTATTTTCCCATCGATCATGTGATGGAGTCTCACGACTCCTCTCTGCACAATGTCTCGAATGTAGTTATACATGATCTCAACATGCTTTGGCTTGTCATGAAATACGAGATTATCTGCCAAATGGATCCCACTCTTGTTGTCACAATACATGACTATTGTATCCAAAACCTTCTCAAATAGATCTCCAAAGAACTTCATGAACTAGAATGCCTCACATATAGTCATGCTAACAACAATGTATTATGCCTTGGTCATGCTTAAAGCTACATAATTTTGTTTCCTGCTCATCTAAGATATCACCGCAAACCCCAAACTAAAGTAGCACCTTGATGTGCTCTTCCTCTCAATAACATTTCCATCCCATTCAGCATCAGTGTATCCAAATCAAGAACTCATTTTCCAGCTACTAGCATATGGTATGCCGATGCAAACTCTAGATCATTTTTGCATAGTTGCGGCCATCCAAAGGTCTCATGACCAAAAGAGTTGAGAACAGTAATCAGTGTTGCAACTGGTTGTTGGTTGAGGAAGTCCGCAACATGATTGGCGATTCGCTTCTTTTATTTAATGTTCAAGTGGAATTTTTGCAGATATGTAGACCACTTCTGATGGTGATCGTTCTGCGACTTTCCCTGTGTCTGTATAAACTGAAGAGGTCGGTGATCAGTGTGGATGACCATCTCCTTCCCTAGAATGTAGTGCTTCCATTGTCAGCAAGCCTGCACGATGGAATACATCTCTTTGTCATAGGTAGGGTACTTCTGAATTGTATCGGAAAGTGTCTCCCTATGATAGGCCATTGGATGCCCGTGTTGGGTGAAGACTGCACCAAAAACATAGTCTGAGGCATCTGTCTTGATTTCAAATGGTTGTTGCAGGTCTGGAAGTGTGGGTATCAGTGTAGAGCAGAGGTGGTGC
This sequence comes from Pinus tabuliformis, assembly GCA_031772625.1. NCBI lineage: Eukaryota > Viridiplantae > Streptophyta > Pinopsida > Pinales > Pinaceae > Pinus > Pinus tabuliformis. Next base: position 759,798,078 of record CM062811.1, read on the forward strand.
TTCAACTCAACAAACGCCTTATGTTGGGAATTGGACCAAGAAAAATTTTCTTTCGCCCCACCCTTAGTAATTAGGCTCAAAGGCCAAGTGATATGGGAGAATCCCAACACGAACCTCCGATAAAAAATTGCAAGGCCCAAAAAGCTGCAAAGCTCCATTAGAGTGGTCAGGGCTGGCCAATCCTGAATGACTTGGATCTTGGTCAGGTCCACATGCATGCAACACTCATCTATGATGTAACCCAAGTATTGGACCTAGCTCATGCCCATGGTGCATTTCCCCAAGTTGGCACACAGTTTGTGTTGTCGAACGGTTTGCAGGACCTACCGAATGTGTTGCAAGTGTTCTTCCCAACTCTTGATGAAGATGAGGATGTTTTCTAGATAAACCACCATGAACAAGTTGGTGAAGGGTTTCAATATGTCATCCATTAGCCTCATAAAAGTAGCAAGGGCATTTCTCAACCTGAAGGGCATAACCAACCATTCAAAAAGGCCTTATTTCGAGTTAAAGGTAGTCTTCCATATACCTGTGGGTTGTATTGGAACTTGGTGATCTACAAGACTTCAAATCAATCTTGCTGAAATACTTGGCCCCCTTGAGTTGGTCCAACATGTCATCAATCTATGGGATTGGATACCTATTTCTGACAATGATTTTTTTTAGTGCCCGATAATCAATGCATAGCCTCCAGGTCTCATCCTTATTTTGTACAAGTATAATCGAGCTCCCACAAGGAAAGGAACTTGGTCGGATGTGCCCTGTTTGCAGCAACTCTTGTATTTTCCACTTAATCTCTTCATTTTCCATAATGGAGCAATGATATATCGACCCGTTGGGAGAGGTGCTCCGGGAGTCATATCAATTGCATGCTTGACCCGACAATGCAAGGGTACCCCTATGGGTGAGGAGAATATGTCCCTGTATTCTTCTGCAACCATATCCACCTACTTCTGCTACTTGGAGGAACCCTTCCCTGGGACCATGGATGTGGCCACAACCTTCCCCTTACTTTGAGAGTGAATCATAAAGAAAACAAATTTCCTAGTCTAGGAGATGACCTTAATGCATTTCTTAGTAGATATCAAAGAGATGGCAGTAGGTGGGGCTACCTCCTGTATCTTGTATAACTTAGTACCCAAAGAAATAATAAGAGAGAAAGGTCTAGACTCATATACAGCATGTCGCTTCCATAAGTATGGTTTTCCTAATAATACATCACAAACTTCAAGAGGAGTAATGTCACATAGTACCTCATTTGTGAAGGGCTTGATGTTGTAGGGAAGGAGGTACTATTGGTTGATGCGGAGATCTCATCATTGGTGAAGCCACTCGATGGTGTACAGTTAAGGATTGCATGTAGTCAGTAGGCCCAGCCGCTTCATGACCTCTACTGAAATGAGATTCTTTTGGCTCCTGATGTTGACAATGAACTGCAACGGAGAACCCTTCACCCACATCTATGAGTGGAATAGGCGTTCCCCATCTTTTGGATCTTTAGGCTCAATCTTCTAGATCTTTATGGTGGCCACAATGGCACAAGGCTCTACGTCAATGATCTGCTTCCATTTCTCATTCCCCTTGTTAGTTTTTGACTAAAAGTCATAACATACATAGGACTCAAAAGCCTTCAACTCAGCCACTAGTGACTGCTTAGCCCGACACTAACTTGTGTTGTGAGTGGAGCTCTATAGAACTCACACCACTTTTATGTGTACTTCTTTGTCTTCGTGGTATTGTTCTTTGCTTGCAGATTTGGTGGGTTATCCTAGGACACTCCCCTTGACTTTTCCCTTTATTGTATGGTTTGGGGGCGTCTTTCCCTTGCTTCAGATTCACAGATCCAAAGTCTCGCTTTTTTTGTTTAAGCTTCTTCTCAATATTGATAGTGTATTGGTACATTGTCCCAAGCAAGGAGATGTGCAAGAACTCCATCTCATCCTGGATGTACCTGTGTAGGAATTCGCGGTACTTGAGTACCAAATTTTTCTCAAAATCCTTGATACCCAACTTCGTGTGAAGGATATGAAAAAAAATGGTAAAATCTGACACATCTTAGTCCCTTCCTATCGCAATGTGGTCTACTTTATGTATTTATCCTCATAGCTCCTGACAGGTTAGTACTACTCCTTGATGGCGTCCTAAAATGAATCCCAAGTGGGTGAGGCCGAAAATAGTGAGGGTTTACTTTCATCCTTCTTCTCACAGTAGGTTTCCCACTAGTCCTTGATGTGGGGGGCAACTTTGAGAAGAGAAAAATTAATCTTTTCCTAGCAGAAAAAATCATGAACAGAAAAATATCCTTCTAGCAAATTTAACCATTTATCTATTTTTTCTGAATCTATCTGACCCTGAAATGTGGGAATTTCAAAGCTAGCTTGTACCTTAAAGGGTGTGGTGCTTCCAGAGTAGCTGTTAGAAGTAGATGCATCGCCCTTGGGTAGTCGTTGAAGGATCTGGGAAAAGTTGTCCATCATCGTGTTCCTTTGTCACTTAAGGGCTTCTTCGAGCAATATTTTGAAAGGATCTCCTAACCCCTTATCTTTGTTTTCTTTCGCCATGAGAGGTCATCGGGATTTGTGAGGCTAGTCTTGCAAAGGTTCAACTAGCTCAAGGCCTAACTCCTTATATCTCGACCTCATTGGGGACATGCAAATAAAAAAAGAGAAAGAGCAGACCGCTCTAATACCACTAATCTGAATTTAAACAGGAATGCAACAAATTACAGATATAACTATAAATAAAGAGATGCAATAGAAATATCACTTCATTTCATTAATATCAAATACTGAAATATTCTTACAAACAGAATGGAAATAAGACTAGCTTAGGAGATGGTATCTTATCTCTGAGAAGAGATATGGTGGCTATATGCCTCTGAACTATGTTACAATGAGGCTCAAGGGCCTATTTATTATTGGAAAACATGAGAAATCCCTAAACAACCAAAACCCTAACTCCAAGAGATGTAACGCCAAGATTTTTTGGGCCCCGTTGGGGTTAGTTGGGCAACCAACTTCCCAAGGCCATAACTTAGTCATATTATCTTTGTTTGGCGCGATGATACCTTATTGGAAAGGTCTCTCTATGTACTATGATTTTTTCCACAAGCCCTTACCTATGGCCATGGCCCTATAGCGAACCTCAAAAAAACGTTGTTTAGGGGGTCAAAACTTCTTTGGAAGTTCGGGACTCGAAAAACTGCTAAAAATAGTAAATTCTGAAATAAACAAGGAAACAAATGAAACCAACTGGAGGTCTAGGTGGAATAGGTGGGTGGCCACCAATATCCACCTAGATCATATCTTCTTTGGCTTGTATTCACTTGGCTCTGAATACATGTTAATTTTCCACTATTTTATATTATTACAATCACTTTGGCCCAATTATTTTATTCAATTAGCATTCTTTCAATACAATTTATTCTTTAAATTATCAAGGGAAATTGTATATAGAACATTAAATTCAATGGACAATAGAATACAATAAAGAGAAATAAGGGACATGAGGATTTTGGTCAAAGACCAGGGGAAAACTATTTCAAATTATTCGTATTATTATATTGTCATAAAATGTTCAACAAAGAGATATTACAATGTTCTGATTCATTAATCACAAGATTATCTAGCAAAACTAACCAAACAATATCCAAGAGATGAGTCCAATAGATAGATATGGTTCAAATCAGAGTTTCCAATCTTGTGGCCAACGATCAAAGTTTGTCATCAATTGTTCAAATTAACTTAGATCATAGTCGCACAGACCTAGTGTCCATGAAAGTAGTTGTAACTCTCCATACATAGGGAGAACCCTATCATTCGAGCAACTATAGCCAATAATTCCATGTTCTAACCTTACAACTACATAACAAGTTCCCCTCTTCACACATGGGAGTTTAAACCCTACAATTTCAAACCTGTGCTAACCAATTTCGCAAACCAACCTCAAATCTGTGTGAGCCAAAACCAAAGAAGAGAGAGAAGAAGATGCTTGTTGATGATGTACAAATGAGTTTCACTTGACTTGTATTCATATGCTTCCAAGGATGTCCAATTTCTCTTTAAATTCAACCTGTCTTTTTTTGTTCATGTGGGTTTCCTCTTTAAAAATACATTTTTCGTTAACATGATTAAATTTTTCCAAGGGCTAGGAGGGGTCTTTCTTTATGAGGAAGATATTCCAAAGGAAGGAATTTGTCCATGAGCTTCCAAATTAACATGTCTTAAAATTTTATATAGTGAGTTTATGGATCCAATAATCCACTAGTGTCCCCCCTACATTTGACATCCATCCTTTGGAAATGGAAAATAGGTATCAAACTTGAAGTTAGAAGAGGATTCCCAAAGTTGTACCTTCATAATCTCTTTGAAATCATGGGTGGTCTCTTATTCCAAATTGGTATTTTGTGCCTGAGATTCTTCATAAGAATGATCATGATGGTCAAGGCATTATGGTTGACATTAAGTGTTGAGCATGCATTAAAAGCTAAAAAATAAATAGTGTTGGAATAGAGAAACAATAAATCACTGGGAGAAAACTCCCTAGAATATGTCATTGGAAATAATATTTGGGTGGGAGGGTAGCCTCCAATGAACTAAGATATAAGATATCAACCATGGTGGGAGGGTGGCCTCCAATGAACAAAGATACAAGAGAGAGAGAATCTAGGGTGGGAGGGAGGCCTCCAATCAATCTAAAGAAAGGTTGATGCTAAATATGTATGTTCTAGGTGGGTATTGATCAAAATAGAACTAAAACTAATTCTAGGAGAAATTGGGATGGAGGGAAAACCTAAAGGAACCTAATTTTGGACAAATTCTAGGTGGCATGGACCCAATCAACCATATGTGTGTGAATAACAGACATGCATTGTAGGCTACAATACCAAATCGAAAGGGTGCATTGTTCAAATATATAGAAGATGAATGCAGGAAGGAGAAAAACCTAGAAAAATAATAGGAGCCAAAAAAAATTCTTATCCTCCATTTCTCAATTGAATTCTTGTAAAGAGAAACAAAGGACTGATATAAGTTAATTTATGAATTCAATTTTATCTACTTAGTTTATCATTAAGAACAAAACATACATGGAACTTTATGCATGTTGTACATTTGTTTATCTTGCTATTCTACCCTATAAGAGAGTGATGTACATGCTATAGATAGGTGCACCCACATTCCATACCACTATGAGTAGTTGGAAGGAAAAGTTTCCCAAAATATTATATGTTTTTTCCTCTTGTTGGTAGCATTCTAATTCACGGTTCTTTTGACCATGTTTTTTTCTCCTTTTAATTTTGTTGATATTTAATTTTTCATGCTTTCCTTGACTACACAACACTTCATCTTTTAGAGACAATGGACTGGACAAGTGTGTGGCCCTTCATATTGTCAATCGCTCCTATGATGTCATCATAAATATCCTAGCCTCTAGCTTCCACTAGAGTCAACCATCTCAATTGTTGATTCTTTTTCATTGTTGAGCCATTAAAACCATTCAACTTCTATTTCAATCTAAATTTGGATCAATGACACATAAATGATAAATATTGCAACTATGAAAATGGCCCTAGCCTATATGTCTTAGTGGGAACCCCATAAAATAAAATGTAAAGAATGTTGATCTCATCACTATGTTGGGAAACTTCATACAAGTTATGCATGACAAACTTTACCAAAAATATCAATATGAAATTGAAACTATGCCAACATTGTGACTAAAAAGTGTATGACTACATCAATGAGTTTAACCTTCTTGAATATCGCAATATATTGAACCAATAATCAATTACAAACTCAAGTTGATTTTAGTAAATTCACTTAGTGAAGCATCTAGGTTCATAGAGACCAATGAATAGAAATGAAAGCTTAATAATCATGCCAGTCCTCTGGGAGACTAATAAAGGAAATTTCAAGCCTGATGATTAAAAAAACCATAGAATATGCAATATAACCATAGTTAGAAGAACATTGCATCATCTTAGCAATGATCTATAATAAAAAAATAGGAACTTGAGTCATCACCATCAATACAAACAGTAAGTAGATTTATAAAGGTGCAACATACACAAGACAACCGTGTATTTCAATAACAACTACAATGCATGTAAAACTCTTTCAGGACATTTTTTCGATCTCCACGCACTAGATCAAAGGTAACAAATTTTTCTCACAACACATATCAATAATATCGAGCATAATTAATTCATAGGAAGAAAACAAGTGTATCATTGTAGGGTTAATGTGGGTATATTTAAAACCTTCTCATTTCATGTCTAAAAATGGAAATCAAGAAAATATTTTCTCTCATCGATTGAAGGAAGATAAACCTGTGACAAAGAATAATATAGCCTACCTAGCAAATGATATTGTCACATAATATGCTGACACATGTACAACTCAATAAATAATAATATGACATGTAGCATCCATGTTGGAAAAAGTAATGCTAAAAGAAGAAACATAACACCAAAAAATCATTACAGGAGGTGGTCACATGGGGTGTGGCTCACTAGCAACATTTTGAGTATTTACTGACAAATTCAAAGGGGGGTCTTCTCTTTTCAAGGATAAATAAATATCCAATAAGGATGAATGTCAAAGACAAGGGGATGGACTAATTCCTCATATTAAGCTAGGAATGAGAACTAGAAGGGAAATATTGGCACATGCATACATTGAAAACTCAAAAAAAGTTCATTTCTAAATCAAGAGGATGAAGTATAGTGTATCAATATATCCACAAGGAATAAAGATTGCCTTAGAACCAAATTATAATCTATGAAATATACCCAAAGAAATAAATATGCACAAAACTTGTAATAAAGAGTGTATATCCCTATTTCTCATTCTTGATTATAACAAGAGCCAAACAAATCCATTTATTGCTAGTTTTCCCAAATGGGGTTATAGGGTAAATTTTGTGTTATTATTGTGTGTTGTGATTGATTTGTTCAATGTTTTTTTATGTATTTAATTATCATATACATGCATTATATCAATTGAATTAATTCGCAAGAGAATAATGAATCAAGATAAACATTTTAATTTCAACAAAATTAATTAATATCCATGCCAATGAATGAACCTAAACATACCCTTAGTAATCAAGAATCACTATATCAACTAGAATTTTCTTATCCCATGGAATTTAAGAACATATACATATCACTTTTGATATTTGTAAATTATCACTTGTATCATTTGGAAATAGAGTGAAGTTGGAACCATTGACCATTATTAATGAATTGGGTTACAAGTTGAAATAGAATTACACCCACTCCTCACGATAAGCAATTTTGTAACAAGAACATAAGTGTTTCATATCTTGATGTCATATTGAAATTGACAAGGGTTGATATTTAAAAAGGATGTACAGTGATAAACAATTGATTTGACAAATAATAATTTCCATTTTAGTGAATTACCAAGCCGCCTAACTTTCCTATAGAAACCATTACCTCAAAGCTCTAGTATTTTTTAACCTTTGATGAAATTGACTTGAAAATGCTCCTTTTTTTGGAAGGTTTCATGATAGAAATAGAAAATATGATTTTGAATCATTTGAGAATATTTTGAGGGCTCTTTTCCTTTGGGAAATCCACAAGCCCCTAATGTTCCAAAAAGTTTTTAGTTAACATTCATAGTAGTGTGGCTTGTCAACCTAAGGACCTACTTAATGGATTTTCATTGTCTTGATGTAATCTCCTCCACATATTTTTTTCACTTCCTATAGATAAGAAGGATGATAATTTATATCTGTAGAGTATCCCACTAATTAACAAGCATCAACTTCCCTACCTTGACAGTAACTTTTTCATTTTTACCTTCTTCTCAACATTTAAATCCTCCATAACTTTACTAATATGAAGCAATGGAAAGGGAAAGAATCATTTTCTCATTAATTGAAATAATTTTGTAGTTGACCAGAAAGAATTACTTTCTCATTAATTGAATTCAATTCATAATCAACCAAAATTATTTCTAGTTGATCGTATTCATGCTTTGCATATACATTTATAGGTTTCTTCCCCAAAGGCTTAAACACATGAACATCCCTTTTAACCATGCACATTTGAAGAGATGAAGAATTGGAAAGAGAAAGATTCATTTTCTCATTACTTGAAGTAATTTTGTAATTAACCAAAAGTAATCACTTTCTCATTATTTGAATTCAATTCATAGTTAACCAAAAAACATTCTATTTGATAAGATGCATCCTTCACATCTACATTTCTAGATTCCTTCTCAAAAGGTTCAAACACACACACATTATTTTTAACCATGCACATATACATATTTTAAGTCATGAATTATATTATTCCATGGCCCTTTAAAGACACTTTTGTTGGGTGTGTGTTATATTGTTTCCATGACTAGCCTTAGTAGCGAAGCCAAGGGGTTAGAGGGGGGGCGGCTAGCCCCCTCTTAGTTGTGTCAGGCATAGTGGGGGGGTCACAGGGGAGTGACTTCCCCCCCTAATCAGGGGGTTTGAGGGGGGTGGTAGCCCCCCTCTATGGGGTCCAGGGCAACACCTCTGTAAAAAAAAAAAATTGGACCCTCTAATAGGTGGGCGGACCTACCTATGGTTTTGTGCGTGATTTTCGCACATGGTTTTGGTATTTGTATATCCAGTCAAGGGAACTACGATTATGCTCTAATATGGTGTTAATAGATTGGGGTTTATGGATGCTTTGACATGTATATATATGTATTTTAACATTGAAAGGAATATAATGAAAAATCAATCTAGTAGTCTCGGTTTTGGGATCCAGGGGAAATCTCCATGTATACCTTTTTTATGTTTTATTCTCTCATCATTGTTTATTTTCTATTTTAGAATTCGTATGTAGGTAATTTCTATACGGAGTTAAAACCTACATTTGGTGTCATAGTTGTTTTGGCTTCAAGGGGATGCCTTTATTGCTGAGGGGTTTTTCTCAGGCATGTGGTGGACATTGTTCAATGGGAGATCTATGGGATCAATTCTTGTGGTGAAAGAAGATGGCGAGCAGTGGAAATATAGAGATTGAGAAATTTAATGGTCACATTTTTGAGTTGTGGAAACTCAAGATGGAGGATGTGCTAGTGGATAAATATCAATGGATCACGGTAGATTCGGGTACTAAACCAACGGAAATGTCAGCTGAAGATTGGGTGAAGTTGGATTGGAAGAGAAAGAGCACAATACAGTTGTGTATCTTAGATTCAGTATTGTTGAATGTATCAAGGGAAGCTTTGGCAAAGGCTTTGTGGGACAAGTTAGGGACTTTGTAGCAATCTAATCCTCTGGTGAATAAATTGTTCCTACTAAAAACGTTGTATAACCTGAGGATAAAGGATGGAGACTCAGTGACAGAGCATCTGAACACCTTTAATAATGTGGTAAGCTAGTTGTTATATGTCGATATAAAAATTTCATATGAAGATAAGTGCATTAGTTTGTTGTGTTCTCTACCATATTTGTGGGATAGTCTGGTTGTTGCAATAGGTAGCAATGTGACTTCCTTGTAGTTTGATGAAATAGTCTCATCCTTGATGTCGAAGGAGATGAGACGGAAAAATATGAAGGGCCAGAATGGTGATGCCTTGTCTGTACAACGACGGTCCCAAAAAAAACAAAAAAAAACAAAAAGACAAAAATAAAAAACAAAACAAAAACATAAAACACAAAATACAAAAAAACAAAATCCTCGAGTGGGAGATCCAAATATCCAGGAAAACCTATAAAGGTGTGCTAGAAATGCTGAAAGGAATGGCACTTCAAAAAGGACTGTAGATATAAATCTCTTGAGAAAGGAAAGGTATTTGATGATGCTCCTTCTGCAAAGGCGAAAACTGTCTCAAATGAAGGTGGGGATGTGTACTTGGATTCTTCTTCAAGTACACATTTAGATCATGAGGCATGGTTGGTTGACTCAGGTGCATCCTTTCATTTCACTCCCCACATGGAGTGGTTCTACAAGTATGATAAATATGATGGTGGTGATGTCTTCTTAGGGGATGAGAGAAAGGCTAGAATCGTCAGTCATAGAAAATTCAAGTTGAAGTTGCAAGGTGGGAGGATTATAACACCTCTGGGTGTTCTGCATATTCTTGTATTAGCAAAAAATATGATTTTTGTAAGAAATCTAAATGATGCAGGTGTAAAAATAGTGTTCAAGAAAGATACGTGCAAGATGGTTTGGGGAGCACTAGTATTGATGTAGGGAGTTCAGATTGGAACTTTGTACAAGCTTCAGGGTAGTGTTGTTATTGATGGGTGCAAAAGTTATGTGGTTCCTCAAAGTGGAGTAGAAAATCTAGTGGTCTCTAGATAAAAGACCATGTTATGGCATCAAAGGCTTGGACATATTAGGGAGAAGGGCCTTTGAATACTCCATGATAATGGTATGGTAGAATGTATGTCTATTTCCTCTCCAGATTTTGATTTCTTTGAAAATTGTGTATATGTGAAGCAGAATCAGGTGAGCTTCCCCTCTAGTGCTAAGAGGGTTAAACAGATACTAGAGCTTGTGCATAGTGATGTGTTTGGACCTGTCTCGGTTCCATCATTGGGTAAGTTTATGTACTATGTATCATTTATAGATGACTTCTCACGGAATACATGGATATATTTCCTTAGGAAGAAATATGGAGTCCTTGACAGATTTAAAGAATTTAAGGCTCTGGTGGAAAACCAGACAGAGAAGAAGATAAAGGTGTTGAGGATAGATAACGATGGAGAGTTTTGCAAGAAGTAATTTAAAGATTTTTGTAAGAAGTGTGGTATAGCACTGCAGAAGACTACTCCATACATACCTCATCAAAATGGAGTTGCAGAAAGAATGAACAAGACATTGATGGAAAAGGTAAGAATCATGCTCAGTGGTGTTGGGTTAGGACAGGAATTTTAGGTAGAGATGGTGGAGATTGCATGTTACCTGGTCAATAGATCACCTTCATCGGTGTTGGAGGATAAGACTCCATAAGAGGTATGGATTAGTAAGAAACCCTCTCTTTCACATCTGAGGGTATTTAGATGTGATGCATATGTACATGTTCCAAAGGATAAAAGAACCAAGTTGGATACCAAATCTGAAAGGTGCGCCTTTATTGGGTATAAGGATGGTTTAAAAGGTTATAAGCTTTGGAACTGAGAAACAAGGAAGGTTGTGTATAGCCATGATGTGGTGTTTAGAGAGGTGAAAGATGTTATTAAACATGAAGTCCTACCAAAGGAACCTGAGAAGATAGAGTTTGAGCTAAAAGAGGAGGAATAAGACTCTACAACAGAAAATGAATCAGAATATGAAGAGCCACAAACTCTAGCTATGAGAAGATCAGTTTCAGAAAGAAGGTAACCAAAAAGGTATAGTCCAACTGCTTTATGTTCAAATTTTTCTTTATCTATTACTGATGATGATCCCAGAACTGTTAGGGAAGCAGTAGATTCAGAGGATGGAAAACTCCAGAAAGAGGCCATGGTTGATGAAATGGCATCTTTGCACCAAAATGAGGTTTGGGATCTGGTGGAGTTTCTGGCTAGAAGGAGACCCATTGGAATAAAATGGGTGTTTAAGAAGAAGATGAATGCAAAAGGCAAGGTGGATAAATACAAATCTTGGTTGGTAGAAAAATGTTATTCCCATGTGTCGGGAATTGATTTTGGTGATATTTTTTCTCCTGTTTCCAAGATATCTTCTATTAGATTACATTTATATGTTGTTGTTGTTGTTGCTTTTGATTTTGAGGTAGAACAGATGGATGTGAAGACAACATTTCTTCAAGGGGATCTAGAAGAAGAGATATACATGAAAAAACTTGAAGGCTTTGTGGTTAAGGGTAAGAAAGAAATGGTATGCAGGTTAAAAAAGTCTTTGTATGGGTTAATAAAGTCACCAAGAATGTGGTATCACAAATTTGATACATATTTACGGGGACTTGGCTTCACTAGAAGCAAAGCATATCATTGTGTGTATTTTAAATTAACTGGTAACCGTGTTATTTATTTGGTCTTGTATGTGTATGATATGTTGTTAATTGGAAATAACAAAGAAATTATCCATGAATTAAAGACCCAATTGTCCTCCAAATTCGACATGAAAGATTTTGGTGCTGCAAACTAGATTTTGGGAACGAAAATTAAACGAGATTGGGCAAAGAGGAAGCTCTAGTTAAACTAGAGGAAGATTTTTGAGACAATATTGCAGAGGTTTAATATGCAAGATAGTAAAACAGTGAAGGTTCCTATTCCTATAGGTGTAAATTTATCTGTTGAACAGTGTCCCAAGACACAATATGAGGAAGAGGGCATGTCTCGTGTTCCATATGTAAGTGCAATCGGTAGCTTGATGTATGAAATGGTATGTAGTAGACCAGAAATTGCACATGCAATGGGAGTATTGAGCATATTTATGTCAAAACCATGGAAGGAGCATTGGTCCAACAATAATGAAGTGGGTTTTGAGGTATTTGTGTGGCACTAGTGATTATGGTATGTGCTACCAAGGAAGACCAGGATTAGATAGATTTTTGGACATTCGTGGCTTTGTTGATGCAGACTGGGTTGGAGATCTGAATCAGAGAAGATCTAAAGTGTGTATGTGTTTAACCTATTTGGAGGTGTAGTCAGTTGGATGAGTAAGAGATAGTTTGTAGTGGCACTTTCAACTACATGGGCAGAATACATGGCACCCACTCATGCAAGAAATGAAGCAGTTTGGTTGCAAAGATTGTGTTCAAGTATGGGGTTAGTACAATGAGACATAAGGATAGACTGTGATAGCCAACGTTAAATTTTATTGGCAAAGAACCCTGCTTATCATTCAAAGACAAAGAACATTGATGTTCAGTATGACTTTGTAAGGGATATGGTTGAGGACAAAAATGTGTTTTTGGTAAAGGTGGAAATTTTGAAGAATACTGCAAATGCATTGACAAAGTTTGTGAGCACTGAGAAGTTATCTTGGTGTAGAGAAACAATGGGCATTGCAGGGTTGGACCAATGTCTAATCTCTCTTGTGGCTGCCTATGGAAAGAAAACAACAAATGGGATAATTTTGGGTGTTGTTATATTCTTTCCACGACTAGCCCTAGTAGCGAAGTCGGGGGATTAGAGGGGGTGTGGCTAGTATAGCCTTCGTTGCACTAGGCGCAACCAGGGGGTCACAAGGGGGAGCATAAACCCCCCCTGTCAGGGGGTTTGAGCGCCCTCCTCTATGAGGTCCGAGGCAGTACCCTGGGGAAAAAAAAATTGGATCCTATATTAGGTGGGCAGACCTACCTATGGTTTTGTATGTGGTTTTGCACATGGTTTTAGGCATAATGGTTTTCTTCCCATGGTATTTTGTAGATTCGTTCAAGGGAACTATGGTTATGTTCTAATCAAGGGTTAATGAATTGGGGTTTATGGATGCTTCAGCATGTATATATATGTATTTTAACATTGAAAGGAATATAATTAAAAATCAATCTCGTAGTCCCAGTTTAGGGATCCAGGGGGAAATCTCTGTGTATATATGTTTTATGTTTTATTCTCTCTCCATTGTTTATTATATGTTTCTAGAATTCGTATGCAGGTAATTTTTGTACGGGGTTAAAACCTACAATTTTTAACTACAATTCTAATCCAAATTTAAGAAGGGAACGAAATGAAATATATATATATATATATATATATATATATATTTATTTATTTAAAATCAAAACAATGATACAGTGAAACTAAACTACAATTAATAAATAGAATTGTTGAAATTGTTTACATGCATACTGAAAGAAAACTAGCTCGAATGGTGGTACCTTATATCTGAGAAGATATGTCATGGCTACGCACCTTCCTAAACTTTTTTACAATGAGGCTCAAGGAATTTTTTAGTGAGAAGAAACAATAAGAAACCCTAAACATCTAAAACCCAAACCCTAGGAGATGAAGCATCGAAGGCGTATGCGACCCGATGGGGTAAGTTGGAACATCAACTTCCTAGGGTTGTAAATTTGGCATATGATCTATGTTTGGGACACACGATAGCCCACTATAAAGGTATATCTGAGGTTAAAAACTTCTAAACATTGACATAGTCTATGACTATCATTGGCCTACTTCCTGAAAAATATCTAGGGCCTCAAAATGATTGTAAAAGTTCAGGACCTTAAAACTGCCAAAAATAGAAAATTGCCAAAGTAGGAAAATTGTGTTGCGAGCCAATGGAATAGGTGGGTTGCCACCAAGATTTACCTAGATCATTACTCACCCAAAAGGAATCAATGTTCTCTATTGCATCGAGTTCCTCCATGATATGGGGAAACTTCTGCTAAACTTGGTCCCTAGTGAACCACTTTCCTTGGTGCAGGAGTTGACTTGCTTTGACAACTTGATACAACAAGATACTCTATTGATGAGTGTTATTAATTTGTTTTTCCATGATATGGTCATTTGTGGAATTTTCAATGCAATCTAGGTTTAGCTCTATTGGTTTCAGCTACTCTACAATTTCTGATGTGTCCAAAAATAGTGGAAAGTATGGTCGAAGGTAGTCCACATTGAACATTGGGTTGAAGCCAAGGAATGAGGGGATAATTAGCTCAAAATAATTTTCACCCACTTACTTGGTTATGGTGTAAGTTCCATAGCAGATAATTTGAAGCTTTTGATGGGCCCCTGCAAGGCATTCCTTCTACAAATGTAACCAAACCTTGCCTCCCACCTGAAACTTGTGTGGCGCCCGGTGTTGATCATGACATTGTTTATATTTAGCATTAGATTTGTGTAATATATCATGGAACTATTCATGAATGTGTTGAAATAATTTAATAAATTCGGTAGCTTTGTTAGCTTCAAAGTGAACATGTGCATATTCTTCCTGTGTAGTTGCAAGGGGCAGTGTGACATCAATGGGACACAATGGTTGAAATCTCAGGACCACTTAAAAGGGGTTGTGGCTAGTTGAGGTATGGATAGATCTATTATATCTATGTTGAACATAGGAGAGACTCTCATCCCATGTTCATGGATACTTGGAGTTTTACATGTGTAAATTTTTCACAGTCGCCATGTTGATGACCTCTATTTTGCCATCAATATGTGGATGGAAGGCAGTCAACTTGGTGAGTTTGGTGTCCAAAATTGATTAGAGGCTCGACCAAAATTCACTTAGGAACTTGATATCCTGATCTGATATAATGGTCTGTGGGATTCTAAAATGTACGCACAACCATTTGAAGAACAGCTTGTTAGTGGCTCCTACTATGATACTCTTCTTACAAGAAGCCAGAATGGTCATCTTAGAAAATTATCAACGACCACAGATACATATTCCTTACCATGATTGGTAGAAGGAAGGATAGACATATAATCCATCAAGATGGGTTTCTAAGGTCATTTAGGAGTAGTAATATGGGTGTATAGGCCTTGCTTCTTAATGGTTGGTTTGGCTATGGTGCAAAAAGTGTAGGATTCAATATACTTTCTAACATCCTATCATAAGTTTGGCCAATAAAAATACTTTTGCAGTACTTCCACTATAGTCTCCACACCAAAGTTCCATGCTATCTAACTGTAATGTGCCTCACATATCATCTTGGCATGTTAGATTGAAGGACTGCGAAGGTGTCCCAATTAGCACAACAATCCATCTTGAAGCTAGAAGTCTAGAACTAGATTTCCAATCATCAACATCTTGTAGGTGGTAGAAAAATTTGAGTTGGTGTCTTATAGTTGCACCATCCATACGTCTCTTGCCCACAAGAGTTAAGAACGGTGTTCAGTTCCACAATCGGTGGCCGACTAAGGCAATCTACAACGTGATTGGTGTTACCATTCTTGTATTTAATGTTCAAATGGAATTTTTTTAGATAAGTGGACCATTTTTGATAGTGATCATTCTAAGTGTCTACATAAATTGAAGAGGATGGTGATTTGTGTGGATGATTGTCTCCTTCCCTAGAATATAATTTTTCCATTATCGGCGGGCCTACACGATGGAATACATTTCATTATCATAGGTGGGGTATCTTTAGATAGCATAAAAGAGTGTCTCACTATGATAGGCATAAGATTCCCTTATTGAGTGAGGATTTCACCAATAGCATAGTCGGATGCATCTGTATCCATCTCAAATGGTTGTTGCATGTCTAGCAAGGTGAGGATTGGTGCAAAGCAAAGGCAGTGTTTTAGTTCAATGAATGCCTTATGTCATGACTTGGACCATAAAATAAATTATTTTTCATCACCCTTGGTAATTTGACTTAAGGACCAAGTGATATGAGAGAACCCTGGCACAAATCTTCGATGGAAACTGGCAAGACCCAAGAAGTTGTGAAGCTTTGTTAGAGTCGTTGGTGTCAGCCAATCTCAAATGACTTGGAACTTATCAGGATCCACATGCACACCTTGCTCATCAATAACGTAACCCAAATATTAGACTTTTTCCATGCCAAAGGAGCATTTTTCCAAGTCATCAAATAGCTTGTGTTGTCACAGAGTGTGAAGGACCTGTTGATTATGTTATAAGTGTTATTCCCAACTCTTACTAAAGATGAGGATGTCATCTAGATATACAATCACAAACAAGTTGGTGAAATTCCATGTGTCATACATCAGCCTCATGAAATTTGCAGGGGAATTCATCAAACTGGAAGGCATTAACAACCACTCAAACAGACCCTCCTTGGATTTGAAGGCATTCTTCCACACATTTGTGGGTTCAATTGGAACTTGGTGATAGCCAAACTTCAAATCTATCTTGCTAAAGTACTTGCCCCCGTTGAGTTGGCCAAGAAGGTCATCAATCCATGGAATCAGGTATCTATTCCTTAATGTGAATTTTTTCAAATCCAGATAATCAATGTAGAGTCTACAAGTCCCATCCTTCTTTTGTATGAGTGCAATTGGGCTCTCACAAGGTGGGGAAAGTTTTTGGATGTGTTGTTTTTAACAACGTAAACTTTGAAATAGGAACTAATACGATTACCCATTTCGTTGAAATAACAAAAAAATCAAACTGATTTTGAAAAGTGGCGATGCATAATATATATATATAGCATAGTTTTTGACACTTTAAATTTTCTATGTACATTAGTTTTTAGAATGTTAATGATTTGCATGTTGATTTTAAAAAGTGTTGATTCTACATCAGACCCCTTTTTAAAAGGCTTATTTTTTTACTTTAAATTTTATAATGTATTAAATGTGAATAATTATTTTCTAAATTTAACAATTTTTGAAGTGGTCTTCTTCTTCATATTTTCTTGTTTTTCTTTTAATTTTTTTTTGTAGTGAGGTCTTTATTTTTTTGCATAGTTAAAGAAGAAGGTCGATATTTTAAAGTTTCGATATTCTACATATTTATATATCGTTAATTAATTTTTCAATGCACATCAAATAATTGTCTCTAAAAAAACAATAATTTTAACAATTGACATAAAAATAAACATTTTGAACATAAATATAACTAAAAAATTACACATTTTGATAATTTTTTTGCTAGAAATGACATGTCAAAATCACAATTTTTTTAGGAAATTTTTAACAAAAAATGATTAAATAATAGTTTCATTTGTACGAATTTCATGTCAAAAAATAATAATAATCATAGTTTTTTTCAAAAAATAATGATTCACATAAAAATTAAATCGAAAATCACATAATACAAATATTGAACATATAACAACATTAACTGAATACTTATTCTTCTCATAAAATGTCAAAGTCAAAACATTACAAGTATAATTAATTAATAGTTACAAAAAATGAGCTTGATTTCCAAGCATAACTTAAATTTAATCAACAATATCACATAATATAAACTCTTCATCCTCTAGAGTTTCATCATTGTCTTCTTCCAAAATATTTTCTGCTTCATTTTTCTCATTTTCCTCTTCTGATGGATCTTTGATATCTGTGAATCTCCCAATGTATGTCTTTCCAATCATTCCATCTAATGGTGGTTGAAGTTCCTTTTCCTTTTCACACGTGATTCATTAAAATCCTATTTCCTCAACCCAATTTCTTTCATTGCATCTGGAAGAAATTGAAGAGCATTAATTCTATGTTGAATAAATTTGCACTGTACTAGGTCTTTTTCAATGAAAATGCAATTTCTTCCTTTTTGTAGGCAACATGCTAATTTTGTACCTAATTATCAAGCACAAAAGAAATAATGAAGTAAATTAGTAAAATGACATATAAATTAAGAAAGAAGATATTGAAATTCAATTCTATATAATAAAACTTACTTGAGCCTGGAAATAAATCCAGAACCCAATATCCTTCATTTGCACATAAGTCTATAAGATAGTTAATCAATGACTATGGTTTTTGATAAATGTTAATTATTTCTCATTTTTCTTCTTTATCTTCATGTTTTAGTTTTTTCACAACAACATCATAAACCAGTACTTGGCTATGACTTTTTCCATCTACCTGATTAAGAAGCATAGAAGTATAGCTATCATCTTTTGTCCAACTATTAATATGGATGAACTCACAATCATTTATAATTGGTTGATCTTCATGGTTAAGAAGATTTGACTTTTTCCTGTAACATGAAATAGTAAAAGTTCAATTAACTTGTACATAAATGAAAATTTTAACATTAATCAAACATACAATTTCAACATCTTATCATGTAAGCTACATCCTTGAGTTTGTTTTCCCCTTGAAGCTTGTCAATAACATTGCCAATTGTGTGTTTGAATGAAATGTCACAAATCTCCATAATGGTGATGATGTGACTTCTACAAATCCCGCAACCACTTTACTAAGAGCTTGATAAGTATAAGGGTCACTATCATAGTCAATGTTTGGGATATTGAAACCATGGGAAATATCTACAATAACTAGGGAATAATCCCTTTTAGGTATGAGTTTAGAAATGTATTCATAGTCACCTTCTATTACTTGATATTGAATAGTGTCAAGCCCATTCCAAATGAAATGAGTAAGAGTTGGATCAAGTTCAACATTCCTGAGAGGTTGCTTTCTCAGTCTTTTGATCTTAATTTTTTCAATAAAGCTTTTGAAACTATCTGGTGCTCCATTTGAATCCTTCCTTATCTTTAATAAAATAAACAAATATATGTATAAGTTATAAAATAAATCAACATACATTTTTAAATATTTTAGTGTTGATGTAGAACTTGAATCTAGGTAGTTGCATACAACATCTCTCAACTATCTTCATTCAACAATTTAACCATTTGTTCTTGCATTTTTATGTAAACTTTGTGACTAAATAGATAAAGTAAAAAAATAATAATAAAATGAGATGTATAACAAATACTACCAATAACAATATGTTATATTTAAAATAAAATTATAATTTAGAAATAAGTAAAAATAATTCAATAAACTTACTTTTGAAATTCCTCGCACATTTCATCCAATGATAATTCCCCTGACTTCACATGAGATAATACTTCTTTGACAAGTTTTTCATCCTCCACTCCTTGCAATGCTCTCCAATGTGTGATAGTCATATCTTCTGGAAGCTGCTTCATTTCAAGACCTGATTTATTGTTGCTACATATCAATGGTTTAGACTTTTTGACCTTTTGGTTTTTAATGCCAATTTTCTCCCACATGCTAAAAATCTCATTAATCAATTCCCACATCTCTCTAGTTCTAAATGCCAATAGGAAAATGTTATCAATACTTTTGAATATATCAGAATGTATTTTGCCGCCTTTTGAATTGGTTTTTTCCTCAATTTTATAACCTATTTCCATACAACATTCCTTTCGAAATTCTAAAATAACATTTATCTTATCCCCACCACATTTGTCTTCAAATTCATTATGAATAAATCTAACCCTTTGGATGAAAGTCATAGACATCCTATACTTATTATCTGTATTATGATCCCATGCCAATAAATTTTCTTTTGTATCTAATAAACCATCATAAATGATACATTTCATTGTTTCAAAACATGGGTTATTGGGATATTCCTCCATCAATTGCCTTTGAGCTTTTACAGAATGGTTACCCCTAAGAACATAATAATTGTATTCAAAACATTTTTACTTATCAAATGCTTCTTTGTTGCGAACTTGAATTGGATCAACAAAAAGCACATAATCAACCACATGAGCATATGGATTGTACCTTATCAATGTCTTCAAGTTGCGAACATG
This sequence comes from Pinus tabuliformis, assembly GCA_031772625.1. NCBI lineage: Eukaryota > Viridiplantae > Streptophyta > Pinopsida > Pinales > Pinaceae > Pinus > Pinus tabuliformis. The sequence goes on from CM062811.1 coordinate 759,818,192, forward strand.
TAGGTGGAGTGGCTTTCTGATTTGATATTAAAATTGTCCTTCACTTGGCTTATAGATTTGTCTCACATTAAGCTGAAATGTATGACCACCCTCAATTAAGTTTGTCTTTGTCAAGTTACGTCGAATGGAATTTTGTTTTGTTTTAATAATGTCATCCTCTAAATTAGCTCCTAGTGTAATGATTTCCCTACTTTCTTTTGAATTTTCACTAGGATCTTCACTGTTGGCCTTGACTATTTGAGAATGATCAACTTTCATTTTCTTCCTTCTATTTTCTTATAGATAAGTAATATTCTCATCATTAAATAGAACAAATACATTCCTGGGCATTTTTACTTTTGGTCTTTTATGGCTCTTCTCCTTTCTAACAATAGTTATAATCTCATCCTCAATAATGCCAACATATTCTTTAGCATTTGTTTCAACTCCCTCATCTTCAAAAGTAACATATCTACCTTTGCTAGATTTATTCACTATAGACATTCTTTCTTGATCTCTTGGATGTAGTTCTGTAGCATCATGAATTATTATTTTTTCTTGTTTTCCATATCTTCTTCTAACCCTGAGTAGAAACTAGTGACAACATTCATAATATTTTTCTCTATGAAATAAATGCCTCCCATCATAATTGAAAGATTTTCAATAAAATTATGTCAAACAAAATATCATATGTCAATAAAAACTAAGTTATAAAATTATAATGATACAGTTACAATAAAGAAAAACACATAAATATAAATAACAATACTTACGAAATCTTTTCCAATCTCATTTATGATTTGTTTACACATCTTTGTAGATTTCTTTGTCATGTCATACATTGACAATGATAACTAATATTTAATCTTGTCATGTGACTTGAGCAGTTTTGTAAGTACATAAACAACTTCAGTGTCTAGTATCAAACAGATGTCTAATAATTTTCCCAACACTTTATAAAGTCCACTATCCTTAGGGATATCAACATATAGATATATCTGCAGATGTTTTTCGCCTTCTCTATCTTTCACATATCATACATTTTTTGTATGCTTCACTTCTTGTGATTTCTTCTAATAAGAAATCACCTTCTTATCGTTTGAGGCACTTGATAGATTTGTAGTTATTACTTAAGGTTTGGTTGATACACAGCAATCTTCCTTGATGTCATTTTCCTGCAAAAAAATATACACATATATATAAATCAGTAAATTACAAAAAAAGAAATAGCTTCAATAAATAAACAAAAAAGAAACAAAATCTAAAAACGACAAATAATCATAAATCATAAATAATTTTTAAAACATAACCTTTAAAAAAAAAAAATTAAAAAATGGCCTACCACCCCCACAGGCTCATTGGGCTACGAGGGTGGGGTGGGAGATGCTACGTGCAGCCCTCTCCCACCACACCCCCATAACCCAATGAGTTTGTGGGGGTGGATGCTTGATTCTCAGAATCGAGCCTCCACCCCCATGGGTCCAATGGGCCTCCACCCCCACAGGTCTGTTGGGCCCCGGGGGTGGAGGCCCAATTCTAAGAATCGGACCTCACCCTTGGCAAGCTAGGTCGAGGGGGTGGATTCCACTGGTGGGCACGACTAGGCCCACCATGCCCATTGCAAACGTAATGGCCTTCTACTTTCCATGGGGCTGTCGGGTAAGCCTAGCTCATCTAAATTTTTAATTTCTAAAATAAATCTAAATTTCATTAATAAAATTTTAAATATTATTTTACTGGAATATGTTTTTGGTATGGTATTTTACACAAATATAACAACCCAACTAACACATAACTACCAGTAAACCTATGGTAGTTTAAGACTTGCACACAGCAAAAGGGAAACTAACCTTTCAAATGTGATAATTTTCCGTTGAATATGTTGTCGATAACAATGTATCTTCTCCACAAAATCACTCCAAGTCTTTTAACGAACCTCGAAAATCCTTGATGTGATGTGAGGAATAGTGATAATGAAATTTATGATATAGCGGAAATTACAGAAATTATTTTACCGCACGGTGAATGTGGTATTAATTTGTTTTTATAAAAACTTTAACATATAAATATTGTTATGGCGATATAGTAATTTATGATAAAGCGAGCATTACGAAATTGTTTTACTGCATGATGAATGTGGTATTAATTTTCTTTTATAAAAACTTAACATATAAATCGTGTTATGGCGATATAGCAATTTATTTTAAATGTGTGATAGAAGATATAATAAAATTTAAAAGAAATATTCAATTGTCTAGTAAATGTTATATAGTTTAAGTAAAAAATTAATTTAGGTAAAAGATTTAGTTTAAAATTTTAATTTAAATATTTAGTTCAAACTATTAATTTCATAAGAAAATTTTAGTTGAAATTTTTCAATAAATTGTAGAAGAAAATTTTGGAGGAAAATACATGAAACGAAATTTTTTAAGGGAAAATTTTCAGCGAAAAAATTTAGAGGGAAATTTTCATTCTTTAAGCTATAAATTGTCATTAGGAGAGAGTGCATTTGTATCATTCAATCTCTATTGTTTGAAAGGCATGGATTCTTCTAATAATGAAGTTTCGCTTTGTGAAGCATCAACATCTTCGTCGCATAACAACTCTATTCATATTGATGAATATAACGGAAATTATTTCACTCTGAATAGAGAGTCAAATCTTCCACTTAGTCCTAATTCTAAGGACTATGAGAGTAGCACTAATGAAGGGCAGGATGAAGAATTTTAAATAAATAAAGAGTCAGGATTTCCACTTAGTCTTAATCCTATGTCCTATGAGAGAAGCAGTGATGAAGAGCATGATGAATATTTTCAAATAAATAAAGAGTCGTGATTTCCACTTAGTCCTAATCCTATGGACTATGAGAGAAGCAGTGATGAAGAGCATGATGAAGAATTTCAAATGAATAGAGAGTCACAGTGTCCACTTAGTCCTAATCCTATGGACTATGAGAGCAGCAGTGATGAAGAGCATGATGAAGAATTTCAAATAAATAAATAGTCACGGTTTCCACTTAGTCCTAATCCTATGGACTATGAGAGAAGTGGTGATGAAGAGCATGATGAAGAATTTCAATTGAATAGAGAGTCATAGTTTCCACTTAGTCCTAATCCTATGGACTATGAGAGCAGCAGTGATGAAGGCTAGGATGAAGAATTTCCAATAAATCAAGAGTCTCTGTTTCCACTTAGTCCTAATCCAATGGAATATGAGAGCAGTAGTGATGAAGGCTAGGATGAAGAATTTCCAATAAATCGAGAGTCACATTTTCCACCTAGTCCTAATCCTAAGTACTATAAGAGCTGTAGTGATGAAGGGTGTGATCATGAATTTCCAGTAAATAGAGAGTCACATTTTCCACCTAGTCCTAATCCTAAGACTACAAGAGCAGTAGTGACGAAGGACATGATGAAGCACTTAGTCCAAATCCTAAGGACTATGAGAGCAGCAATGATGAAGGGCAGGATGATGCACTTAGTTCTAATCCTAAGGACTATGGGAGCAGTAGTGACGAAGGGTAGGATGAAGAATTTCTAGTAAGTAAAGAGTCACATTTTCCACATAGTCCTAATCCTATGGACTATGAGAGTAGCGCTAACAATGCACATGATGAATAATATCCAATAAATATCAAGTCAAATTTTCTATTTAGTCCTAATTCTAAGGACTATGAGGATAGCACTGAAGAAGGGAAAGATGAAGAATATCCTCCAAGTTAGTATTTCAAAAGCAAAGATGATCATAGTGAGGATAATAATCCTCATAATAATGATTAAAATGCTTATACAGATGATGATCCAATGATGGAGATGTTTCCAGCAAATATTGTATCGAGGAGTAGGAGAAAACCTTTTCATATCAATCCAAGATGTTCTAGTTATACAAGGGGTAGAGTAGAATATCTCATGAGAAGAAGTTTTATCAGTGCTCTCATTTCAAGTGAATGTTGTAAAAAATATTGCTTGAAACATATGGATTTCAAGTTTGCATTGGAGAAAAGGAAGAGATATTTGTCAATGAATAAAAGCATGCAAATTTCATATTTAGTGGGGTGCATGCAATCTACATTGTCAGGTTATGATTATCATATTGGGTCTTTATTTATCTATAGAAAGGCTTTCAAAATGTTTCATTCAATGGGTAATTTTCATCTGTCAAGAATCCACAAAAATTTGGAAAAGGATCCCACATTAAATTCAGAAGTACGTCATAAATGACAGTTTGGGCCATTATCAAATATTGCAATGTCATGGATGAAAGACTTATTTTTAAAGCATGGAGAGTGTATGCCAAATAGAGAGGCAATACATATTCCAAATAATTTCTCAAGATGAGAAATCTACAACTTATACAAAGAATGTGCAAAAGGTGCTAAAGGAAATGGTCGATTTATTACATATCAATATTTTGTAAAGATATGGAAGAAAGAATTCAACAATGTTTGTATTCCTAAGAAGACAAGGATGGGGATTTGCAGTACATGTGTTTCTCTTAAATCAAAAAGGGATAAATATGAAGGGGCAGAAAGAGGTAATCATTCATAACATTAATTTTTAAAATTGTATAGTCATCAACTATGAAAACATATTTATTAATGATTTTCTTTTATGTTGTGTAGATTCCATTGTTAAAGCGCTTCAAGAGCATTGCGAACAACAAACAAGTGAAAGGAAAAAGTTGGACAAGCAGTGAAAGAAGTGTTATGATAATACAAACAAATATTTGGGTTTGATAATTGATGGTATGGACCAAAAGAAAAAACTTCTACCACATTTTGTTCGCACACCCAAAAATTTACAAGAGGAAAATTTTATTCAGTATCACTTGGTTGGTTGTATGGTCTTCAATGGGAAAATGTTTCCAAGGGTATACTTCACAGCGCCAAATATTCATAATGATGCAAATTTGATAATAACCATAATTCATGATGTTCTTTCTCATTGGTCTGGTAATCTTCCTGATTTTTTGTATCTACAATTGGACAACGCTTGTCGTAAAAACAAAAATCAGATTGTTTTGGATATCTAAACATGCTTGTTGAATTGAGAATTTTTCAGAAGGTAAAGGTTGGTTTCCTTCTTGTTGGGAACACTCATGACCATATTGATCATATGTTCGGTCGTATTTTAGTCACATTTAGGATGAAGGATGTTGGAAGCTTTCCATAATTAATTGAATGAATTAAGAAATCATACATGCTAGAGCCTATTTTTTATGTGTTGGAAGAAATTGTTGACATGTGAAGGTTTATTTTGGGATCACATGGTGAGGAGAAATGCATTAAACAACTTAATGACATTAGCTTCCAACATCAATTTTGTATCAAAAAAATTGATGGAAAACACTAATATGGGGCAAGAATTATTCAACTACCGTAGAATGGGTGTTGTCATCAGGTTTGGCATTTTTGAAGTTCATTCCAGATCATCCAATGTTTGCATCAAATATATTGTTTTTACAATCAATTGCTGAATTTCATAATGCATGCGGGCATAATAGAGATATAAATTATTTTGATTTCCTGGAAGAAATTAGAAAAATGTATTAGATATACATATGAGTACTTTGATATTGCTGATTCAGTTTGGTGGGAGTCTTTTTTCAATAATCAAAGTGATATCATTTCAAGAACAACAAATGAAGATATACCTTTGTAAACTCCATTTATTTCTCCACAAAATGTGTTAAATGAACATGAGGAAAGAAACATTGTTTAACAGCAACAATCTCAAGTTATTATTAATTCTTCACAGGTAGAGGAAAGAGAAATTTATATTGGTTCCAGAAGATCTCATGCACAATGTGAAGCCATGGAAGACCTTTATAGGGATTCAGTACGTGATATTAAGGAGGGTTGCATGATTGCAGTGCTAGCAGATGGAGATCCTAATGGCTATCCATTCTGAGTTGCTAAGGTTATAAAGGTTATTACATAAAATGAAGATGTTTTAGGTGTTGAAGTACATTGGTATGCCACAAATACACACCCATTCAATGGTGTGTACAAGCCAGAGATGGAAGTTGATAAAAAAAATTGTTGGAAAGAGAAAAAGGAAGGGTACAAATATAAATCATTGCCGCACATACCTCTTAAAATTGGAGGATGTTGACATACTTGTTTATGACTTAAATTTAACAAAAAGAGGAACTCTGCGCTTCAAGATGATAGAGATTCTGAAGAGTTTGTTACCAGAAGAAACAATGTTGAGATGGGAGTCTATTGAAACCAGTCGTAGATCCAGAAGAATTTTGAAACCTGAAATGGTGGGCATGCATGTGGACTCGGATGGGGCACTAGTTCATGAAAGAGAATAATATGGAACATCTTCGTGTGCATCCAGACATTCATCTAAAGATGTGAATTTTTATGGTGTGCAAGAAAATATGAGTGATTTTGAATAATTATCTAAGACAATTTATATAACTGATGTTTGCATTGTATCTTGAAATAAAAATTTTGATTTCCATATGGTGTTAAATGAAGTTATGAGTCATTTTTATGTTTGTTGGATTGTATGTTTTAATTATGATGATTTTATTGTCTAGAATATCTACAATGCAATAATAACTTAGAGATATAATTTATGTTTCATTGAATATACAAGTATTGACATTTTGATTAATTTAGTCATGTAATTTTTTCATAATGTCATAGTTTAAATGTGTTGAAAACTTAGAGTTTTTTAATACTATGGTTGAAAATTTTCCATTTTTTTTTTATCTTTAATGTTATGGTTGAAAACAATTAAAAATTTAGTGATCTTTAGTGTCATGTTATTATATGTTTAACAACATGGATGAAAACTAATGGAATTTTAATGTGTTTCGGATCCCATTATTTTATCTTTATCATCATTACTAAAAAATGTTGAAATTATACTTGGGAAAGAAAAATGTTATTGTACCAAAAACATTAGTGTGTTTTTTTCCTCAAAAACAATTGTTTTTTGCCCAAAAAAATGGTTTCACTGCCATTTTTTAAATATGTTGAAAATTAACCCTAAAAAAAACATCATTCCAGTATACACACTTCTCGTTTTTAGCACTATTTTTCATGTTATTTTGGGGGTTTTTTGGCTAGAGTTCTCATTTTGATTTTATAGTTATCATTTCAAAGTTTACATTGTTTTTTGTAGAAACTCTTAGATATGCCACTTTATTTCCTCGTTTTCCATAAGAGAGCAGTGGTAGGTTGGCCCATTAGGTAGAGGCGCGTTGAGGGTTAGATTGATTGAATGCTTGACATATCAATGCAAAGGTACCCATATGGGTGGGGAGAAGAATTCATTTTACTCTTCAATGACCTTATCTAGTTTTATCTGCTATGCGGAGGAGCCATTTCTAGAGGCCATGGATGTGGCCACGATCTTCCCCTTACTTTGAGACTGAATCAGGAAGATAAAAAAATTATCATTCTAGGAGATGATCTTACTGCATTTCTTAGTAGAGATCAAAGAAATGGAAGTAAGTCGGGCTACCTCTGGTATCCTATATAGTTTTCTACCCAAAGTAATAATAATAATAATATGAGGTCTGGACTTATACATAGCATGATGCTTCCACAATTATGTTTGGCTTAACAAAACATCAAAAAAATTAAGGGGAGAAACATCACATAATACCTCATCTATGAAAGGTGTGATGTTGTAAGGCAGGAGGCACTATTTACTGACATAGAGATCTCGCCCTTGGTGGATCCACATGATGGTGTATGGTTGTTGGTGTGGTGTTATCAACAGCCCCAACTGCTTAAGTACCTGTGATGATATGAGTTTCTTTTGACTCCCACTATCGACAAGGAAATGTAGCAGAGCACCCTTCACCCACATTTGTGAGTGGAAGAGATGCTCACCTTCCTTCGGATCTTCGGGCACACTTTTGTGGACCTTGGTGGTGGTAACAATGACACTAGGTTCTACATCAATGAATTGTTTCCCCTTTTCGGGGTCTAGTTCAGAATTGGAACCTATATTTGACTCTAAATATTTTAGCTCGACCACTAGTGACTGCTTTGCTTGACATTCATTTGTGTTATGAGTAGGGATCTTATGGAACCCACACCACTTTCCTATGTCTTTCTTCATCTTCCCATTATTATTCTTTACTTGCAACTTCGATGGGTTGCCTTGAGGTGTTCCACGCTGGGTTGTCCTGAGGTGTTCCACCCTGGCTCTATCCTTTGTTCTACAGTTTGGGGGTGCCCTTGCCCTGATTTAGATTCGTAGATCCAAAGTCTCGCTTCTTATATTTAATTTTTTTCTCAATTTTGACATCAAATTGGTATGTTGAACTAGGTGAGGACATGTCAAGGTCCATTTCTTCCCAGTGGAACTCCATTTAAGCACCATATGTCATGCAGGGTCCTTGATACCAAGTTTTGTGTGTAATGTATGGAAGATATTCATGAACTCTAGAACTTATTAATCCTTTTCCTATCATAATGTGGTCCATTTTATGTACTTTTCTTCATAGCTTCCAATAGGGTAATATTGTTCCTTATCAACATCCCTAAAAGATTTGCAAGAGGGTGCAACTGCAAATAGTGGGGAATATTGTGTGGCCCTTTTCTCATAGTAATTTTACCACTAGTCCTTGACATGGGGGGCAGCCTTAAGGAGTTCAAAAGTAATATTTTCTTTATCGAAAGAAATTTGGACTGAAAAATATCCTTCCAAAAAAATTTAACCATTTATCTAGAGCATCTACATCTATTTGGCCTTCAAATATAGGAATATCAAGATCAACTTGTACCTTAAAGGGGTAGCATCTTCAAAGTGGTCATTGGATGAAGATGTGTCGCCTATTGGTATCTATTGAGGGATATGGGATAAATTATTAGTCATCATCTTTTTCCTTTGTTTCTTAAAGGGATTCATCAAACACTAATTTGATAGGATCTCTTGCTTCCTCGTCTTTCTTTTCTTCCACTGTGGGAGGCTTTTGGGGTCGGCAAGGTCGATCTTGCAAGGATTCAAGTAGTTCGAGTCCCAACTCCTTATACACCAACCTCATTCTGGACATGCACAAAAAAAACAAAGAAAGAGAAGAAGGCTACTTTAATACCACTTGTTACAGGTCATTTTGTCACATCCAATCAAATGGCCTTGAACCTGGATCAATCATCATCCATTCACACTTTGTAATCATCCCCTACAAAGCTAAAAGAATCTCCTTTCCATAAGTTCCAAGAATCTTGGATTTCATTGTCTAAAAACAGTATCTTTGAGGATCAACACACTTCCCATTAAGGCAACCTGTGATGGCATAGTTTACACACATGTCAACTACGCTAGAAAGCATAGGCTAATTTCTCAAAAAGTGTAATGATAGTGAGAAATGAGTAAAAAATAAAAAATAAATATTGAAGTTTCAATTTTTAGGAGCTTCTGAAGTGGTTTAAACCATTTACTGTTGGATAAGATCTTGAACTCTTAATCTTGAGGCCTTATCTCTTATCCCCTAGAACTTGCCTCCTCAATGGAATCGCCAAGTTCTTTATTGGACAAATTCTTTCTCTAGATAGAAGCAATCTCCCTAGACCCAGTGGCTTGATCTAGAAACAACCAAGACAAAACTGCATTGTTTATCCTTATAGAAGTTTAAAATATGGGAATAATACCTACTTGGAATGCAATGCAATGCAATTTTCCTCCTTCTCCTTGCTTGCAAGCTTTAGCTCCAACTCCAAATGCTAAAATTGGAACCTACAAGTCACCCAAAACAAGCAAGATAACCAAAACATGTAAATATCATAAACAAACAACTCTAAACAACAAGCCAAAGATTCATTGTTCTACATATGCATAAATGAGACATAATGTATAGGAAAACAAGGTACGGATTTGTTAGTATGAAAATTCTTAGTATGTGTACCAAAAATGCTTCACTTATGTCACTGGTGACAAGTGACCCTAACAACAAGATGTGGTTGTTTACGCTTCATATCTATAATGAAAAAATAAGAAAACCCTGCAGTAAAAAGATCATATACATCCCAAAACACAAAACAACAAGAAATAACCAATGTAATAACCCAATGGAAGATTTGAATGACTAAAAATTTTTATTAGAAAACACCTGGTGAAGAGGATTTACAACATGGGTCTGCAAAATCCCATTTCGTGGGATGGGTCCTTTGATGTCCTTATGCTTCAACGATCTATTTCTCTCTCTCAATATGCAGAAAACCCAAAGCAAGATGGAACTCAAGTGGGATCTCAATTGCAATAAGACAATAGTGGTGACAATGATAATAATCATGGTGAAGAATGAATGGAAAACCCTCTTATTTATAACAAAGTATGGGTTCAATTAGGAATTAGAAAATAATAAAATATTATTAACCAAATCAAAATCTAGTCGTTAGGAATACTTCATTATATTTTATGGAGAGGAAAACGATATTCAAAATGGTCAAATATATTTATTTAGAAAAGAGTTGAAGTAATTAACAAATAAAATGATTTATTAATCACTTTGCAAGGATTAATAAAAGTGTGTATTTGAAATAATTATTAAATAATGATTTAACAATTACTCCAAAAATAAGAATAAGGAATAATAAATAAATAGTGATTTATTTAATAATTTCAAGGTGATTTAGTCAATTTTTTTACGAAATAATTATCAGATAGTTATTTAATAATTATTTCTAGATAAAATTAAATAAGTAATTATTTTTTCAATTATTCTCATGGGGTTTTTTATTTTAAATGGAAAAAATTTAATAAAAATGGTATATTAAATTATTCCCTATGGTGAAAGTGATTTTACTATGGTAAAATTAACCCTACATGGTGTATTTCAATCCTCCTAGTTAAAAAAGGCTAGGTGATCATTTTTTAGGTGATAACAGATTACCCCGAACATATGAGCGTTAGGAGCAAATCATATGACTGAAATATGTTGTAGGCTCCACTTCCACGAGACACCAAAGGGGAGTCAGAGAGAGAGAGAGAGAGAGAGAGAGAAAGAGAGAGAGAGAGAGTTGAAGCAATGCAAGGAAGGATGGAGGAATGGAGGGGGCAAGACCTACTACGCTTATATAAGTCTCTTTTTATTTTGGAGTACATTATCTCAAATGAGACGGGGAAGGCATACCCATACTCACCAAGATAAATGAGTACAAATACTAATGGTGTGCCTAGAAATGTGGGATTAAGCTACAAAGTACATGATATGTTGGCATCAATGGGACATAATGTGATACAATAATACAATAAGCCCCATATACATAATGTGCCTGGAAAATAGAGGCCAGGACTGAATACAATAACATCCGTTGATATGAGTTATTGGGCGCAGCCCAACTTGGGAAAATTTTGGGCAACCAAATTTTGTGGAGTGTGCAGTACAAAGGATGTCATGGAGTGTGAAGTGAACCATGCAGCAAAGCAGCGGAGAACGAGAAGACTTCCAAAAAAACTCACTACGCAGTATAGGGGCTTTGTGGCGAAGCCCCTCACTTTTTGTAAAAGAATATAATATTGTAAAAGCTGAATGGTTTTGGATCATAGTCCCTTGTAATTTGGAAACCATGGTATCGGGTCCATGGTAATATAGCGATGTAATCCCTCAATGTAATAGTATATATAGGGATGAATAATAATAAAGAAAGGAAGCTATTATTCCAAATCTATGTTTTATGGTTGTATCTTCATGATTTGTACTTCGAAGGAAGGGTCGCAGCTCTGCAGTTGAGTGCACGGAGGCTCTACAGTTGAGTGTGCGTATAACCTGCAACTGTGTGCACATGGAAAGAACTGTTTGTTGTACCAAATTATCTATTATAAGCAATATTTCTTATGGATGTAGTCCCACATTGGTATGAACCATGGTAAAACATGTGCCTTCATGTGTTTTTCTTATTATTTGCACTTTATTTCAGTACTGTGAATTTTATGTATGTTTATGATATGTTTAAATAATTCTGCGAAGTAATATATAAGTGAGAAGTAGTTCATGAATGTGAAGTAATTTATAAGTGTTAAAGCATAAGAAAATACAAAATTTCCACATCACAGTATCCCTCCAGGCTGCAAAAACCTGGTTCTTCAACCTCCCATAATCACTTCAGGTGAGATTGCAACTAGCTTGCAGGTCATTGCCAAAAGGGTCAATGATTAAGGGTTTGTTGGTGCACAGTAAAATCCAAACCTGGGTCAGACCAACCTAATCCAATAAATGGTTTTAATTCCTTTGAAAGAGATTGTCATAATCCTACTACGACATATGATTATTGTAAATAATTTGATCATGTAATTGAGGAGTGTCTGGTACTTATGGAAAAAATGCAAGAAAATAAAAATCAATAGATGACACAAAACATTCATGTGATGACTGCAGAACCAAGGAGCGATGAACCTTGCATTAATATTGTAACAAGGAGTGGAGTTGTGACTGGAAATGATAAAGCATATGGAAAGAAGGAAATTGAAGCTACATGGGTAAGAAAGACTACTGAAAAATCCCCTATATTTGATATTCAAAAAGAAAAATAAGTCTTTATGGAAGGAACATGAAGCTTTATGGATACAGGAGCTTAGACATCTAGCAAGCAGCATAATCAAAATAATAGTTGTGGTGTATCATCTTTGACATAAATTCAAGCTCTGATAATACAAGAACAGGATGTGGCATATAAGGTAGATACTTTAAAATATTTTCTTCAAACTTGTATGAAATTGTTGTGAGATCAAAGAGTTGTAGAAGGAATTCAGGAATTGATAAATTCATGTGCATCTAAAGAAGCATCGCGGAGTGAGATGCGCGAAGTTAACAATTTACATAGACATAAGAGAACTAGAAATGAAATGAAGCTTAGTGCACAAATAGGAGAATATGACATGGACCAAGTTATTTTAGATTTTGGATCTGAAGCTAATGTCCCGACAAATAAAACATGGGAGTTAATGGGTAAACCAGGGTTGGAATGGTCACTTATTCAGCTAAGAATGGTGAATCAACAAAATATTTCCTTTAGGAAGACTATCAGACATTACAGTGGACATTGAAGGGGTACGCACTACTACTGATTTTGAAGTAATAGAAATTTTGGATGACAGTAACCCCTATCCTGCATTACTTGGACTAGATTGGGCATTTGCCAACATTGCTATAATAAAATTAAAGAAGAGGTAAATGATATTTGAAAGCAACAATATGAGAGTGATTGTTCTGTTAGATCCCTCAGAAGGAGAAAGGTATAATGAACCAGTTAAAGAGGAATACATCGCAGTTGATATAGATAACATCTATCATATGACAACAAAAGAACATGACTGTGTTAATCCTACTAAAGGAAAGTTGAGGTGGGAGCATGACAGTTCGTGTGCTTCAAATTCAGAATAAGAATTGGCAAATTGGCAAAACAAGCTATATGAAGTATTTACGAGGTGATGTGCAAGAGTTACTAAAGCAGTTCGTTGTATGAAAGTTGAGGTATGTGACTTACCTTTTTATGATGGTTTGGGTGATATAAATATTTTTCTTGAAGAATATGAAGAACATGTACCAGAGTGCAAATATTGTTAGCCCTGGATATAACCCTAAGAGCTACTCCTACTAGATGGTGGGGTACACATAATAGGAACTTGGCAAGAATGTCAAAGTTTGATATGGATAAGGTTTGGTTAGGTAGAAATAGAGTTGGCAGATAAGTATGATTATCAAACTAATCCTAGAGAGCACATATCACTCTGTATGAAAGCATGGAAGGAGATTAAACGAGAAGACTGGGTGCATGGGTTCATCCATACATTAGAGTCAATTCCTCAAAATTGGTACTTGGAAACAAAACTTCAACATGGTACTGTGAACTGAGCAGCGATGGTTGATGGGTTTATATTGACATTTAGCTTTGAAGAGGATTTTCCATGTATAGATTCAGCCCTTCAAATAGTTAAAAATAAGATTTTTGAGAATGAAATTCCACTCACTTGGAAGCCTGATTGGATTGTGCAACTACATAATGTACTAGAATGTTACAACATCACTGCAAAAGAAAATGAAGACCCTCGAAATATTGACATGGTAGAATCTAAAGGCTACTGCGAAGTGAATGGACCTGAGCTATAAATTCCTGATGTAAGGAAGTCATTAAAGACAAAGAAGGTGAATGTAGGTTCAGAAGAGGAACCGAAGTTTGCGACGATTGGAGATTATTGTGATGAAGAAACAATCAGCAAAGTGACAGATCTTATGCATGAATACGAGGAGGTATTTCCCACTAAGTTTTCATATATGAAGGGAATAGTAGAAGATTTAGGAGTTATGAAGATTCCTCTAAAGCCTGATGTGAAGCTAGTTAAGAATAGGCCTTCTGGACTGAATCCAAAGTACAAAGAAAAAGTGAAGAAAGAACTTGACAAAATGATAGCAGCTAGAATCATTGAACATGTGGAAGAATCATAGTGGTTAAGTCCTATGGTGGTAGAAGAAAAGAAAACACAATGACAAATCAGGATTTGTGTTGATTTAAGGAATTTAAATTATGCATGTCTACATGACCCATTCCCTACTCCTTTCACTGATGAAGTATTAAAATGTAGGAGGTTAGGAAGCCTATTCATTTAAAGATGGATTTCAAGATGCCATCAAATTAGGATTGCACCAAAAGATTGACATAAGACCACCTTCACTAGAATGGGGTTCATATTAGTATACAGTGATGCCTTTTGGACTGAAGAATGCCCCTGCCATATTTTCAAGAGTGTTGGTTGCAGCTTTCAAAGAATATACTCACAAGTTTTTAGTATTATACTTCGATGATTGGATATTATTTGGGTTATTGAAGAAACATGTTGCGAGCTTAAGACTGATGCTCGACACATGCAAGTAGTATCAGATTCCTCTTAATATTAAAAAGTGAATATTCTGTGTACCTTTTTGTATATTACTAGGACATATTATTTTCAATCAAGGATTGATGGTGGATCCTGTGAAGATTGATATTATTGTGAATTTACCTCCACCAAAGACAGTAAGATAGCTTCACACCACATTAGGACATACAGGATATTACAGAAAATTTATCAAGGGATATGCACAGGTCATTGCGCCTATGGAAAAACTGCTAAAGAAATATGTAACATTCCTATGGAATGAAGAATGTCAAAAGATCCTCGACACACTAAAAGAAAATATGCCTAGTGTAGGAGAAATCAATCACCCTGTAGCTTTTGCAAGCAAGAAACTATCTAAAGCAAAGAAGAACTATACAACTACATAATGGAAGGACTAGCTAAAGTATATGCTTTACAAAATTTTAGACATTATTTGTTGGGGGATCACATTTCAAGATGTTCACAAATCACTCTCCACTAAAGTATTTGTTCAATAAGCCTATTTTAGGAAGAAATATTTGCAAATGGCTATTATTGTTTCAGGAGTATGACTTTGAAGTTGTTGCTAAGATAGGGAGACTAAATGCCAGACCTAATCATTTATCAAGGTTGGAAAAAGGAGAAGAACCAATGAATATAGAGGATAATCTTATTGATGTGCAGTTATTTGCAATCAGGATTGCATATGACCACTTTACTTATATTATTCAGTTCTTAACCATAGGGATGGCCCCTACATAATACACTATGAAGCAAAAGAAATAATTGGTGGTTAAGGCAACATATTTTTCACTAATAGCAGGACATTTGTATAATATGGGACGAGATGAAATACTATGCAGATATGTTCCTGAGCACGAAAGATAGATAATTTTAGTAGAAGCTCATAGTGGCACAACTGGTGGACACTATGCAGGGAAAGCTACTGTGCAGAAAATTTAAGGGCGGGATTATGGTGGCCTACACTACACAAAGATGTAAAGGAGTACTGTCAAGCTTGTGATATCTTCCAAAGAAAAGGAAAACCTTCAAGAAGAGATGAAATGGCGCTAGTTTCGCAAGTAACATTGCAGGCTTTTGATAAACGGGTTATTGCTTTTGCTAGACCAATCAATCCACCAGGGAAAAGGACTGGTGCGAGGTAAATAATCACTGTGATTGATTATTTTACAAGGTGGGCCAAAGCACAGTCATTGAAGGATTGTAGTGCAAAAACTACTATGATTTTCATCATTGAATACATATCTTCCAGATTTGGGTGTCCAAAGATATTGATGAGTGATCAAGGATCACATTTATTGAATAAAACCATTGAGGCATTAACTGAAGAATTTCAAGTTTACCACAAAAAGAGAACTCCCTATCATCCTCAAAAAAATGTAATTGTGGAAGCATTCAATAAAATTTTGGAGAATGCAATGACCAAGGTATGCAATGTAAACAGGAATGACTGGGATCTTAGGATTCCAACAGTATTATGGGCTTATAGGACTACATGAAAAAATTTGACATGTCAAACACCCTTTAGGTTGGTTTATGGGCAAGAATTTGTGACTCCCATGGAATACATTGTCCCTAGCCTAAGAATTGTAGCTTTTACAAATATGGCAAACCCCGACATAATGGAAGAAATGATGTCGTAGTTGCTTGCTTTGGAATAAGACATGTTTATAGTAGGATTTCATCAACAAGTACAAAAAGCAAGAGAAAAGGCTTGGCATAACAGGCACATTGAGCAAAAGAAATTCTAGATAGGAGACCTTGTTCTCCTCTACGATAGTAATTTTGTGAAATTCCCAGGGAAATTCAAAACACATTGGTTAGGCCCGTACGTTATTAAGTATATTACTGATGGAGGCACAATGCAGTTAACGAATTTAAATGGAGAATTAATTAAGGGAAAAGTAAATGGCAATAGGTTGAAGTTGTATAGGGATAACCCTGCCCCTACAACTTCATCCTAAAGAAGAAAGAAGGGGAGTCTTAGTGTCACATGCAGTTGAAAGTGGAAACTAGACTATAAACTATGCTACAGAAAGAGCTTCAACGAAGAAAGTACTTCACTACAGTCAGGATTATGTCAAAGTTCGCAGGAAGTCGTGATGTATGGAAGAGGTACGCTACAATAGGGGACGTATCAAAGTTCCCTAGAAAAGTAGAAATATGACCGTTAAAAGGGAAAAGACACGATAAAAGTTACATTTAAGATGACAGATTGGCAAAATTTAAGGATAGATACAAATTTAACAATGAAATATGAACAAAATTGAGACAAAATAAAATCTAATGATGAGATTCAAAGGCTGGAATTGTTATAAATAGCCGACTCCTGCTCAGATTAAGAACTTTTCTAAATCGAGAGCTCGAGTGATTAATAGTGTGAAGAAGTTGCAGGATACTTCGTTGTGTATGTCAACTACGCAATCTTGGGAGGAGATTGTGTGGAATTTTCGTGAGCAGGGATTGTCTGGAGTCATGGAAGTCACAGATATGTCCACACCAGTAGTTGAAACACCCACAATATCATCATCCACAGTAGCATCTCCATCACCACATAAGTCGCATACATCACCAAGGCAGAAGCAAAGCAAGGAAGAAAGAACCAAAAAAAAGTAGGACAAGAAGCTTGTCAACCTGTGAAACCTCAAAAGAAACTTCAGTAGGTTTATATTGAAGAAGAAGTGGAGGAATACTTCATTTCATTAATGTAAAATACTGAAATATGCTTACAAATATAAATGGGGCACTTGTGTTATGAGTGGGGCTCTTGTGGAACTCACACCACTTTCCTGTGTCCTTCTTTGACTTCGTGTTGTTGTTCTTTTCTTGTGGCTTCGACGGGTTGTCTTAGGTCACCCCGCCTTGGCTTTGTCCTTTGTTCTTTATATTCACAAATCCAAAGTCTTGCTTCTTTTTTTTTAACTTATGCTCGATCTTGACAGCGTATCGGTATGTCGTGTCAAGCGAGGAGATGTCCAGGAACTCCATCTTCTCCTGGATGTACCTGTGTAGGCAGCGGTGGTATTTGAGTACCAAATACAGATCAAAATCCTTGATACCCAACATTGTGTGAAGAGTATGAAAAATATTTGTGAACTCCAGGACATCTTGGTCCCTTCCCTGCCGCAACGTGGTCCACTTTATGTATTTATCCTCATAGCTTTTGACAGGGTAGTACTACTCCTCAATGGCATCCCGGAATGAATTCCAAGTGGCTATGGCTGAAAATAGTGAGTTTGTATTTTCATCCTTCTACTCGCAGTAGGTTTCCCACCAATCCTTGACGTGGGGGGGCTGCTTTGAGAAGAGCGAAAGTAATATTTTCTCGACTAGAAAAATCATGAACAAAAAAATACCCTTCTAGTAGATTTAACCATTTATCTACGACATCTGCATCTATCTGGCCCTCGAATATGGGAATTTCAAAGTTAACTTGTACCTTAAAGGGTGTGGCGTTTCTAGAGTAGCTCTTGGAAGCAGATGCATCGCCCCTGGGTAGCCGCTGAAGGATCTGGGCAAAGTTGTCCATCATTGCATTCCTTTATCGCTCGAGGGCCTCTTCGAGCAAGATTTTGATAGGATCTCCTACCCCCTCGTCTTTGTCTTTCTTTTCATCTGCCATGGGAGGCCGTCGAGATTTGTGAGGCTGGTCTTACAAAGGTTCTACTAGTACAAGCCCTAACTCCTTATAACCCGACCTCGTTGGGGACATGCAAAGAAAAACAGAGAAAGAGCAAACCGTTCTGATACCACTGATCTGGAATTAAACAAGAATTCAATAGGTTACAGATATAATCATAAATACAAAGATGTAATGGAAATAATATTTCATTTCATTAATGTAAAATACTAAAATATTCTTACAAACAGAAATGGAAATAAACTAGCTTGGGCGATGGTAGCTTATCTCTGAGAAGAGATGTGGCAGCTACATGCCTATGAACTATCTTACAATGAGGCTCGAAGGCCTATTTATTGTTGAGAAACAATGGAAAACCCTAAACATCCAAAAACCTAACCCTAGGAGATGAAGCACCAAACTATGGGCCCTGTTTGGGTAAATTGGTACATCAACTTCCAAGGGTCGTAACTTTGGCATACGATCTTTGTTTGACATCCACAATACCTCATTAAAAATATCTATCCAAGGACGACAACTTTGGGATGAGCAACATCGGTCCATGGACCCATGTTGCTCACAGGTTTCCCAAAAAATGTCGTTTAGGGTCTCAAAACGGCTCCGGAAGTTCAAGGCCCGAAAAACTGCTAAAAATAGTAAATTGTGCTACAATTAAGGAAACTGAAAAACTGAAAGAGATAGTTGTGGAGGTCCAAGTGGGATAGGTGGGTCGCCACCAACATCCACCTAGATCAGCGGAGGCTTGGCTCTGCAACTTAGTGCGCAAATTGTCTACAACTTAGTGCGCAGACAACCTACAGTTGTGTGCACAGGGAAAGAACTGTTTGTACGACCAAATTCTCTATTATGAGCAACAATTCTTGTGGCCGTAGTCCCACATTAGGATGAACCACGATAAAATATGTGCCTTCATGTTTTTCTTATTATCTTCACTTTATTTCAGTATTGTGAAGTTTATGTATGTTTATGATATGTTTAAGTGATTCTGCGAAGTAATATATAAGTGTGAAGTAGTTCATGAATGTGAAGTAATTTATAAGTATTAAAGCATAAGAAAATGTAGAATTTTCACATCACGGTATCCCTCAAGGTTGTAGAAACCTGGTTCTATAACCTCCCATAGTCACTTTGGGTGAGTCTATGACTTGCTTGCAGGTCATTGCCAAAAGGGCCAGTGATTGAGGGTTTGTTGGTGTGCAATAAAATTGAACCTAGGTCAACCCAACCTAAGCCAACATGATTACATGAGACATAATGCTCCTAAAGTTAACATGGTGAGGGGGGATCACAACAAAAGAAGAACTTTTGAAAATGAAAGCACTATGAAGATCTAAAGGATCATATGAATTAGGCATTCATGTTGTAGGCGTTGTAAATGACAGGAACCGAGCCAATCAAATCTACGAAACTACATTTGAGGCTATATCATAATCGGCTAACATCCAAGCATATGGGGGGCTACCTGAAGGGACACCCCCTCATGAGGTCTGGAATATCTCACACACACATAGGAAATACTAATATATTCTAGATCATTGGACCATCAAGTGTATGATTCGCAATCATATGATAGTGAGTTAGAGTCGACCAAGTGAGACACAACCAAGTCAAAAGGAAATAATGATTCCCTTTGCTTGATCTGAGGCACCAAACAATGATGAAAGTTGTGTACATTTTTACTTGTATATTCAAAATGCTTATGTAATATGCTAGAACAAAAGACTTGAATCTACTCTACTCATTAGCGGAAAAAAATAAAATAAATAAATAAATAAATAAAATAAAAATAAAAAATAAAATTAAATAAATAAATAAAATAAAATAAAAAAATTGATCAATTAAAAAACTAAGAAAAAAATGAATAATTTCAATCGCACATAACACAATATTTTTCTGGGGAAAGCAACTGCTCAAAACCATGACTATCTATATTTCATTAACCAGAAGATATGAGAATAAAATGCATTGCTTGTTCAACCCAAACAATCTCTACACAAGTACAATCTATCTCGTTGTTTCACAAGACAGCTCAAGCCAACACTTAGCCAAATCGGTTCACTACCAAGCCCCTACTTCCTTGCACAATATCCAAGGGAATTAGCTCATATTTAATTGGAAACATCCCTCACCACAACTACACAATCCATCATAGGCCTTCTATTGATTGCATTCACCATTTGTATAACTCAGAAAAGTATACAACTAATAGTACATTATCCATGAACTCTAATCTAAACTAGGTATTTCTCAAAACTAACATGGTTGTTTTATTTATGAGTGAATTATTAGTTAACTAGTTGAGAACTGAAGTTGCTTCCCACTGCTAGACCTCCTACTAGTTCCTCCAACAATTGGAACTAGTTTAACTGACTTTAACTCAATTAGAATGAATTAATCAATTACAACTCAAAAGAACTCAACCTAGACCCCTAAAATTTAGGAATCACTCTACCCGACTCTAGATATACTTACAACTCAAATTTACTAAGCCAACTAAGTCAAGTTAACTTAGTTAACTATTACAAGTTGCTATGAGAATAGAATTTCAATTTAACTCCCAATTTAATTCAAAGAAAAAATAAATTAGGATTTTCTTGATGCTCTTTTTAACACTCCCTCTCAACAAGAAAGGAATTATCTGCTACCCCGATCCTACCTTTTTGAAACTCGACTTTCATCTTCATAATGCCTTGGTCAAAATATTTGCATCATGATCCTCTTTAGGAATGTACTCCAAAAACATGATTCTCCTTTGCACACAATCTCGTAGATGGTGATATCGAATGTCAATATGCTTGGACCGATCATGAAAAACTAGATTCTCAGAGAGTTTGATACAACTCTAATTGTCACAGTAAATCACTGTTGGATCCATCTATTGTCCAAACAAACCAACAATAATATTCTCATCCAGATAACCTCACAAGTTGCTTGACTAGCAGCCATGTACTTTGCTTCTTATGAACTAAGTGCAACTGATCTCTGATTCCTGTTGTACTAGTAAACTATTTCTAACCCAATACTGAAGATTCCAATTGATGTTCTCTTCCTGTCAAATGGACTCCCTAGCCAATCTGCATCTGTGAAGCCTTGAAGCTTCAATCATTCTATTTGTTTGTATGAAAGACCAAATTGAGTGGTGCCTCAAGGTATCTCAACACATGTTTGGCCACCTTCCAATACAGTTTGGTTGGCTTAACCATGGGTAGACTAAGTTGGCTAACTGCATAACACATTTCCAGTCATGTATTCACTAATTACATGAGTGAAGCCACAAGCTGTCTATAAATAGTAGGCTCCACTACTTCTCCTGAAGTAGCATCCTCCTTGCTCCAATTACCAGCTAGAGGAGTCTCCATATATCATTGGCATACTTTGCCTGAGAGACAAATAGTTCCTCATCTCCTTTTCATACTTCCATACCAAGAAAGTAATGGATGAACCATAAGTCCTTCATTTCAAACTCTCTTGCAAGATCCTCTTTGCAAGACTTGATCATCTTCTCATCACCTATCATAACCAAATCATTGACATATAATACTATAATCAACAATTTGCCTTCAACCAAAATATGGTAAAGGTTCACATCTGCTTCACTTTTGGTGAAGCCCAACCTGGTTAAATAGCTATCAATCCTAGTGTACCAAGTATGGGGTTCTTATTCCAGTCCATACAGTTCTCAATTGAGTCTGCACACATGCGACTCTCTGTTGAAGGTCTCAAGTCCTTCTGGCTACTCAATGTACACCTCTTCCTCAAACATGTCATTAAGGAATGTTGTCTTTACATCCATCTGATGTATCTTCCATCCCATCTATGTTCATAGTGTTAGAATAGATCTTTTGGATGAGTATCTTGTTACAGGAGACAAATTCTCATCATAATCAATTCACTCCACCTAAGAGAACCCTCTGGCCACAAATTTGGCCTCGTGTTTCTCCACTCTACCATTTGTTGCTTGTTTTACCTTTTAAATCCATCTGGAATTTACCACTAACTTGTCTACTGGTCTTAGGACCACTTCCCAAACACTATTACTGATAATGGATTCATACTTCTCAACTATGGCATCAACCAATACTGGTTACTGCACTAATTCCTTGAATGAGGATGGCTCAATATCTACACCCTCCCTCATCAGAGCCATGTGGCCAGTGTACTAATCTAGTGATCTGCTCTGGCTACACTATGATGTGGGTGCCCCCACATTCTCTCTAGCATCATGAAAAAATATGTCAGCCTCTCTGGTGCACTTCCTTCCATCTATGGAAGTCTTTGCATGAGTGGGTGCTTCCACTCTCTTCTCCTCTGCATGTGTTTGCTCCAAATCATCTTGAGGTTCCTCCTTTGGAACTAAAATCTCCTCTTCTGCATGTAATTGAAGCTCCTTCTCAAGGGAACATCTCATGGCATTCTCTTCATCGAAATTTACATCTCTTAGAACCATTACAATCCTGCTGGATGGCGAGTACACCTAATTATTGTGAGGTGTATTAGTGTACCCCACAAATATGCCCAACTCAGTTATTAGCTCTGGCTTTTTTCATGCATCCTTGGTAACATGACAGTAGACTGATGAACTAAAGATCCTCAAGTGTGACACATCTAGTTTCCTCCCTGAAAAGGCTTCTTTTGGTGTACTCATCCCGAGAATACGATGAGGGCTTTTGTTCTACAAATAAACAGTTATGTTGCATGCTTCAGCGCACAACTGAAATGATAGGCCCTAATCATGTAACATCGCCCATGCTTCTCCCACAATAATTTTGTTCTTCCTTTCAGCCACCCCATTCTTCTATGGGTTATGAGGCGCTATCAACTCTCGTCTAATGCCTTCTTATGCACAAAATTTCTTGAACTCATTCGAAACATACTTTCCATCATTATCACTTCTAAGAGATTTAACTTTCCTACCAATATCTTTCTCGACAAGTGCTTTAAATTCACAAAATTTAGTGAACGTCTAATATTTCTTCTACATGAATAAAATACAACACTTACAAGAAAAATCATCAACAAATATTACATAATACCTATGTTTGGTTGTGGATGTTGTTGATAACGGTCCACACACATCTGAGTGAACTCAATCAAGAATCACTTGTGCTTAATTATCTTTGTCATGAAAGGAAGCTTTGGTGTACTTCCCTAATGTACACCCTTTGCATGTGTCTCTCTGCTCTAGTGTACCCTTGGGAAGTCCTATAGAAATTTTTTGCATGATCTTTAAATCTCCATGGTGCAAGTGACCCAAACTCCTATGTCACAACTCACTGATGTCGCGTCTCTGCACCTTCTCTAATTTAGTACTCAAAGTAGTGCAATATTCTACATCCAACTTGTAGAGGTTCTTTACCCAAACCCCAATTTGCTTCACCTGTCCAGAGGCTATTTGACAAAGGAAATCCTTTCCCTTACTAAATATCACATCATAGCCTTGATCCTCCAACATGGCAACAGAAACCAAGTTCTTCTTCAAACCCGGAATATAAATCACATCTTTCAATGTGAGGGGAGAACTAAACTCCCTCTGATAGGTAATAGTATTGATTTCGGTTGAGCTATACCTCCCATCATCTCCCATATCGATGTGCATCTAGAGGTCCTTCTCCTCCAAGTCACTAAATAACTCCTTGTTATCAGTCATGTGGAATGAGGCCCCACTATCCAAGTACCACACACTACCCATAATCGATGTCACCATGCAAGCGATGAGGGTGAAATCTAGTTCAAACTGTGAAGAAACATCTTCACCTGCCGCTCCTCCTAAGGGCTTCTTACTGACCTTCTTATGCGGACACTTTGTGGCATAATGTCTCAGCTCATGACAATGAAAGCATTAAACTTTTGACATGTCCTTCTTCTTTCCGCCCTCACAAGAATCTAATATGGAATGGGATGACTTCCCCTTTTCTTTCTTTGCCTTTCTAGCTAAGGCACAATTCTTCTCATCATCATGCTATCTCTAGTGTTCCGTCGAATCTCTTCTTGTACCAAGTCGGACCACAATTGCTCCCACTCTGGTAGCTTCTCCCTGCCATTAGTTCAGTCCTGGTAGCTGCACCAACTTTTGGGAATTCATAGAAGTGCTAGGCTAACCAAATTGTCTTCTTCAACAATAACCCCGACACTTCCAAGCCCATCTCAACATTGGGTTAACTTGGTCAAGTACTTCGGAATTGATTTTCCCTTCTCCATCTTGATCTTTCTAAGTTTTTCTTTCAGTGCTAGCTTCCTATGGTCACTTCTGTTTTGAAACATGTCCATCAAGACCTTCCACATAGCATATGGAGTTTCCTTTCCATGGAGATTTGAGACAATATGATCTCGAACTCCTTCTAGGATAATTCTTCTCGCCTTTTCTACACACTTTCTCCATTCTACAAAATCCTATGCATCAGTAGTTGGAGGCTTAGGAATATCATTATCTATGAATTCTTTAAGATAGTTGTCTTCCAATATTACCTCCATCTTGTCCTTCCAAGCTATGTAATTCAAGTTTCCCTCCAGGGCATACACAAGTCTCAAATCATAGAAAGACATATATTCAGCTCTAAAGTATGAACTATGTTATACATCAAAATGACCCCCTCATCAGCTCAGAGGGGAAAGACATGATGAATGAAAAAATACCAAGATCACAAGCCTTGTTTCCACACTAACGCTAGTTATACACTGACAACATGCTTTATAAAGCTTCTCTGTAAGCCTAAGGGAGCATTAGTGACCCCATTAACTCTACTTGTTGGTTCGAGGACAGTGTTAGTGAAACCTAATGACAATCTAGATGTCAAAGGAGAAAATTGACTCATAAAGATCTCTATATTCTCTCCTAAATCTACTCAGAAAAGCAAGGAAACATCTAAAGTTTGACCTATTTGAGGGATTTCTAATCCTAATGAAGGAGACAAATGGGAAAGAGCTCAAAAGCATGGCAACATCATTGTTTTTACCTAAAGAAACTCATGGAGGAACTTGGCAACCCTAACTCGAATGCTACATAAGCAAAGTTAGGGCTATTGTGAGGGGGTCAGATCATTTGAAAGGATATCTTACTTGATTTTCGAGCATAGTCTCATATCTAAGCATAAGAAGTTGGTAAGAAGGGATAGAGAGAGGAGCTGGAGGCATAAGGGAAGGTCGATGCAATAGATGGTTGTAATCACTCTTCCAACATGAATATCGAACTACAGTTGTACTCTCTACTTCGTGGCGTTGGTACTATCATTCATTTATTTGTTTGTCCAATATCTTTTAGCATGAGTAGCTTAGTTATGTGTAACTAGATGTCTTTTATATATTCATGTATTAATTATCAAGGTTGTATGTTGTGATTATGCTTGTCTCTTCTATGTGCAAGACTTGAATTGGAGCCAGCTCAGGGGACTTCCACCTAGCTGCATTGTGCTCTCCAGCAAATCTACACGGAGGCTTGAGGTAATGAATATGTTTTTCTTTGATAGTTAGTTATTATATATGGACATGCATGTAGCTTTGTGACAGCTACATATAATCTTACAGTCTGCCAAGGGTCCCAGGAAGACCCTTGAGGGTATCTTCATTCTCCATACACCATGCATTTTATCCTATAGCAGAATTGGCGACTCCGCTAGGGAAGTACACATTAGTTCCTGGTTTACTCATAAATTTCCTAGTTTCCTCCTCCTTCTAGGCCTTCCTGTACCTCTGCATTCCTTTTCTGACCCATCAGGACCTTGCAGCACTCGATTTGATCTTCAAAGCTCTATTTTGAAGTGTCTTCCCACACTAACACAAGTCAGCAGTGTAAATAGAGCTTTATAAAGCTCTGTGTCTGCACAAAAAGAGCGTTAGTGCCTCTAGTGACTCTCTATGGCCTCTAGCACAGAGCGTTAGTCACCCAAATTTTGATATGCAGTTGTGTCTATGACCTCAAAGGGTTGGGAAAATTGCTTCTGGACTGATAAGGGATCTGTAGCTGTGTTTTGTTCTGCATTATTTGGTTAAGTTCTACACTATTTGGTTTTAGTAGTTGTTAGAGAGCATTAAAAAATTTATGTCGGTTATGCTAGTGTTGTAATGAATAGGATGCATGGAAAGAATATTGATGTATGAAAGCCTCTCCCTTGTAGAATACAGCTTATTTCATTGAAATTGAAAATTTACAAGCATTATCTTTTGCATGATTTTGAGTCAGAGTCCCACCACATATCATATGTCAACACCCCTACCGAAGACACTAAAAAAGTACACTTAAAATATACCTAAAATCAATCAGTAACTCTTTCTAGAACAAACAACATTAGTTCAGGCTAGGATCTTAGGATAGGCAATGTGAGTAAATTTCCCAAGAACAAAAACCAAAACTAGTGTCATTAAAAGAGCAAAAATATTCTGCACTCATACTACTGGGACCACTCAAGTAAAAGCGAAGCTAAATACAATACAGCATTGGATTGTAAGTGAAGGTAGCCTACCTTCGCTTGCAACTCCTTTGGGTATTTTGTGTATTGGGGATCCCTTTGGGGATATCGGCGTTGAGTTGGCAACTCAGGTATCCTGCTCACACGGCATACTATCTGTGACTATGTCGACCCCAGTAGTGTCTGTGATCTGAGGTATCCTTAGTGGCCACACTTTTAGGGACTTACACAAGGTGACTGGGATGGGCTGCCCTGGTACCTAACACAGATGGACCTACTTTGTCTTCAGTTTTTGGGAGGGTGCTCATCTTCACGAGAGTACTTGGCCCCTCAATCTGAGCTTCGGGCGAAGCTCTAGAGTAATCGTAATTGTACATTTGGCCAGCCCTCTTTGTTATTCATTGTGATATTGGGTTTCATCTCTAGTGATCGGTGCTTATAAGATAGGGTCATTTCTGCCTGCTTTCTGATTCATTCACTTAGTGTATTTTTTATTTTTTAAATGCTAAGTGTTATCATTGAGACTTTAATAAACATCACAATAAAATTTATTGATAAAAATCATTAGCCACCATGGCTACATCCAACCCTCATCGTCAATCTAGAAGATTGTTAGGACTTCCTCCACTCATTATGGAAGATCCATCGAGCTCCAGTGAACCAGATTCCCCATCTTCGGTAAATCAGTCTTCGAGATCTCACACAGAATCAATTTGGACAACCAACGATTCAAGCTTACCAGAGGATTTCTTTACTACAGGATTTCTTCCTCCATACAATCGTCCGATCACGAATCTGTTGGACCCACTCTTGGTTCTCGTTGCATCTGTACCTCCTTTGTCTTCAGTTGGAACACTTCCACCCATCCCATTGACAGCTAATGGGTCGTGGGACTTTTTGGAGACTTTTTGTCCCCCACCACTTCCCCAGCCGACAACCACTACCACACCTTTGATGTTGAACCCTGCTATCCCTTTTGTCCCAAGTACAAACCCTCACATGAAACCCTCCATGAGTGGAACCCAGTCTATGTCAGGTTCTGCCCCTTTATTGTCAAGCTCTATACCTTTGACAAGTGTTACATATAGCGCTCCTTATAACCCTCAATATAGCATGGTTAGCACGAGTCCCTTCAACCAACAATATGGTTGGCATCCATTGTATAGTTCTAACCCCCATATTCAAATATTTGGGGGCACTCCCAATATGCATATACCGGTCGGGAACGTAACAGTCCCCCCTCCATTTTCAGGCATGCATGGTCAGTCACTCATTGACATGAACACTCCTTATGTCAGTCAAGGACATATGGTTAGTTCTGTGGCGGATGGGAATCCTCAAGGAGGTCCCAACCAATCCATGGGGACACCCTACTCACAACCACAAATGAGTCAAGGGGGCACTTCTTATCCTAGGGGAAATTCTATACCCCAGCATCACAATCCCCATGGGTATCCACATTACAATTCCATTCCGCAAGGAAACTACTATACTACGCAACCTATGTATAATATTGGGAATCAAATGATGGGAGGACTGCAAGGATCCTCAAGTCATATGTCACTGCCTTGGTCCAATTCAGGGGCACCACACACTTTGCCTTTCTTGGCAATGTTGGATATCTCTGACTTGTACAAACCTACAAATGACCCCATCTATCATAACTTACTCTGGCCACCAATCCTGCATAAAATACTGACAGACATCCCTAAGTTTGAAGGGAAACAAGGAGAGGATCTAGGTATCCATATCACCACCTATCATCTTTGCTGTGTTTCTAACTCCATGGTGGATGATAGTATCCGGTTACGTCTTTTTCCCCGCACCCTCACTGGCAACGCAGCCAAGTGGTACGCGTCAGTCCATACCTTTGACACTCTAGCGATGGAAAACTTAAAGCACTTCCAGCTACCCATCCGCTATGAAACTGGGATGGAACTCCTCATTTCACTACATCAAAATACCGCCACCCACATCTCTGATCATATACATGAATGGAGACGTAGACAAAGATTAGTCAAAGCTCCCCTCTGAGACTATCTCTTAGCGGATTGGTTCTACAAGTCTCTACTCCCCCAAATCGCTAAGGATGTTGCCTTAGGTGGTGCGGTCATAGAAGACCAATCCATATGTTGTGCCCAGCACTTAGACCTGATATATTCACAATCTGGCACTCTTTACGAAGTAATCCCCAATGCCCCTCGCAACTCCAATGCTCCCGCTACTTAGCAACCCGGAGCGCATGCTGATGGGATTATCGGCGCAACCTCCAAGACTGCTATAAAACAACTCAGTGGTCACATTGTCCCAATGTTAGTGGACCCCTCTACCAAATTGACTGCTCTTCCTACCACTTTGATAAACTTTGTGCAGTCTACGCAAAAACCCAGAGGTAAGAACAAGAAGAATAAGAAAAAGACCGCTCCTTCTAAGGAGCATCTAACAAAGCAAAAAAACCAAAAGCAGAAGGTTGTTGTGCCTCCTGACGATAGAAAATATAAACCTGCCAAATTCCCTTATAAAATCTGTGTTGAAGACCACATGACCTATCACTACCTGCGTCTTCAAGAATGGACAAATTTCATTGCTAAAAAGGATACTGGTAGGACTCCTGTTGTCCTGAATAATTCTTTCCCCGCTCAGCAGTAGCAACACCTTATTGCAAACCATCCCCAACCCCTGCAAGGGGGAAATGGTAGTTCGCAACATCCTTCAGATGGTGAAGGACCCTCTACTGTTTACACCTTTGAAACGGTAGATCTACAAACCAGAGCCAAATCTTACGGAGCTCCTGTCGCTCATGCAAAGGAACCTTCCTAAATTCAAAACCCACTGCTGCCTAACGATTTTCATATCGAAAGGCTAGTTGCTAACCTTGTGATTCACCCCCATAAAGGGGAACTTCAACACACAACACACAATACATCTGCACGTGCCGCTCAAAACTACTGCAATGTAGAAGACTTGGCGCAAGTTCCATCGGCTATGTTGGCGCTCGAAGTATTACAAAAATGTCCAGCACAAAGGAAAGCTTTGCTTTCAGCCATTGGTGATATCAACCCACAAGATTCCATGCTTGCAATTTTCAACATGGAAAAGTGTGAACCTCCCCTTTCCCATGAGCTTGCATTTTAGGTGCAAATCTTTTTTAAAGGTAAAGGTATACATAGAATTTTCATCGACAAAGGTGCTTCTACCTGCATCATGTCGGCTTCATGTTGGCTTTCTTTGGGTTCTCCAACCCTATCCCCACTGTCAAATTCCCTTAAAGCTTTCGACAGCCACACTTTCATCCCAATAGGTTACCTAGCTAGCCACCCCATCACCTTGTATGGGAAAATGGTAACGGTGGACATAGAAGTCGTAGATAAAAAGCTCGACTATAATCTCTTGCTGGGTCACAGTTGGACATACGCCATGACGACCATTGTGTCTAATGTCTTTCACATCATCCTATTTCCATTGAATGGCAAAGTAGTCACAGTGGACCAGCTATCCTTTTGCACCCCTAATTATTCCCTGTTACCAAGTGGCTTTGTACCCCTAGTAGGTGGTGTACCTGACACTTACGTTAGTATCAATACCGGTCTTCTAAAAGCTTCTTCCCTGATGGGTTGTTTCCCTCTTCAGCTACCAAATGTTTCACAAGCGGTCAATATGCTTTCATCCATTCCTCATGAATAGACTGATCCATGGATCCTACCGACTCCTTCAGACATTGACACTTACGGAGAACAAATTCCATTGTCAGCAATTGAATTAGCATACCAAGCCATTCAATCTGCATCTGAATCTCCAGTCACTTTGGTCACAGCCAACAGTACCATTGCCCCTTCCATAATTGCTCCTTCTTTTGATCCACTCAATCAAGTCCTACCTATGGACAAATCTATTAGAGAAAACATGAGTTTAAAAGAGAAATCTTGGGAGGACTCGCACCATCGTGTTTCAATATCTGATTCTGACATGATGCCTCTTCAAATCCTACCACCTGACATACCAGAAATTGTTTCCTCACCATATACGACTATCCAAACTTTGGAAACGGAAGGAAACATGGGAAATATTTCAAAGACATTGCTCATTGATATTTTTGTCACAACAGGCGTTGTGGAAAACATCCATATTGGATCAAATTGCAATCCTAAGGAAATTGCAAGCTTCACTTGCCTTTTTAAGGAATTTCGCGATGTATTCGCCTGATCTTACGAGGAAATGTCTGGCATAGATCTTTCTATTGTTGAGCATGAGATCAAGATTTACGACAATGCTAAACTTGTCCGACAAAGGCTTCGACCGGTCCATCGCAGTAAAACGGCAGCCATAAAAAATGAGGTGGAAAAGTTGTTACAGGATGGTTTCGTCTATCTTGTTCCTTTAATGGAATGGGTTTCCAATCTAGTTCCTATCGATAAGAAACAAGGAACCATCCACGTATGTGTCGACTATCGAGACTTGAACGCTGCGTGTCCCAAGGATAATTATCTGACATCGTTCATCGACCAGATCATCGATGACTACGCTGGTTGTGAATCATTTTCATTCATGGATGGATTCTTAGGTTACAACCAGATCATTATAAAACCCAAAGACCAGCAAAAAACCGCCTTCGTTTGCCCATGGGGAATCTTTTCCTATCGAAAACTCCCATTCAGTTTAAAGAATTTTGGAGCAACATTTCAAAGAGCCATGGACTACGCATTTCATGATATCAGGCATATCGTTCAAGCTTACTTGGATGACCTTCCAGCCCATTCCAAGCAGCGAACGTCGCACCTAAACCATTTAAGAGCCATCTTTCTTAGGTGTCAGTTTTATAACATACGTCTGAATCCACATAAATTTGTTTTCTTTGTCGAGTCTAGATGCTTACTTGGATTCATTGTCTCCAAGTATGGGATTAGGGTTGATCCTGATAAGGTAAAGGCAATTACTCAATTTCCTGAACCACAATCCATTCTGCAACTCCAATGTTTGCAAGGGAAAGAAAAATTTTTACGGCAGTTCATCATAAACTATGCTAAGTTGACAAAAGGCTCTATGCACCTGCTTAAGATGGGAGTGTTGTATCTATGGGATGATCATGCTCAACGATCATTTGATGCCTTGATAAAGGCGCTTATATCAGTGCCACTCCTTAGCACTCCCAACTATGGCTGCAACTTTCTTCTATAGCTGGCAGCCACGCCATCCTCTCTCGAAATGGTCTTGGTTCAAACTCATGATGACCAGAGTGAACATGTGATCTATTATCTGTCGAAAGGCCTGGTTGGGCCCGAACTCAGATATTCACATGTGGAAAAGCTGTCATTGGCAGTCGTCTTTGCTATCAGCTAATTCCGACACTACATACTGCTATGACAGACTACTGTCATCACCTTGGAAAATTCCATGAGACACATTTTGTCTCGTCAAGTAATTGGAGGAAAATATTCAAAATGGATCGTGATCCTCCAACAATTTGATTTGGTTTTCACTGCTTCCAAGGTGAAGAACTCCTTAGTCTTTGTCGAACTTTTGTCAAATCTTCCCATTTTCGATCCTAACGAGATAGCCCACAATCCTCTTTCGGATGAAGGTAGCATTAAAGATGAAGTAGTCCATTCCCCATGATTTTTTATCATGCATGAACCCATATGGATAGGAATTGTTGCTTTTTTATACTTTCTTCGGCTTTTTGATGAAAGTACTTTCAGGAATGAAAAGCAGTAATCACTGCATGCAATTCTCAATGAGCGCTTTCTTTTATGGGATATTTTCTCACTTTAAAACTAAAAAATTTCCTGAGTTTTTCATTGTTGGACTCATCAAACACATACGGAGACAGTCTGAACAACTCTTTTTCGCTCTTTTTCTAGCTCATTAAACTGAAAAAGATCATTAGAGCATTATTTTTAGGCGCTTTTTTCTCGCTCATAAAACTGAAAAAATCCCGAGTTTTTTCTTTAGGCTCATTAGAAACTCATAAATATGACTCGAGCATTCTTTTAGGTACTTTTCTCACTCATTAAATTGAAAAATCCTGAGTTTTTGTCACCGGGCTCGTTAAATATCTACGGTAGCAACCAGAGCACTTTCTATTTTGGGACCATTTCTCACTCTCAAATCGAAAAATCCCCGAGTTTTTTCCTTCTTCAATCTCATTAAATCTACAAAGAAGCTATGAGCAATTATTTTACCTCTTTTTCCTTTCTCACTAAACTAAAAAATATACCTTGAGTTTTCTTCATTTGACTCGTTAAAATTTGATGAAGGTATTGAGTTTTTCGTCGCGTGACTCATTAAAAATTCATGAAGAAAAGCGAGTTTAGTTTGTCTCCTCGTACTCGTAACAAAATGAAGTCAACATATATTGAGCATAGGTTTCTCTTTATCCAGACTCAATAGATTAACTCATGGAAAAGTAACGGATCCGGGTATACTATTAAACTTTTGTCACACCCAGTTAAAAACTATGACAAAAGGACCACCCTAGATTCATTCTTTATGATCTTTTCAGACTCTCTAAATATGAAAAGACCACCAAGTTGTCTCATCTAGACACATTAAATTAAACAGATGAGGTATAGAGTCGCTCTTTTTAAGATCCTTTTCAGACTCTTAAAACATAAAAATTTCGACGAGTTTACCTGTCTGGACTCATTAAACTAATTAGATAGGGCATAGAGTCGCTCTTTTTGTGGTCCTTTTCAGACTCTTAAAAAATGAAAATATTGATGAGTTTACGCATCTGGACTCACTAAACTAATAATTCGGGGAAAGTAGACAATACAACTGTATTCAATATTATAAAGCATGGTTTGGCAGTAGTCATTCCCTTGAACATGGCACTCCCTCTAATAAACCTTCCTTGTGACAACCTCTCAATATGAATCCTGCCATCCTATGAGTTTAGCCTAAATACCCTGATGTTCTTGCATCTCTGTATCCTAACACTCTTCGGTGTTCATGAGTCTAGTGCTGCATGGTTAAAATAGTTGTCGTGCCTTCTGTTGTTCAAGGGTTAACCCTTTGTTTCCTCCATCAACCCATCAAGCATATCCTTTCATCATGCCCTTCGTCGTTTTGACCCAATGCTCAAAGATTCCTCAAAAAACAAATCATTCTGGTCTCGTTTCATGTCGATTGATGTAGGACACATTATTTCCTACCTTTCCACAGGTAACTTCCTATCACCTTCAACACTCTATCTAGGAAGACAACCCAAAAATGCATTCAGTGCCTTGGTACTTGTAGACATTAGTGGCAGGTCACCTTATGGTTGATCAGGGATTCTCATTATTGGCTCTTGGTTAAGTGATTCTACGAGTGTTTGACGACAAAAAAATCTTTCACAATCGCTAGATTGTATTGTGCATCTTGGAGACCATCACCATTATTGGTGGCCTTCCTCATGTTTGTTAATGGTCTCCATTATTGATTGGTAATCAAATGATTTCATGCATTTTCAACATCAATGCATATATTCACATGCATCGATCTATGTTTTTCGGTGAAGCAGAAATCAAGACCTTGGGTAGAGGCTTGCATCACTCAGCCTTGTTTCCTCTCCCAAGTTGTGTATATTATTTTTTTGAGACAGCTCATCAGAATGATCCTATTATGACACCGGATCCGCATTGTGCTTATCAGCATCCAACATCGTCATATCTCTTTTATGAGAAAAATCACTCTAACATAGCTACTGAGCATGGGAATGCCCGACTCAAGACATGATTTTAGTTGTTTTATGTATATGTGTTGTATCAGGTTTCCCGTACCGCCCGAAGCTCTGATCCTCTCTCTATTTTTTGTCGAAGAAGGAAAATAACAGTTAAGTAATGTATTTTGGCCATCGTCGCAGCCTCTGATCTCACACTTTATGGGGCATCTGTTATACAACAAAATGATCCCCTCATCAACTCAGAGGGGAAAGACATGATGGCTGAAGCAAAGACTAAGATCACAAGCCTTGTTTCCACACTAACATTGGCTATACACTGACAACATGCTTTATAAAGCTAATCTATAAGCCTAAGGGAGCATTAGTGACCCCACTAACTCTACTTGTTGGTTTGGGGACAACGTTAGTGAAACCTAATGAGGATCTAGAGGTCAAAGGAGTGAATTGACTCATAAATATCTCTATATTCTCTCCTAAATATACTCAGAAAAGCAAGGAAACATCTAAAGCTCGACCTATTTGAGGGATTTCTAATCCTAATGAAGGAGACAAATGGGAAAGAGCTCAAAAGCATGGCAAATTAATTTCTTTTACCTAAAGAAACTCATGGAGGAACTTGGAAACCCTAACTAGAATGCTACATAAGCAGAGCTAGGGCTATTGTGAGGGGGTTAGATCATTTGAAAGGATAGCTTACTTGATTGTCGAGCATAGTCTCAAATCTAAGCATAAGAAGTTGGTAATAAGGGGGAGAGAGAGAGGAGCTGGAGGGGTAAGGCAAGGCTGATGCAATAGATGGTTGTAATCACTCTTCTGACATTAATATAGAACTACAGTTGTACTATCTACTTCATGGTGTTGGTACTATCATTCATTTATTTGTTTGTCCAATACCTTTTAGCATGAGTAGCTTAGTTATGTGTAACTAGATGTCTTTTATATATTCATGTATTAATTATCAAGGTTGTATGTTGTGATTATGCTTGTCTCTTCTATGTGCAGGACTTGATCTGGAGCCGACTCAGGGGACTTCCACCTAGCTGCATTGTGCTCTCCAACAAATCTACACGGAGGCTTGAGGTAATGAATATGTTTTTCTTTGATAGTTAGTTATTATATATGGACATGCATGTAGCTTTGTGATAGCTGCAGATAATCTTACAGTCTACCAAGGGTCCCGGGAAGAACCTTGAGGGTATCTTCATTCTCCATACACTGTGCATTTTAACCTATAGTAGAATTGGTGACTCCATTGGGGTAGTACACATTAGTTCCCATTTTACCCATAAAGTTCCTAGTTTCCTCCTCCTTCTAGACTTTCTTGTACTTCTGCATTCCTTTTCTGACCCATCAGGACCTTACAGCACTCTTCTTTCATATATTCAGCCCTGGATCTGATCCCCAAAGCCCTGTTTTGAAGTGTCTTCCCACACTAACACAGGTTAGTAGTGTAAATAGAGCTTTATAAACCTTTGTGTCTGCACAAACAGAGCGTTAGTGCCTCTAGTAACTCTCTGTGGCATCTAGAACAGAGCATTAGTCACCCAAATTTCGATATGCAGCTGTGTCTGTGACCTCAAAGGGTTGGGAAACTTGCTTTTGGACTGATAAGGGATCTGTAGCTATGTTTTTTTTGCAAGATCTGTGTCCTAAAAGAATTCTTTTTTTAAGAAAATAGCTTTTCTTATTAAAAGTTTTAATTTTCATAAAGGAAAAAATCAAAATTTCTTAGTCATTATTCTCCTTTGTTGGTTAAGTTCTATAGTATTTGGATGCATGGAAAGAATATTGATGTATGAAAGACTCTCCCTTGTAGAATTCAGCTTATTTCATCGAAATTGAAAATTTACAAGCATTTTCTTTTGCATGATTTTGAGTCAGAGTCCCACTACATATCATACGTCAGCACCCCTACCGAAGACTCTAAAAAAGTACACTTAAAATCCACCTAAAATCAATCAGTAACTCTTTCTAGAGAAAACAAACATTAGTTCAAGCTAGGATCTTGGGATAGGCAATGTGAGTAAACTGCCCAAGATCAAAAACCAAAACTAGTGTCATTAAAAGAGCGAAAAACTTCTGCACTCATACTACCGGGACCACTCCAGTAAAATCGGAGCTAAATATGAGACAACATTAGACTGTAAGTGAAGGTAGCCCACCTTCGCTTACAACTCCTTTGGGTATTCTATGTATTGGGTGTTGAAAATTCAACAAGATGATGGAGCTTAGTGGAAAGGAGTCGCCTTCACTAAGTGGGCCTGCAGGCTATTTTTGGCGCAAAGTCTATTTTTAGACTATGTCTATTTTTAGACATATGGATCATGGTCTATGAGTTGCAGGATGATATTTGTGGATGATTGGTCATGTTGGTAAAAATAGATGGACTTCTATTTTTAGACATATGGGCAGAGTCTATTTTTAGACTGCCAGGCTAAAAATAGAATAGTCGAATATTATTAGCTCTTAATAATATTTGGACTATAAACATTATCTTATCCTCTTGGAGCACTTCAGTTTGAGCTACAGATGTGGCACATGCAGCTGTCAGAAGGAAATACGCTTTTCTTATGGGTCAGTTGAGCTTATGGGTCGGTAATTATATACTTTTAAAATAAGAAACAAAATTTCATGGACATTAAAATAAGAAACAAAATTTCATAAATCAAGAATTCCATGGATACTCAGTAAGGGCAACACAAACAATGTATGCCTCCCCTGAAATGTAGAGTCTTGTGAATCACTATGAACCAAAAATCCTAATTTTAAAGATTTTACAGTCTTGTATTACCTGCACACTGTACTGTCCAACATAGTTACCAAATCTGTACTGTCCAACATAGTTACCAAGTTTGAATTCGAATTCGATACAATTCGATAAAAAATCGGATGAAATTTTTCAATTGGGAAAAATTTGATAGTATATATCTTAAACATTTAAATATATATATATTTTTCATATAACTTCATTGATTTTGAAATTTAAATAATTTTAATCAATATAAACAATTTTAAAACTACAATTTAGTAACAAAAACCACAACCACACTTATATGTTTTCTTTAAACTCTCTATTTTTCAAAACTCTAAACTAAATCCATGAAATCTTATTTAAAATCATTTTGTAATTAATATATATTTAAAACTTAAATATTCAAAACTCAAAACTACATTCACCCTGAAATCTTATTTGGTATAAAAATTAATATATATATTTAATACACAAACTAATATATATAGATATATATAACTAATAACCATTAGTTTAAAAAAATTTATATCTATATATATATATAAACTAATAACTATTAGTTTAAAAAAAAAAAATATTCAAACCTAATTGCTCTTAACATAAATATATATAAGAACTCAATTTCAAAATTTATTTCCTTGCTCTGTGAGCTTTTTAAACCATAAATATATATAAAAACTCAACTTCAGATTTTATTTTCTTGTTCTATGAGCTTTTTAAACCATAAATATATATAAAAACTCAACTTCAGATTTTATTTCCTTGTTCTGTGAGATTTTTAAACCATTAAAAAAACCAATGAAGTTCAAAACTAGCAAAATTTCCATTTCAAGTGAGATCTTGCTGCCATTTACCTTTATTTTGTGTTTACAGGTCACTGTGTTTACCATTCCAGCCATGCAAATCCATGTCATAAACTCTAAGCCATGAATTTATACCAACTCTAATTGTTGTATTTACTAGCTAATGGCTACTTATTACCACTGCCTATTATAGAATTTTTATAGCTCTGCTAATTTAATTAAGGACAAAGAGTTCGGTAGGATTTAAACTTAAATACTTCTGAGAGTTCGGTGGTATCTCAGTAATTTAAAATAACTACAGTAGACAATATCGTTTGTTGTATTGATTGAAGATTTTATTGTCTTCAATTAACAGTTCTCAAAGCTTTAGCTCGGTTGAAGCATATTATCAAGACATTTGTTTTCTGTGAAACCCAAACGTGTTGAAATTTCGTATTTTTCCCACAAAAACCAACACCCATGGAAATTCAAGTTTGGCATTCACACACGAGGGCCCATTGGAATGTCTTCTTTATGGCATGTCAATACCGCAACAGGGAGAGTTCTCCCGCAAGGGAGCAAGTGGAGTGGAAGACTGTGTCTCTTTTGGTACTCTCTACATCAACTATTTGGTAATACCAGTCAGCTAATAGCCCACTATTGTGAAATCATGATGGATCTCGGCCAAAACTCTTGGGAATTCTGGAGGAACTCCTCATTGTGGTCCAACTAAGGGACCCTGCTCTGGAATACGCTAATCACATCTTATTCTCGCCACGGGCCTACAGAAGAAGCATTGAAACTCTTTCACCAGATGTAAAGATCAATTTTCTGGCCTGACCGCTTCACTTATGCCAGCGTTCTCTCGGCTTGTGCCAACCTACGAGCTCTAGAACAGGGCATAGAGATTCACCAAGAAATAGTTAGAAGCCAGTGCCAAATTGATGGTTTTGTAGAGATTTCCCTAGTGGATTTGTATGAAAAATGTGGGAGTATAGACAAGGCTCGAGAATTGTTGGCCAGAATGCATAAACGGGACATTGTCTTGTGGAACATCATGATAGTTGTGTATGGACAGAAGGGACTTGTTGATGAAGCTTTCAATCTTTTCCAGCAAATTCCCAAGATAGATTTGCTTTCATGGATTGTTATAATTACAGGCTATGTGTAGAATGGGCGTGTGGACGAAGCCCAAAATCTTTTTTGAAAAATACCAAAACCAAATGTTGTTTCCTGGACTGCCACGATCTCGGGATATGCACAAAATGGGCACAGTGAGGAAGCCCTGAAGACTTTTCATGCAATGCAGCATGCATGTGTGAAACCGGACATCCAGGCATTTTCCAGTGTTCTTACTGCTTGTGCCAACATGGTAGCTCTGCAGCAGGTGATGGAAATCCACGAAGAGATACACGGAAGTGGGTTTGAATCCAATGCTTTTATGGGAAATATTCTCATAGATATTTAACAATTACCCAACACAAAATAATACATTTCACGAAGAAATAACAGCTCCTGAAATATCACATGATATGGTAGGTAGGGCAAAAAAAAAAAAAACCAAGCACAATGACTTGCAAGTAGATATGCCAACCAAAAAAACAAACAAGGAATCATTACGCATTCCTTAGAGCAAAAAAAATCAACAATCATGTTTAATAAAACTAGTCATGCATGCATGGGCCCATAGATCTCAATGGTTCAATGACTTGCAAGTAGATATGCCAACCAAAAAAACAAACAGGAAATCATTACGCATTCCTTATAGCAGGAAAAATCAACAATCATGTTTAATAAAACTAGTCATGCATGCTTGGGCCCATAGATCTCAATGATTCAACATAGCTCTGATACCAAGTGTAGGGACCAACCCTATAATAATAATAATTATTATTATTATTATTATTTTTAAATACTAAAATACAACCATAAGAAAATAGCATTAGGAACTCAAAAATCATTAAACATTATATAAAACTTTCCTGAATTTCACTTTACTGAACATGTCCTCTAATTTACATATTATTAACTAAAACCATAATGAAGTCATATAAAAGAATACTATAACAACATAGGTACCATTCACCAGGAGGCGCGATTCAAACTTGACTTGCCGCTATTTTCCCTCCTTCATTGTCAGTCGCCTCCAAGTGTGAATGTCGACGTACTTAATCTGAATTCAGTGACCCACTGGTTGACCTCCCAACCTACTCCTTGGTTATTCTCCTTCCCCGCGGACCCACGAGCTGCAATGAGGTTGTAAAATGGACAAATGTATTAGCTGGTAGAGGAGAGCACTCTTTGGCTCAAAATTCTCCTCTCTAAAGTCCTCTACCTCACCAAACTCACTATAGCTCGTAGTCATTACTCTGACATAGCCTCATCTATCCAACAATAGGGTAAAGAAAAATCCCTTTTTCCCATGGCCTGCCCCTTCTTTTATAGGAGTCCTCATAGGTGACACTTGGCCTTTCATGCATAATTAATTATTTTTGAAAATCCAATAGTTTGATTATTCACCCACCCATGTGTCACTCTCTCATCAAAGATATCCAAAATTATTTATTTGAATTTTAATTTAAAAATAATATTTTTCCTCACCTCAACAAGATTCCTATTCCTTCTCCTAGTTGTCTCTTGATCCCCCTTTTTACTCTTTAATTTGTGTTCATTACTAAAGTCAATTGATAAGTCAATATTTGATCCCCTATCTACTCCCTAATTTAACTCAAGTTATCTCTTAAATGGATATTCTTATGTTGGTTGTTGCCACATGGAGGTTCTCTAAATTTCTCTAAAATTTAATTTATTAATCTTATTTTAATTCACCATCATCTTCTCTTAATTAGGTTTAACTATTTTAGGATTGATATTTATCCTTACATTTATGTCCCTTTTTTACTTCGTTAAATTACATTATCTACTTAAAATTTTCCAACATGGGAAGAGTAGAGTTTTTAAGATAAAATATTTTATTTCTTCCTATGATCCCCTTAACCCAAGTTTTATTCCTCATTTAATTACCTCAGTTCTAATCATAAGTTACCACAAGATGTGAGTTTACATGGTTTTCATATCTTGATTATATTTATTAATTTATTTATTTTTAATGATTCCAAGGGTGCCAATTTTGGTCATGCCCTTCAAGAACTTCCCTTGAATTTCCAAGGGTGTCACACCTAACAGTTTATTTGTGATGCCGAGGGTGTCAAGTTGGTCGTGCCCTTCAAGAATTCAGTGGCTACAAGGTGAAAGCATAGGTGAAATGATAGAGACCACTATCATCTCTTATGTTGCCTGTTATAGTGAGACTAATGGTGTCGGGGATCAAGGAATCCGCCTTGATGCACATCCCCCGGTAAAATCCTCATGAGTGACCCAACTTTGTGACAAGCCCTCATGACATCGTGATCTTCAAGGCAAAGTTGTTTCAACCTCTCTAGCCTAAGTCATGACGGGAGTGCTAGTGGGTGAGATCAGGGACACTGTCCCACCTTTCCCATGCAATTCCATCCAATTGTACAACCCCGTCACCTATATGTGAGTCATTCGGCCAAAAAAAAATATGTTGTTGCAACCACTAACATATCATCAGAATATAGATAAAAATATATAACAAGTTTCAAAATTGACTTAGAATTTCAAAGATAAAATAATATAAATTTTCATCAAACCAGGTGTCGTCAACTCGTCATATGCGAGTGCCTCTGGTAGTTTCCTGTCATATTCAATAATGATCAATAACAAGGTTTCTCATTGTCATAATAGCATCATTAACATCACCTATTCGTTCGCATCATTGTTCATTGTGAACCAAAACTAATGCAAGTAGGTAAGATAGGGGACACATCCATCATGGCTATCATCATCATAACATCAATGGAAACATACATATCTATAAAATCTATCAACATCGTAACATTAATAGAAAACATACATATCCATCAAAGCTATCATCATCATGATACCAATAGAGCACGTACATATCCTTTACTGCTATCATCATCATAAATTCAATAGAGACCAAACATAACCATTTATTCTACAATCATCATAGTATCAATAGAGAACATGCATAACCATTAATGCTACAATCATCATAATACCAATAGAGAACATACATAAACATCACAACCACTAATAATAGAGTCATGTGTCTAGATCCTCAACCTGAGGTCCTCAAAGAATAAAGTGTGGGCCTTAGGGCTAAATAAATGTTAATGTCATATCACTGTCAGTCAACTACAGTAGGGCACTACATGCTACAACCTCCATCCACCTCTCCATACCCTCAAGACTTCATTCTCAGCCTCAAAATCCTCTCGAAATCCCTCCTGTAGCAATACAAGACCCCCTGTAGCAGCCACCTGTAGCAAGCCCGTAGCACCACTTTCTTTCATCATTTTTTATCCCCGCTGCAATTTTGACTTAGTCAAGATGCATAATGACCCTCAGCTATGGTTTGATGATCAGGGGAAGGTCCTAAGCCACTCCAACCATTCTGTTTCTTCACTACAAAATAGAGTAGAATAAGTTTTGTTCTCACAAGTATGATGCAAGTAGGCTACTGATTTTCAAGCAACTGTGAACTAGGTAGATGGTACATGAAATTTTGATTGGTAGTTTGATGAATTATGCAAGATAAAATAACTTCATTTCTGCAAGTAGATTTGGTAGTTTGATGTATTTTGCAAGATAAAATAGCTTTATTTCTGCAAGTAGATTAGCCCTTTTCCTTTCATGAATTAATTAATTAAGCATCTACAATTTGAGTAAATGGAATTTCCACTTTCCTAGCTAGAATTAGTTTTCAATTATACCTTCATCAACAAGCTTCATTTTAATTCAGTAGGAGGAATGGTCTCTGAGCACTTTGATCTAATGTCATAACTAAGGGTGGCATGAGTGGAATCCAATTCTTTGTGCACATAGCACTTTCACCTCTAAGTTTGTGGAAACCCCGGGTTGATAATTTGAGTTGAGGAGCCCTTGGGAGTTGCAACATTATTGGTGTAATACTAGGGCTCACCATTTTTTAGTGTTGTTGTCAAGGAGATGTCTAAGTAGATGTTGTTTCTACTTGAGCATTGTTTTCTATTTTGCATACAGTTTTTGAAAAAGTGAAAAAAAAAATCAAAAAATATTTCTTTCATGCCTCATAGCAGTAGGGATAATCAAGGGAAATTCTTACCAAAAACCCCCACACCCTCAAACAATCAACCTTCACTCTTCTTCAGTGACTGTGAGCTTCCCTCTGTGATTGTAGGGGAGTTAGAAGATCCTCTAGGTGAGAAACCTATTTTTTTTGAAGAACTTATTTGCGAAGAAAAAGAACAAACTTCACCTATCGAAACTATGGCTGAAAACAGGGACAATGAGGTTTTCCCTATCAGAGAGACCAATGGAGAGGCTAGAATGAAGAATATAAGCCCTACTTCCCTTCCACACTTCCATGGCTTAACCTCTGAGGACCTTGACACCTTAATGTTTGAATTTGTTGTTGTTTTTAGGACCTATGACTATGCCTCTGATGAGTAGAAGC
The DNA here is from genome assembly GCA_031772625.1 of Pinus tabuliformis. NCBI lineage: Eukaryota > Viridiplantae > Streptophyta > Pinopsida > Pinales > Pinaceae > Pinus > Pinus tabuliformis. The sequence goes on from CM062811.1 coordinate 759,861,798, forward strand.
TGAATTTATTCCCCTCTACCCTTAAAGATGAAACCTTGTGCTAGTTTATGGGGTTGTCTAGGGGTAGTGTCACTACCTTGGCCCAAATACAACAGGACTTCAATATCAAGCATAGGGACTGTTGTAGGTCCAAAGAAACCAAGGAATAAATCTTTAGGATGAATCTTGGACCTGATGAATCCCTAGAAGACTATGAGGAGATATTTCAACTCAGTTATAAGAGAGCCAACTATACCCTTAATGCTGAATCACTCAAGCTAGTTCTTCTCCGAAGGATCAGGGAGGATATGTTGGAAAATCTCAACATGATGTCTGGAGGAGATATCTATCATTTATCCTATAATGACATCAAAATTGTATTCAAAAATCACTCTAGGGCTGCTAGGAAGAAGGGTAGGGCTAGTCAAGGCTTGGTCAGTTCCTCTCCCTCCACAACATACATCAAGAATGATATAAGGAACATGTTGGATGATTTCAAGAGTGAAATGTTGCATACCCTTGCATTTCAAATGGATACCATGCAAATCAAAAGAAAGTAGGAGGAAGAAAAAAGGGCACTAGATATTTTTTGCCCTATATGCACCAAAAGACATCCTAGGAATGAATACCCATTGAATGTCATAGAATTTTGCCTAGTCTGTGAAGAAAATCATGCAACAGAAAAAATCCCCTTTTTTCCAGGACTAAAAGCTGTATCGCAAGGGGCAGAAGATGGGTCAGAGCAACTTTGCTTCGTTGATCAAAGAAGACCTCAAGGACCTTGGCCATATCAACAAGGCATGCAAGGTGTGCACACTACTCTTATTATAATCCAAATCAAAATGCAGCTTTGCAACCTTGGTAGTCTTCCACTCATCCATCCTAGTCCACATCTCCTTCTTGGCCTTATGCTACTCCATATCCTCCTCAACATTTCAACCATCCTTTCCATCCATATCCACCCCAATCTTCTCAATTGGGCAACCTATCACAAGGGTGGAGGCCTCAAGTTAACCAACCTCTTGATTTACTTCCTCCACCCCAACCTCAACCACAACTCACTCATGCTACTCTACCTAAGAAACCTCGAATGCCTACTCAACCCAATCTGAACCCGAACAACAAGAAAGAACAACAGTTCTACAGTGGAGAGACATCTTATCCTTCTTATGTTGTGGAAATCCAGGAGATTAACCTTCGGTTTGGGAGAGTGCTTCCATATAACTACCCACCTTCTCCACCTAAAGAGCTTGAAGAAGATAAGGAAGAGTGTGTTCCTCAAGCCAATCCACCTCCTTTTCCTGAGAGGTTGATCCACCCTAGCCAGAACACACCTAAAAGAGGTCGATCCACCCTAGCCAACACACCCCAAAAGAGGTTGAACTTCTGGGAGAATTGAAGAATTTGTGTGTTAAGATACCCCTTCTCCAGGCCATTAAATATGTTCCCATCTATAATAATCTCATCAAGGAGAAATGTTTCAAAAATCATGGGAGAAGAAAAAGAGACACCCCCACCATAAATGTTGTTGGGCAACTATCTGATTTGATGCTTGGGAGGGTGATATTCCCAAAATATATAGACCCTGGAATCCCAGTAGTAGATGTGCACATTGATGGCCTTATAGTCCTTAATACCCTGATTGATCTTGGGGTTGCAATCAATTTGATGACTAAGGAAACCATGCTAAAGCTAAATCTCCAAGGGGCTTTGAGGAAGACCACCACAGTGTTGCAACTTGCAGACAGATCCACAGTAGCTCCTAAGGGAGTTGTTGAAGATGTTATGGTCTCCATTGACTCTTGGGAGTATCCTACTGATTTCCTGGTTCTCCAACCCAAAACCAAGTTTAATGGCTATCCTCTCATGTTAGGAAGACTGTGGTGTCTATGCTTACATTAGTTGTAGGGCTAGGAACATGACCATTAAGAATGGAAATTTGTCAAAATAGTTGGTATTGTATCCTCCTGCTCAACCTTCTATTTAGCATGACTTACCCTTGTGGTTAGAAGAGGAGGAAGAAGATGAACTGTATCACACCACCCCCTACCCAATCTGCACTCTAGATACTATTACAGGAGGGGGGCAACCTGATGAAGATGACCTCATTGACCATATCCTTCAAAATCAACCTCCCACTCCCATACCAATTGATGAGTTGATGAAAGAATCTAGGAGTAGTCCTTGGACTGACTTATGCCCTATCGAATCAAGTCTAGAACATGTCAATATTTTAGAGTTTGGCCCATTTAGAACCTTATATATCAACCCTTATCTCTTGTCCAAACAAGAAGAATAGTTTTGCAATGTGTTGAGGCAACACCTAGATTCCTTTGCCCGGGATTATAAGGAAATGAAAGGTGTGCATCCCTCAGTTTGTACCCATCATATTTAAATCAAGGAGGGATGCAAGCCTATGACCCAACCCCAGAGAAGGATGAACCCATATCTTAAGGATAGTGTGAAAGAAGAACTACAAAATTTATTGGATGCAGGGTTCATATACCCATTTCAAATAGTGAGTGGGTGTCACCTCTTGTTTTAGTTCCCAAGAAGAATGGGAAGTGGAGAATTTATGTTCATTACCGGGAACTTAACAAGGCTACAAAGAAGGACCATTTTCCTTTAACCTTCATTGACCAAGTCCTAAATGGCCTTGCAAGGAAGAAATTCTTCTCCTTCCTGGATGGATTTAGTGGATACAACCAAATCCAGATCAGCCCTGAAGACCAAGATAAGACCAATTTCAGATGTCCTTGGGGTACCTTTTCTTATAGAGTTCTTCCATTTGGTTTGTGCAATGCCCCTTCTAGTTTCTAGAGGGAAGTTTTGAGTATTTTTTCTTAACTTGTTCATGACTCTGTTGAAATACACATGGATGATATTACTCCTTATGGATGTGACTTCCATGAAGCTCTCTCCAATCTGTGCAAGGTCTTAAAAATGTATTGAAATGAATCTCTCTTTGAGCCCTGAGAAATGTGAGTTCTTGATGAATGAGGGGATTGTCCTTGGCCATTCCATATCCAAGGAAGGGATGTAGGTAGACCCAAACAAAATTTCCATCATCAAAAGGGTCCCTACCCCTCAAAAGCAAAGAGATGTCAGGAGTTTCTTGAGACTAGCTGAGTATTATAGGAGATTCATCAAAGACTTTAGTAAAGTGGCTTCACCTTTGTTTGGATTATTGGCCAAGGATTCAGATTTTTGTTGGACAAGTAATTGTCAAGAGGCCCTTGAAGTGTTGAAATAAAAATTGACCAATGCACCCATCCTACCTTTCCATATCTATATTGATGCATTAGATAAAGTTATGGGGGGAGCCTTAGGACAAGTAGAGGATAAGTTTCCTTATGATATCTATTTCATTAATAAGAATTTGTATAAAGTTGAGTTGAATTACAATATCACTAAAAAATAACTCTTAGTTGTAGTACATTCTTTAAACAAATTCAGGCACTATATCATTGGGTACCAAAATTTTGTTCATAGTGATCATGCAGCCATTAAATAGTTTATGAATAATCTAGATGTAAATGCAAGGATAATTATATGGTTGTTATTGTTACAACAATTTGATTTGACTATTATTGACAAACTAGGGAATGAAAAAGTGGTTACAGAAATTTTTTCCAGCTAAACCTTGCCTACAGGTAATGAGGATATGGTGGATGATCAACTGTCAAATGAACACCTCTTTTCCATCTCGGTGCTTTTCCCTTGGTTTTCTTACATAGACAACTACTTGGTTGTTGGGAGGTTCCCTCCTAATCTATCATTCAGGGAGAAAGCAAGATTGTAAGAAAAAACTCTCCTTTCACTTGGGTTGGAGGCAAGATGTGTAAGAGAATAGGAGGTATTTGACATCCTCTCAGCATTTCATGATGGACCTTGTGGAGGTCATTTTGTTGCTAAAAGGACAACCTTTAAAGTTTTACAGGATAGTTACTATTGTCCCACTTTACATCAAGATGTAAGGAGATACACCACTAGATGTGATCAATGCCAAAGGATGGAAAAACCAACACCCAGGGATGAAATTCCCCTACAAATGCAATTGGCCTTAGATCCATTTGAGAAGTGGGGCATGGATTTGATTCGGCTAATTGATCCACCATCAAGACGGAAGAGGTACATGATTTTGTGCACTGATTACCTAACAAAGTGGGTTGAGAGAAAGGTAGTCAAAGCAACAACTATGCATAAAGTGGATGAGTTTTTAAGAGAAAGAATCTTCTGCAAGTTTGGGTATCCAAGGGAGGTTGTCAATGATCAAGGAGAAGAATTCACATAAAATTTGATTGAAGATCTCACGAGGCAACATCATATCAAGCACAAGACATCCACGGCCTATCACGCTCAATAAAATGGGCAAGTAGATGTCATAAACAAAGCATTGGAAAACCACCACTGGATTCACTCCACTTGGGCCTATAACACCACTTGGAAAACCACCACTGGATTCACTCCATATGAATTGGTTTATGGGAAGAAGGCTTTGCTTTCTATTGAATTTTAATATAACACTTTGAGAACGGAAGCTCAGTTGGACTTAGACTTCACTACAGCACAACAAGAAAGGTTGCTCCAACTCAATGGCTTAGACGAGTTCAGAATGCAAGCTATCATACACACTAAATTCATACAACTGCAAAGGAAGGTCTGGCATGACAATCATATCAAGGAAAATAATTTTCAAGAAGGGAATTGGGCCATGTTATATGATTCTAGGCTCAAATATTTCAAAGGGAATCTAATGACAATATGGTTGGGTCCATACCTAGTAGAAAAGTGTAATGAAAATGGATCTGTCTGTTGTCGTTCTGTATTTCTGAGGTTGAGGGAGTAAACACATTGGACAACATCAAAACCACTTTGGAAGCTGGGATCTAGTCTTGCTAGCTTCAGAGAGGGATCTCTCTGTCTAATTTAGCTTGTTTTAGTGTAAGTTTTAGGCTAGTTATGATTGTACTTGTTTGTTTTGATTTATTGGTTTGGTTGATTTGAGTGTTATAATTCTATTGGGTTATGGAGTCTATAAACTAAACTCGAGTTTTGCATCAATTTTTAGGAGTTCTCATAGGGAAAGCTAGGTTGCATTAACTGGATCTTTTTAGAAATTAAATGAATTGTGGAATAGCAGAAGTGTAAGGTTCAGTAGAAATTGAGTAGCAATTAAGAATTCCTTGATCTGACTTCAGTGGAAAACATTAAAATTAACAACATCCAAAATAGGTCACTCTAGATAATGAATCATATTTATCACATTTTCTGTTGATTAATTCAGAAATTTAGAATAACAGAGAAAGGAAAAACAATGTTTAAACAAATAGACAGAAGAGAGACATCACCATTTAGTGCACCGCATGAATCTTGTGAAAGGTCCATGTATTATTGATGCTCCAGTGCTTTGAAAATTACAATATGAAGAAGGAAATTACATTCAGAAATCAACCCTTGATACTTCAAACAGTGAATTATTTATAATGAAAATTACAAAAATGCTTTACAAAATCGTTGTCAAACCGACAAGTGTATTATTAACCTAATTACAAACTGTATCATCTAATCCTGGCAAAATAATAGGCCACGTGGATGTTGAAGATAAAGGTGGCCCTGTTTTGATGGTTTCGGTTGCTGAGTCAACCCGAAACAGTGTTGCGATGCTAAACTAACCGTCATGTTGGGTGTTGCGCTGGCAAGTTGTTTTACTGCTCCTGAGTTATCCTTCAATCCAGTAAATCAACCAATTCTTCCCATCTCTTTTCATCTGGCACTGTCAATTTTTCACCCTTCGGTAGATTTCATCTACCTCTATGTATTTGGCAAAAGTTGGCTTTACAGTAAAAATATGTTTTACCTCATTCTGCACATGGAAAACATTTGACATAGTTTCCAGAAATGCCTTGGTTGTCATATTTCCCTTAATTCCACTGAACTTAATGTTGCTTTTAGCCACTTATTTCATCTTCAGGATATAATCTTCTTGAGTGATCAATTTGTCATTTATAACATAGATATTGGGCAGTCCCTTTTGAATTAAGGCTTCAATTTTTTTTGTAAACCTGTTTACCTGCAGCTCTAAGCTTTCACACCTTTCTTCCAACTAATCAATGAGATTTCTCTTTGCTAAGACTTTATTGACTTCCAGAATGGTGGCAGTTCTATCATTGATTCCTACTTCCTCCAGCTCATACCTGGACTTTGAAAATAAGAACTTGATTATATTACCAACTTCTGTTGGCATCTCTCCCAACTTTTCTCTTCCTTGCACAATAGTTTATGTAGCCTTCTCTATTAGCTCTTTCTACTCAAATATGATTTGGGTAGAAGGCCAAATCTCATTCATAGAATCTAATATGTTCATCCAAATAGTTTTGTTGGCTTGGGCCAAGGTCTGACCAATTGAAGTGTCTCTCTCTACCTGGCGCAATTTTTCCAATAGTCTTTGGGATTTCTCCAATTCAGTAGTTCGAGCAGCTTCAGCTTTGGCTTTTTAGACTTCCAAAGCTTTGATTTGGCTCTGCAAAGTCTCAATATCCTTTGACTGTAGTGACATGTTTTGTAGTGTCTGGGTTACCTGTTCAGCACTTGCAGTCTAAGTGGAAGAACTAGTTGCAGTGGTTGCTCCTATTGATGGAAGATGAGAAATAGGTACGACATCCAGGGGGACAATGGCCATATTCAAATTGTCTTCCTTCTCCTTTATCAGTTTCTCCAACTCTGCCTCCATTTGCCTAATCTGTACATTTTTTTCTATGATTAATTTCATCATATCTTCTTTCTGTGCTTCCCCTTCTTCAATATCTTTGGTCATTGGATCTTCTGTGGCTGGCAGCTTGAGCTACTTCCTCAATGTTGCAATGTCTAGGTTCTTCTTTTTAACAATCTCCTCAGTAGCATTGACATCTTTAGGGTCATACCCTATCTTAATCACCAAGTCTTCCAAAGACTTGATCATGTTATCTTTGGCCAAGGAGGACACTTTCTCCATCTTCAACTGTGACTGGACATTTGCAAAAGAAACCTGCAATTTAGATAAGGACATTGCAGTGTTAGTTAGAGTGGAGGATATCATTTCACCAGTTTTCTTGTGCATCTCCATTTGATCAATGGGATGTATGTCCTTTGTGTTGAATTCAAAGGTGGTGCTCTTGTAGTCTGCTTCTGATTTGGTTTTGGAATCTGGGCCTAATGAAAGGCCATCTGCATTTTGCCATGCTCTGTATCAAAGACTAACAGCAACCTACTTTGTGAGCTGGAGGTCTGCTTCTAGAATTTGTTATAAGTTTATTTTATTTTTTTTTTTTTTTTTTATTTTTTTTTTTATTTCATTTATTTTTTTGTTGTCAAAAACTATCTTCTCTTTTTCTATTTGGACAGTTTATGATTCCAGCTCAGTCTCGTTATGACCTTGTGAAGGTGAAGGTTCAAAAGGAGATGTAGTGAATTTGATAGTTGCATGTGGTGAATCTGTGATGGTGATGGTTGCCCGCTCTTCAGTTTCTTTGTCCACTTCTTCTCTGGGAGTTACCTTTTCTCTCTTTCTATAACTGATTCTGAATTATCTAGCTTCACTTCCAGTGGTAGATGATGATCCTTCCTCCCTATGTCTTTTGCTTGATTTTTCCTGAGGAACAAGAGTCTACAAACTAGAAGTAGAAACAAGCTATTCTTCAGCTTCCTCCAAGGTATTTTCTGACCACTCTAGCTGATTGGCATACTGCTCTATGTCTAGCCTTGAAGTATGAATGTAAGGAGTGTTTTTGTTCTCCACTCTGAGCTTTGAAATGATGCCACAGGGGTCATAAGACCATGTAAAGCTCAAACTGAACTTCATTTCTTTAAGTATTCTATTTACCTCCTCACCTGTTGTCCTTTTGTTGCACACAAATGGGCCCACTTGTGTTTTTATTCTGAATTGTGCCTTCTTCTTGACCACTACAAAGTGAATGTCATCTGAATTCAACATATGCCTGATATACTCCAGTGAAAATATCCTCATTGGGAGGTATTTGGGGAGTTTATAGGGGCCAATTCACAACCGTATACCCTGATTTCTGTTTAATTTTGGTATAGGTACTAATCTCCAGTCTTTTCTTGATATGACAAATGTAAAATTCTCTTGATCTCCTCACTGATTCTGGGTTGTATTGCATTGTTCAGAATGTTCATGGCTGGATGAACAAAATCTTCAATAAATCATTTGTAGGTGAATTCTTGTTGTTCTCTCATGACCAATGAGGTCCAAAATATCACTGGCTGTTGGTTCCCTGCATCATCCAACTTATGTAATGCAAAACTAAACTTGTCTACTTGATAATAGAAGAACATATAAATCAAAATAGAGGTGTAATTGAACACCTGTTCTGTAGGAAACTTAATAAATTGCTCATGGATATTGTCAGCGAAGACTTGACTGAAGTTGAACATGATGGAGGGATTGCTAATTGTGGAAAATATGGAGAGGAATCATAAAATGGGCTCATCTACCCATTGATCAGAATGATAACCTAAAATGTGAGAAATCATGGAAATAATTTTCTTGGCCTGATCAGGGGAAATGGAAGAAGGATATGGAGGATTGGTTTTGGGTAACTGAGCATTTTCTGGAAAGAAAATCTCAAAAATCCTGGCTCTAGTGGCAAAGTCCAGCTTTTGATAAAGCTGGGTGAGGGCTTCTAGGGAGAAAGGGGCATCATTTTCCATAGTGGGGGCCAACATCATTTGGTCCATGGACTTCATTGTGATGGTGAAAATAATGTCACCTGTAGGAGAAATAATGGCTCTTTGGGCAGGGACGTAGCATGCTTGACATCTTCTGGTAAATTTGGGGCTTGGAATGTCAAGGGGAAAATATAATGGGGGAGGTTGGACTCCCAGATTCCAATTTCATCGGTTTTTCCTGTGTGCTTATCCTCTAACCACCAATATAATTCCAGAAAATCGCAGTCACACTGAGTTTCATTTATCCTGTAATCCCTATCAGCTAAAGGTATATGATATAAATCTACAGAAGGGGGAATTAAAGGATTAATGGGCTTATCTTGAGTCTTAGTCTTAGGAGACATGGCTGTAAAATATCTGTGAACGGGATGGATTTGCAGAGGAGGGTTATTGAGCACAGCAGGATAACTAACTGTCAGGTGAAAACAAAAAGGAAATGTTAGTTTTAGTTGTAATCTGGCTGCGGAATTGCTCTGATAGAGATCGATGTGGGAAACTGTGAATAACAAAAAAAGAGCAGGAGTGAAAGGGGTGAGAATGACAAGCTTCAAGGCATTTAAACGTTGCAACGAATGTCCCGTTGGAAATGGTGTGGGACCGTTAGGCTGAACGATTACCCGAGAGAAATAGAAATAAATGAAGAATGGTTGTTTTGGCTAGGAATGCATTTAATTGGTCCAATGGTCATGCCATGTGGTGGGCAGAGAGTGGTGGAGGAAAAGTGGTGGGGCGCGATAGGATGGATGAGGGAAAGCGGTTTCTGGAGGGGGTAGCGGGCGATTAACTATTTTAGTGGGGGGTGTGAAATCTCTAGAGGGCGACACGTAAGGGATGGGGCCCGGTAGGGGAAAATTCTTTCTGCCCCCCACCCAGCGGTAAAGACAGAATGGAAAGGGGGGGGGGGGGGGGAGACGAGGTTCGTGGATGAAGTGGGGGATCAAATCCCTAGGGCACGGAGTGGGATTTACTTTAAACTCAATAGGATAAACAAGATTTTTGGCCACTTGTGCTTTTGATATTTGCCTTCCCGACTTAGGATAAGGGAAAATGACACAAATTAAAAATGTCAACCATAGCGCACATATTTACCCTTTTGAACTTAGGGTAAGGGATAAATATGAAACGTATAAAAAAATTTATCCCATCATACAAATTATGACCTTTTCATGCTATCCTCAAAACTTAGGATAAAATTTATATATGCAAATATTTACCAAATCACCTAATCTACCTACCCTTAGTTAGACTAGCATTTTTATTTTTGTCTTTAGGGTGCACTTAGACTAGCAAACCCATTTTTATTTTCTTTTATACATAATGAAAAACTACCTAACCTATCCCTTATTTCTCCTATTGATCCAGATTAAACAATTGGATCAATATCATTTTCTACCTAACTAATGATTTACCTAGATTAAATTGTTGGGTAAACCTTTATTCTCTATCTTAATTCACAGAAATTAAAGGAGTTTAATCATGATTACACTATATGATTAAACTAAAGCTATTGATTGTGGCATTTTGAACAAGCTGCACATAACTTTTATTTTACAGTAATGAAGCAAAAACTATTTATGAGCAGTGGCATTTAGACTTGCAACACTTTTAGTGTTATTCTTTTTTATTTTTCTTTCTTTTGGTGGGGTTCAATCTTTTCCTATTTTCCAATATTCTTGTTTTTCTCTTTATTTTTCTTCTTTATACCCTCTTTTCATTTCTTATTCTATTTTTCTTTTTATTTCAAAATCATTGGCAGATTGACAAGTATTTGCAAAATAAGATTCCTAAGATACAATACTCAATTACCTTGAGATCCTATAATTTATAGGACCCTAACAGTGGCTCCAGCTGGAGATGGCACTCTCCTTGTGAGGTGCCAAGAACATTTTGTCAATAGCCTTGAGTTTTTATTTCAACAACATCCACCTCTAATTCCTTTGTTGCAATATTTATGGTAACTCATCAATAGAAGCTCAGGTCCTTCTCTGTGGGCTTCAACTTCTGTTAATAGGTCACCCAATCCAAACAATAAGGACGATGATATTTACAATGATAAATGATAAGAAAATCTATATTTCTCAAAGAAATAGTGTTTGAGCATCCTGCCATTGACGAGTCCACCAGGTAATTCTGTCCCATCCAAATTTCAGGTAAAGAATGCATTATTCCCTCTAAAAGCAAAAATGACATAAGGTCCCATCCATAAATTGTCAAACGTTCCATGGTTCCCTTTGTCTTCTCTTCTAAAATCCCACTTTAAAACTTTATCACCAATGGTGAAATCATATGCTTTTGTCCTTTCGTAAAAAACTTTCTTGATGTTCTCATGGATGACTTGAGCCTTATTATAAACTTCTTCCCTGGATTGCTACAACTGGATTGTCTGATCAATCCTCCTTTGAATATCATTTGGCTCAGCCTGCAATTCTTGAATTAACTTCATGATTAGAACTCCCAAAGAGGGTGGAAAAGAAACATCCATTCCATAAACCAATTGGCATGGTGACATGCCAATCGATTTCTTTGTGGTGAGCCTATTAGCCCAAAGTGCATTTATCGGCCTGTTGTGCCATGAATTTTTGTTGTCTGCTAACAGCTTCTTGATAATATTTACTAGACTTTTATTTGATGATTCAGCAAGACCATTACCCTGTGGGTAATAAGCAGTTGAATGCCACAAAGTGATATGGTATTTATTGTTGCAACATTGTTTGTAATAAGTTTGTTTGGGCAACCAAATCTAGACAGGATATTGGTTTCTAAGAATTTGATGATCACAACATCTGTGGCTAGTCTAGAAGGAGTGGCCTCAATCCATTTGGTGAAGTAGTCAATAGCAGTAAGGATCCATTTATGTTGAGCAGAGGATGGAGGATGGATTTCTCCAATGAAATCCAATCCCCACTGTTGGAAACGACTTTTGACAGATATGGGCTTCAAAGGTAAAGGCAAAAGATTTCTTTTTCCCTCAAAGATTTGACACTTGTGGAAAGAGGTTACCTTCTTATGAACATCTGGAAAAAGTGTAGGCCAGTAAAAACCAGCTCTAAGGATCTTATTGGAAGTGGTTTTCCAATACATATGGCCACCACAATCACCTTCATGGAATTCATGCATTGTTTTTTCTGCTTCATCTCTCAATAAACACTTTAGTAGAAGACCACCAGCATCTCTCTAATACAAAACATTTTCTATGATGAAAAATTTAACTTCCTTTAGCTTCAGAAATATATCCTTTGATTTTGTTAAACAAGGAGGAGAATTTAAATTAAATAAAACATAAATAAGGTCTGCATACCAGGGTGAGGTCATGAAAGCCTCATCTAGTTGTGGAGTCACATGTTCCTCTTGATCATCCAATTCAACTACAAAGTTGATATCCAAAGCATTAATATTAGATTTAGCCATTAATTTGGCTAATCCCTGTCCTTTGATGAGCTTGGTTGGCTTGATTTCTATGTCATATTCTAGAATGATGGCAATCCATTTGCCTCTTTTTGCCATCTGGTCCATTCTATGTCAAGATGTCTTTAACTACAACATTTGGTACATAAGAAATTATATGAGAATGAAGGAAATATACTTTGAAATCTTTAATTTCTTTTATCAGTGTGAAATCCTATTTTTCCATTATGTTATACTTGAGTGTAGCATCCCTTAAAACCTTGCTAAAGAAAGCAATGGGTTGTTCATATCCATCAACATTTTTCTGTAAAAGGACAGCTGCAACATTATGTTCGAAAGAAAACGAAAAAATTATAAAATCTTTAGTAAAATTTGGACTGATAAGGACTGGTGCCTTTGTTAATTCTTGGTTAACCTAGTCAAACGATTTCCTAGCTTCAATGTTCCATTTGATTTCTGAATCTTGTTTTAGCATGTTTGTGATGTTTCTGAGGTGTTCTGCAAGGTTAGGGATAAATCTTCTTAGGAAGTTTATTCTCCCAATAAATGACTGAAGTTCTTTAATATTTCTTGGATGATTTATTTTAAGAATAACTTCAATCCTTTTAGATAAATTCTAATACCCTCCTTAGATATGATGTGACCAAGAAGTCTTCCCTCTTCAAGGCCAAACACAGTTTTCTTAGGATTTAAAAGATCCCAAACCTTCTACATTTCTCAAATACTCTTCTCAGGTGTCTTAAATGTTCTTCATCAGTTTTAGAATATACATTTATGTCATCTAGGTAGATCACAATAAATCTGCCAATTTCATCAGCAAATGCAATATCCATTTCTCTTTGAAATGTGGCCCCAACATTCATTAACGCAAAAGGCATCTTCACATACATAAAGGTACCCCATGGAGTGGTAAAGGTCATTTTGTCCTGATCCTCTGGATGAACTAAGACTTGATTATAACCTGAGAACCCATCTAATAAGGAAATCCTAGAAGATCCAACTACCTTTTGCAAAATATGATCCATTTTAGGTAAGGGATAGTTGCCTTTTAGGGAAACTTTGTTTAGGTTTCTGAAATCTATACACAATCTGATTTCACCTGTTTTATTCCTACTTGGCACAATGTTGGAAACCCATTTAGAGTACCTAAGAGGAACTATGATTTTAGAATCATACATTCTTTTGATTTCTTTCTCAATTAAAGGCATCCGAACTGGATTTATTCTGCAAAGTTTTTGTTTAGAGGGTTTCTGATCTTCTTTAATTGGAACTTTGTGTTGTATAATTTTTGTGTCATATGTTTTAAGATCTTCATATCTCCAGGAAAAAGCATCACTAAATTCCTTGAATAAAGAAATATATTTTTGTTTTTTAGCAGATGGGATTGATTTACACAGTTTTATGATTTTGGGGTCCTTTCTAGTACCTAAATTACAATCTTCAACAGTTGTTCCTGAGGGCTCAATCTTAGGCCTTTTAGCCACATCATTGAAATCAAATAATTCTTCTAATGGGGCTAGAACTCTAGTCAAAATATTATCTTTAAGCTGGAGTGTTTCAAATTCTTCCTTTTCAGAATCTATCTCAAATAATTCTAGTTTATTTACAACTTCATCTATGGGTGTATTTACATCCAAATTATCTAATTGCCTTTCTAGATAAGAATGTTCAACAATTTGATTGTCTACTTCAGATTCCAAATCAATATTGTCATCTTGAAATTCATCTTTGGATTGCAGAAAACTTTCAATCTGTTTATCATTTCCAAATACCTGCCAATATCTCATGTTATCAAGTACAGCTGGTTGGTGTTTTACCTCCAATACATATTCTTGATTAGGATAAGGCATTTTACAAGAGCTGGCTGAAAAAGTCAAATTTTTTGGAATGATATTTTGTTTTCTAGGAATTGCAGAAAGGTCATATTCAAGAAAAATCTTTAGGAAGTCAAGCACAACATTTATGTATGCTCTCATCCTAGGATGTTTGGCTAAATATTCTCCTTTAATTTGTTTGATAATTAATTTAGCATCCCCTTGAATGGAGATTCTTTTAGCACCTAACTTTTTTAACAACTGCAATCCTAAAATAAGGGCTTCATACTCTGCTATGTTATTAGTACATTGAAAATTAATCCTGTATGAGTGACCCTCAGCATGATTATTTCTTGTGTTCACTACCCAAATTCCTGCTTCAAAACCATCTTTGCTACAGGAGCCTATTCCAAAGAGGTTCAGGGGGAGTATTAAGTTTTGTTATTTGTGAGTGGGTTGGGTCTGTTTTAGAAATTTTAGTTTCAACATTGATTATTTTATTGTTGACATCCCCATCATTGTAAAGAATAAATGAATCCAAATCTGAATGAACAAAATAAAGAGGATAGTTGTGAGGTTTGTCTTGACTACTCACCATGAATTTCTAAGGTTTCCCTATACAATCTTCTTTGCTGCCCGAAAACGGGTATGGTAGCAAAGGTCATCTCCATTTGTAGGGTACCTTGTAATTTTTCTCCCCATGAGCGTGACAACAACATGCCATACTTAGGGGGAATCTGCACAACCACTATGTCCATTACTAGACTTTTAGCAGGGATTTGGGCTAAATTAACACATAGGCCTTTGATAAGACCTAGGCATCTGACTTTGTTGGAATCAAAGGAGTACAAGTCTTTGTAAGGTCTAGTAATTTCAAGTCCTAATTTCTCCATAACAGCTTTAGGCATTAAATTATGGGAGGCACCTGAATCTACCATAGCATTATGGATAATTTTTTCATGAATATTCAGGCTAACATAATGGAGGAACACCCCCTTCTTGTGGTTTCCCTTCAACTTCCAGTCCAAATAAGAGTCCAGGTTGGTCATCATTCAAATTTACAGAGTCAGTGTTCCTCCATGAGCGTGACAACAACATGCCATACTTAGGGGGAATCTGCACAACCACTATGTCCATTACTAGACTTTTAGCAGGGATTTGGGCTAAATTAACACATAGGCCTTTGATAAGACCTAGGCATCTGACTTTGTTGGAATCAAAGGAGTACAAGTCTTTGTAAGGTCTAGTAATTTCAAGTCCTAATTTCTCCATAACAGCTTTAGGCATTAAATTATGGGAGGCACCTGAATCCACCATAGCATTATGGATAATTTTTTCATGAATATTCAGGCTAACATAATGGAGGAACACCCCCTTCTTGTGGTTTCCCTTCAACTTCCAGTCCAAATAAGAGTCCAGGTTGGTCATCATTCAAATTTACAGAGTCAGTGTTCCTCCATGAGCGTGACAACAACATGCCATACTTAGGGGAATCTGCACAACCACTATGTCCATTACTAGACTTTTAGCAGGGATTTGGGCTAAATTAACACATAGGCCTTTGATAAGACCTAGGCATCTGACTTTGTTGGAATCAAAGGAGTACAAGTCTTTGTAAGGTCTAGTAATTTCAAGTCCTAATTTCTCCATAACAGCTTTAGGCATTAAATTATGGGAGGCACCTGAATCTAACATAGCATTATGGATAATTTTTTCATGAATATTCAGGCTAACATAGAATGGAGGAACACCCCCTTCTTGTGGTTTCCCTTCAACTTCCAGTCCAAATAAGAGTCCAGGTTGGTCATCATTCAAATTTACAGAGTCAGTGTTTTCCCCTATGTTTAAAGCTTTCATTACTTGGGGTCTGTACATGTTTTTGATCATTAATTTTGTGAGAGGAATGGGGATTTTCAATTTTGTTAGTTCATTCTCAATGTTGAACGATGTTTGAATCTTAATTGAGTTGGGAAGTTTAGATTGTTCTGTGATTTTTTTTATAATAAACTCTTTTTTTCGACTGGTGGTTGGGAGATTTGTTTGAGTAGTTTTGGAAACATTGTCAACTATCTTCTTGACAGACATTTCTACTTTTTTCTTACCAGAATTATCCACAGTTTTCTTAGGAAGACTGTCTTTCGCTTTCCTAGGTTCAATTTCAGATGACTTTTTAGCAGGATTATCTGAGCTTTTCAAGTTGAGATTGTCTGGATTCTTTTTTCTCCTAAGGTTGTACTGCCTATGGACTTCCATTATGGCATTTTAAAACCCTTGTTTATATTCATCTTACTATTTAGAATCCAATTTAGTTTGGGCTAGGAGAAAAGGTTCCTTCTCCTCTTGAGTGAGGAAAGTTGTTTCATCATTGCTTATACCCATAAAATTAATTTGATTATCATCCAAATCTTCAACAATATTCCCCTCATCATCTGTATAATTTTCTTGAAAAGGAGGCCGAACCTGCTAGTCTAGACCCTTTTGTTCTCTTTGTTTAATTTCGGGAACATTCCTCCTAAAGTTTTGGTTTCTATTTTGAGCATCATTTTGGTTTTCTCTCACCTGAGTTTGGTCATTTAGGTTTACTCTTTGCATCATCTGATTCACTAATCTCACTGGGTTATCAATCTTATGGTCAACAACAGAGGTAGAAGGTTCTTCTTTTATGGTAACACCACGTTCAGATTTCAGTTTTCCCTTCTTGGCCAAGTTGTTGGCTTCAACTTTGACAGCATTTGCTTGCATTTCTTCCAAAGTTGTCGGGTCTCTCCCTTTAAGTTGATTTTCCATGTCTACATGACCAAGGACACTATTAGCTGGTTTTAACCTCTAAAGGGTGTGAAATGTCCATGGTACATCCCTCAAATGGTGGGTAGAAATGATATAATAATGGAGCAGATTGGGGATGAGGGGAAATCATCCACACCACATGTCATGGTTCATGGGTATCTACAATGAGAGAAGCCCACACCTGGGTGTGTGAGTGTAGGAGGGAGAAATTCATCGTACATGAGTTAATCATGCCTTTGTTTTTTCAACCCTTCTTCATATGCCTTTTTTCCGTTATTTTTTTTTTCTTCACAACTGCTCCGGGCTCCAAGGGATGAGAGCATGATGTGTATGTAGCAGCGGCTACCCCTTAAGGTGGGACGGTTCATCGCCCACCAGGGGTTTAGAAAATCATGGGTTCCTTAATGACATAGGGGGCTCATCTAGGGCCCATAGGAACCAGGGTGATGGCCATGGATAAGGGGTAGAGCTCATATTTGGCTTTTCCCCACATTCTAAATTTGTATGTCCTAGCCATATTTTTCATTTTGTGGTACATTTCTTGTTGAGAGTGGCCAAATTATGATTTTTCTCTTATTTTTTAGCTGCATCAACCTCCAGGGCATTGTTCCAGGCTTGGACAAGGGGAGGGGGAGGCTAACCCTATGTGGACCCAGTGGACACATGTGGACTCGGATGGGAAAATAGATGAATGGGGCTAAAATTAGTGGAAGGGGAGTGATCTAGGTGGTATTGGGAAGTAGGACCACACAACAAAAATTGGGATTCCCCATGTAGTGCCAATCCTAAATCCAATGGTTAGTAAAGGAGATGCCACAGGACTAGGATACAAGGGTAACCACCAAATCAGGAAGTGGAGGAAAGAATACAAACCTAACCCACTCTTTCCACCAAATCCCCCCGCCAATCCATGCCAAAAAGTTTCCATGACAAGTAAGGAAAATTACTTAGTTATACCAATGAAAATCTATACCTTTGGGGTTTGGATACCCACTTTCAAACATACATTCATGACAATTTGTCGAGGGACCACATGGCTAGCTCACGTGGTGGAGACAATGGCACATTGAGTGATCTGGTGGCTACAAGGGGTTGCTAGCTACCGGTTGAAGACCATCTAGGAGAAATATTTTCTCTTATATGCACTACCCACAAGTGGTGGGTAACACCTGGCTCCAACTAGGACAGAGCTCTTGGGAATGTGCACAAAGCTACTCAAATGGGAGGTCATGAGAACACTAGAAATCTCTTGGTACTGCAGACCTATTACCTGCACATATCAAAGACCAATCACATTGGGAAACATGTTTTTGTTGTTTATTATGATCACCCATACTTAGTATTAAGCCATAAAAGCCAACAGGAAAGTAAAAATATTCAAATTTAATCTAAATGTAGCTAATCTACCATGAGAAATGTCATTTGATGTTAGTTCTAATGAGAAAATCAGCATGCAATGCACCCTTCCCTAAAATGCATATAATACGATGTCAAGTATCAAGAAAATGGGTGATACGATTTAACTTGACTGGTTGCGGCCAAAGTTTGTTATTGAGTTTGACAATGTAGTAATAATCCTCCCCAATTTTCCCATGAATCTTGATGGGCATTGGCCTTTTATCTACCAAGACCACTTCCCCAACCTTGTATTCCATTTTAGGCTTCCACTTTTTTTTTCTCTGTGATTTGGTCGTTTGAGAATACATGCTTCTTGTGAAGGGAGAATGGGAGAAGACTTCTCGATCTCATGTCTCTTGCAAAATGGGATCGGTCCTAGCTTGACCACATGAGTAGAGTATGTGGGATCTCTATAAAGAATGAAGGGGGTTCTGTCAGATTGTGGGATAGTGGCATATGACAAGTCCATTTGGAGATGACCCCCAACAGTGGCTCCCCACTTCCTTCATAGAAGCATCCCCCATACATCAGGGATATCTATGACCACAACATCCATAAGGAATGATATATTGGGGTTCATGTCCAAATAAACCTTAAGATCTTTTATGAGGCCCTCTACTTCTATAGGCTTGGAGTTAAAACCACACACCTTTTTATATTCTCAAGTGATGTTAAGACCCAATTGCTTCATGACTTTTAGTGGCATGATATTCGCAGAAGCCCCTGAATCTAACATGTAGTTATGTAATAAAGGGTCAGTTATGGCTAAGGTAAGCATGAATGTCTCATGTCTTGGGTTTAAGTTCGAAAGGTGAATGTGTTGCAAGTCTTCAGGTGATTCTTCCTCTTCAAAGCCTAGGGATTTCTTGATTTTCCATTGTTGTCGGGGAAGTTTTGCAATCTCCTTTAATGGAACTGGCATAGTCATTTTCCCTATAGTAGTCTCTAGATCAATGTCAATTCCGACCTCTTTGCCCTTATCCTTTTTCTTGTCAGGCTCTTTCTTTTGAGAATCCTTTTTGGTATTGGCTTTCTTCAGATGATCTTTTTTAGGGGCATCTTTAGGGAGAGGTTCTTTAGGAGGGACTTGCTTGGGAACTGAGTTGTCTTTGTTGGGTTCCTTGGAGGTTGTGGGGTATTTACTATTGTCCTTTCGTGAATATTGAACCCTTTTGAATCTTCCATTATCATGTTAAGGATTGGATCTTCCTTTTCTTCTTTGATGGTGACATCACTAATGGGGGGGTGAATACATGAACACCCTAGAAAAATGTTGAAGGCTTAGGATTCTACAGGGTTGGTATGCTCATTAACTTATTCATGATCACTCTCATCCTAATCACTTTTCTCATCTTCGGAAGATGAATCTTGCTCAACTGCATTAGTTGGAGCCAAAGTGTTGGAAACTTGCGATGAGCTTGGCTTGTCTTCCTCATTTTGTTTCTTAGGGAAAGGCTTTCCTTTTGGGATATAGCTAGATTTTTGGGCCCTTTCCAAGGAAGTTAGTTTTTTCATGTCTAGCCTATCTCGGGAATTCATTTCTTATCTAAGATTTCCATTTTATCAAGAAGTACCAAAAGGTTTGCTTCATGTTGGTATTTGTATTTTTCCTTCTTGACCTCTACTTTAGCCTTAGGGTGGTCATTTGCATCCATTTTAGAGATACGTAAGTTTTCCTAAACTTCCACTTCTATCTCTTTAGCCTCATCCAAGGTTGAAGGTTTCTTTTCCTTTAATGCATAACTTAGATGACCACCCACAATTTTCATGAATTTGTCAAGAATGTTAGCATGAGGGGGCTTCAAGTGGTCGGGGATATCCCTAACTACCCTATCAATTTTTTGGGTGAATTCTCAGATGTCTTCCCTTCCCCTAGTTACTTGATAGAACTTCTCAATGTTGAAGGTTCATGGTGCATTACATGACCATCTTCTCATGAACATGTCCTCAAATTTTTAGAGTCTTCTATGCATGATGGGGGAAGACTAAGGTATCATTCCCTCACTTGTCCTTCAAGAGACAAAGAGAAAAACATCATGAGCTTATCCTCATCAAATATCAACCTAGGAGACATGTTCCAATAAAACTCTTCAAAAAAGTCATGGGAACTTATGGTAGCATCACCTTTGAACTTGGGTAGCCAGTAATTGTATTTCTTAGGTAAAGTTTTGGGGTCATCACTCAATTTCAAAGGGGCAAAGACAATAACCAAATGCCTTTCACTTTTTTTCATTTTCGTTTGGTCTTGTTTTGGGTCAGGGCTAGAACTAGTTTCCATATTTAGGGTAGGATCACTAACCTTTTCAAATTTAGGGAGGAGGGCAAGTCTAACAGATGAGGAATTTCGTTCTCCCCCTATTGCATTGGCCCTAGTTAGAGGATGAATGTTGTCACATTAAAGTAAACTAGGGGTTTTGACAATGAATGGAGTCGCCTGACGAATACTAAATTTTTGTGAATGAGTCAATTCCTCAATGATTCACAAGGGAAGCAAACCAACTTCCTCCCCGACAATGGCGCAAAAATATTACCATTAAAATTAGCATGGTACCTAGGAGGGGATCATATAGAACAACTACTAGGTCAAGGGAAACAATGAAACAATAGCCCACTGTCACCTTAGCTAAAGCTCCCTGTTTTTTACGAACTTTCACCGATGGGAGGAGACCCAATATAAAGGGGAATCACTAGCTGAATGGAATAATGAGATGGTAAGGAGTGATTCCTAAGGCCTATTCGTAAGAGAGAATCAATTATATTACTTTCTTTTTCCGGAAGCAAGGTGATATGCTCTGTAGGAAGGGCTGGAAGATTCTCGAGGCTAGGGTGTAGAGTCCAAGGAATGCCTTCCCTTGACACCTTTTTGCCTATACTTCTTCATTTTTCCTATACTTGTTACCTAAATAAATGCAATAGACACAAGGTTTTATTAAGGTAAGCACTTACATGTCCTATTTTTCATATTTTGTCTATATACCTTATTTTTTATTAAGGTTTGCATTTAGCTACGGAATTGGCCTGTTTCTGCAGCTAATCTATATTTCCGCAAATTACCTCCATTGTTGACAGGGTTCGAGTGCACCAGCTAAGCAAAAGAAGATATGGATGGATGAGGAATGATCCCCTTGTGGATTCTTTCCTATTCTCTCAAGCCAATCCTTAAAGGAGATCGCTCTGTAACATGGTCAACCTCAAAGTCCACTACAAGATTATGTGCCCGGACAGAGTCTGAGTTTTCCGAAATCTTATTGATTTGCTTTTCCAAATAGCAAATCGATTATTTAGCGATATAGTTTGTTTAATAGGGATCATAATAAAGATATGTAGGCTTAAAACTCTCATACTGTTACTTGGAGAAATGTTATAAGAGCAATGGTCGCTCTGTGTTTTGGTGCGCGCAACTATATGTAAATTTTGAAGAACATCCTCTTAAACTTGTTTGTGAGTAATAGACTTGGTTCATATTTTCCATGTTGTGTTGATTGAAGATTGTCGATTGTCTCGTGGAGGGCCCCTATGTCCAGTACAGGTCTTTGATCGATTGCAAATAGATTTCTTTGATTTCTTAAAGTTAAATTATGGATGCTCTGTTTTGTGTTTTGAAATGTAGTATAATGGAATTCGCGATTAAACTGTTGTCTGCATAAGCAATTTCCTTTGCTTTCTACCTAGCATAATCCTGTTATTTCATTTTATTTTTACCTGGTACAACTTGATCATCTCATTTTCTTTCTACCTAGTGTAATTTAGCTGTCTCATTTCACAGCTTAGTTGTTTTCCATTTTATCAGTTTTAGTTCTTGTTTGAATGAAGTTGCATTAGTTAAAGAGTGACAATCTTTTCCTTGGAAATTAAGTTCAGACATTATTCATTTTCAATTTGATAGAATAGATCTCTCTTACATACAGTAATCTAGTTTGGCTGCAACATAAAATTCAAGATAAAATCAAAAACAATCTAACAGAGTAGAATTTAGGATCACTCTCCAACCATCCACAAAACTTGATTCAACTGAGATTAATTTTTAGGATAACCAGCTAACAACTTTAAGAACAATACTCTAATATAATCAATAATACCATCTCCATATTAATTCTATGTTTAGTCCTTATAGTGCATTTGTGCTTCATTAGTATACCTACCCTGGTTGATCATTTATGCTGACAATTTAAGAACATTAAATTGGCTAAACAGTTTGGCACCATTGCCGAAGAAGTACAAATAGAAGTTAAGAAAAAAAAGAGAGAAAAATTATCAATTCAAAACATGATATGTGTGGGGATAGAGACTCTAGAGGTAGAATTGTAGGACGAGGAAGAAGCTTCCTTCCCACAAATCCACTCACTTGACCACGAATTCGAAATTCCACACCAACTACTCAAACTCGAATTCCATTTGCAGGTCAACAAAGACTTCTTGAAGTCTCAAGATCAGAAATCCAATCCATAACTTCACCTATTTCATCCACCGAAGTTGTAATTGAAGAAAATCCTACATCTCCAACTACAGGAGTAGTTTTTCTATTCTCCACTGGTGAACAAATTTTATGAGAAGAATTGGAAGTTCCTAGCGAAGAAGAGGATCAGGAAACTTATTTTGACCACCCATTGTTAGAGGAACTAGAAGAATTAGAAGAACCTTGCATTAGTTATGAGGAATCTATCATGGCTGAAGAAGGGGAAGGAGAGGTACACAATGTCAATGGTGAGGAAAATAGGATTGGAGGAGGAAGAGGAAGAGGAGGAGGTGGAGATAGGAATAGAGGAGGGGGTAGAGGTAGAGGAAATCAAGATCCTTTTGGATTTCCTATTTTTGATGAAGATACAACCCTCACAATGAAAAATATATCACCCTCAATTCTTCCTAATTTCCACGGAAAAAGAAATGAAGACCTAGAGACATTTCTCTTCGAATTTGAAGTATTATGTAGATCATATGACTATCTGCATGATGCTCAAAAACTGAAATTGTTCCCTGCTACCTTAAAGGATTCAGCATTAAAATGGTTCATGAGTTTAGGAATGAATTCTATAAGAACATGGGTAGAAATGAAAGAGGCTTTCTTAGGAAAATATAGAGATTATTGTATGCCTAGTAACCTTAAAGGTGAAGTCTTCAAAATGACACAAAAGGAAGATGAAAATCTTGAAGACTTAGTAGAGAGATTTGTCTACAATATTAAAAGAGAAAAAATGGATAATTTGGATGAGGAAACTTTGAAAGCCCTCCTGCTCAAAGTTATCAAAGATGAATGGATTGATCTACTTAACTTAACAGAGAAAGGAGATATTTCTCATTACCATTTGCAAATATTTTTTATTTATGTGTACATATCTCAAGGGGTAAAGCACAAGTTGGAAAGAGTCCTAGAGACCCTTTCTTATCAAGAATTAATAAATCTGCAGCTAGGACAGTGAGCAAGGTAGAATTAGGAATCTTTCTTGATACCTTCAAGACAGATATTTTAGGGAGTCTAAGTGAACAGATAGACACCCTTAAAATACAGAATAAGCAAAAATCTGAAAATGCTGCATTATCCATTTTCAGTCCTAGATGTTGAAAGAAGCATGCCTTAAGAGAGTGTCCCTTAGATTCAAAAGCTATAGAAACTTGTTCCATATGTGCAGATAATCATGATACTAAGGAGTGTCTTTCTTTACCAGGTCTCAAGGTTGTATTTAATGATGAAGGAATACCACAACAAGTAGATTGTCTTTACTTTATAGCCAAGAGACCATGGCAAAACTCCCAACCAAATCAACCACAGGGATTTAGACCACAACACTTTGCTCAGTCTTCACAAAATAATTGGAATCCATCTTTGCAGCCTTGGGCTTAACCACAATCACAATCTTGGAATCAAGGATGGCAAAGTCCTTATGGGGCTTATGCTCAATATCAACAATATTCACCATCCTATCTTCCAATGCAATTTCTACCCCAATCTAATCAAATTTCCCAAGCTAATCAATTACCTCAAATCCAAGTTCATAATCAAAATCCATAGCTCTCCCTACCATTTACACACAAACCAAATCAACTACCCTTTCAACCACTTCTAAATCCTAATAATAAAATGCCACAACAACCGGTGTACAACATGGAAGGGAAAAATCCTCAAACTTATGTAATAACTCCACTAGATCTAAATAATGTCCAATTAAGGTCTAGAAGAATGTTACAAAGAAAACTTGCTGTTGTTATTCAAGAAGAAAAATCAAATCTTCAAAAACATAAAAATCAATCTGAAGAAGGAGATACCTCTCTCCCTCAAAAAGAGAATAATCAAACATAAAATGTTCCAATAAATACTCCTATTATAGAAAAACCCTCAGTATCAATTAGACCACCTTTTTCTGAATGGTTGAAAATTGATAAAGGAGTAGAAAAACAAATCACATTCCCTTATTATAATATGTTGGATGAATTAAGAAATGTCTGTATCAAAATTCCTTTGTTACAAGCCATAAAATAAATACCAATATTTGCAAAAACAATTAAGGAATTAAGTACTCAAAGATCAGGAAGAAAAATAAAAGACATAAAAAGAATTCAATTAGTCGGGAAAATTGCAGACATCATGATGGGGAAAACAACAATCCAAAAATATCTAGATCCAGGAAGCCCCATTGTAAAAATTCACATCAATGGAATAGAAATACCAAACACACTGATTGATCTAGGAGCAGCCATAAACATAATGAGTAAACAAGTTATGGATTCACTTAGGCTTCCTAACCTTCAATACACACCAACACTATTACAATTAGCAGATAGGTCTGTGATTAAACTTGATGGTGTGTTGGAAGATGTTTGTGTATCCTTAGATTCTTGGGAATATCCTGTTGATTTCATGGTCTTAACACCCAAGAATAATTTAGGAGGACATCCATTAATCCTAGGAAGACCTTGGTTAGCTACAGCTGATGCTTTCATCGGTTGTAGATCAAGTGACATGTTTATCTCAGATGGAAATTCTACAAAGAAATTTACATTATACCCTCCTGCAAGAACAAAAATAGAAATAGAGAATGAGGAATGGATAGATGATGAAGATGATATACAATTTGTTTTCACTACTGAAAAAGTAAGAGAGAAATACCAAATTTTAAATCTATTGGAAAATAATGAATATTCCTCACATTATGACCGTAGTCGAAATGAATATCTCTCACCTACACAAGTATCATTGCTCTCCATGGAAATATTTGGGAATTTTGTAATAGAAACCTTTCCAGGTAAAAATTTGAATGTTAATGAAAACTTGGAAGGATTATAAAAGAATCAACTAGTAGAAGTCTTACAGAAACATTCTTCTGCTTTTGCATGGGAATACACTTATATGAGAGGAATTGATCCTAAAACTTTCATACATTGTATCTACATAGAACAAAGTGCAAGACTAGTTAGATAGCCACAACAAAGAATGAACCCAAATCTAAAAGAAATTGTTAAGGAGGAATTGCAAAGGCTGCTAAATGTAAATTTCATCTATCTGATATCAGACAGTCAGTGGGTCTCACCCCTAGTAATCATTCCAAAGAAAAATGGAAAATGGAGAGTATGCATTGATTACAGGAAATTGAATAAAGCAACATTAAAAGACCACTTTCCACTTCCTTTCATAGACCAATTCTTAGACACATTAGCAAGGAAAAAGTACTTTTCATTTTTGGACGGTTTTAGTGGATATAACCAGATTCAGGTAGCACCTGAAGATCAAGATAAAACCACATTCACATGTCCATGGGGAACTTATGCTTACTGAGTACTTCCCTTTGGATTATGCAATGCTCCCGAAACATTTCAAAGAGCAGTCCTTGGAATTTTCTCTGATCTCATTCATGATTGTGTGGAAGTGTACATGGATGATTTCACGGTTTATGGAGATTCTTTTAATGAAGCACTTGAAAATTTAGAAAAAGTTTTAATAAGATGTAAAGAAACAAATATCTCACTAAATCATAAGAAATGTTTCATGATGTTTAACGAAGGAATTGTTTTAGGTCACCATATTTTAGGAGATGGAATTAAGATAGACTCATCTAAAGTCGAGGTCATTTCTAAATTATCAGTGCCAAACTGTCAACAAGATGTTAGGAGTTTTCTTGGTTTTACTAGATATTATAGAATATTTATAGAAAACTTCACAGAAATTGAATCTCCACTCTTTAACTTACCAGGACCGTGAATTCAATTGCAATTCTGATTGTCAGGCTACCTTTGAAACTTTGAAAAAGAGAATTTTTGAAGCACCTATCTTAAAAGGACCTAATTGGAAATTTCCTTTCCATATATCAACTGATGCTTCAGATACAACATTGGGAGTTGTGTTATGGAAAAAAGACCTTACTCCTTATGCAATCTATTATACCAGTAAAAATTTAACTCCTACAAAGCTAAATTATATTGTAAATGAGGAGTTTTTAGCCATAGTTCATGCCATTAACAAATTCAGATATTATATAACTGGCTATGAAACTTTTATTCACATAGACCATTCTTCCATTATATACCTAATGAATAAACCAATCACTAATGGAAGAATAACCAAATGGATTTTATTGTTACAAGAATTCAACATCACCATTCTAGATAGACCCGGAAAACAGAACACAATTCCTGACTTTTTATCTAGAACTCAGAATGATAATAAGAATCAACCTGTAGAGGATAAATTTCCCGATGAATATCTTTTTGCAGTATCTACTAAATCACCTTGGTATGCAGATATTGTTAATTATTTAGCCACAGGGAAAATGCCATTTCATTTGTTTCCTAAAGAAAAGAGGAGGATAGTTCAAAATAACACATCTTATTTATGGATAAACGAAGAGTTATACAAAACAGGACTATATCTCATCATCAGAAGGTGTTTTAGAGGATGAAATACCAGAAATACTTAAAGCCTGCCATGATGAACCATGTGGAGGACATTTTTTTGACAAAAGAACTGCTTATAAAGTCTTACTTTTAGGATATTATTGGCCTTCCATTTTTAGGGATACCAAGGAATATGTTAAAAGATGTGATAGTTGTCAGAGAATGGGCAAACCCACTCTTTCAAATGAAATGCCATTACAGCCACAGGTACTCATTGAACCATTTGAAAAATGGGCACTAGATTTTGTTGGTCCAATCAACCCACCTTCAAAGCAAAAAAGGTATATTCTGGTATGTACTGATTATGTCACTAAATGGGTAGAAGCTAAAGCACTTCCTTTTGCTACTGAAAATGTTGTAGTTTCATTTCTTTTTGAGGATATTTTCACTCATTTTGGTGTTCCAAGAGAAATTGTAACAGATCAAGGAACACAGTTTACATCCATATTAGTGCAGAAGCTTGTGGAGCAGTACAAAATCAAACATCGAAAGTCCACTCCATACCATCCACAAGCCAATGGACAAGTTAAGTCTACAAATAAGGTGAATGAAGCAATCCTTACCAGGAATTTACATTTACATAGGAAGGACTGGGCAAAAAAGCTTCCATAAGCTTTGTGGGCTTACAAAACTACATGGAGAAGTAATACATGACATACTCCCTATGAACATGTTTATGGTAAGCAGGTCTTACTTCCAATAGAGTTCCAGATCCGGACTTATAAAACAAAAGTATAGTTAAATCTAGACTTATCAGAAGCACAAAAGCAAAGGATGAGACAACTCAATGAGCTTGATGAAATAAGACAAGAAGCCCTCCAGAAGACCAACCTAGTTTAACAACAGAGATCCAAATGGCATGATAAGTACATTAAAGAAATAAAATTTCATCCAGGAGATTGGGCATTACTCTTCGATTCAAAGTTCAAGAATTTCCAAGGAAAATTCCAAACCCACTGGCTTGGGCCTTATGAAGTTGAAAATGTCTTTGACAATGGTGCAATTAGAATCATGACTATTGATGAAGAGAAAATTCCTCTTTTAGTAAATGGACATCGACTTAGACTTTATCAAAAGCCATTGACAAAAGAAGAATTTGTCAAAATTTTCCAAGATAATTCAGAATTGAAGATGGTTGAGAAGAGTTCTTCTTCTTTACCACCTTAGAAATTTTACTTTTCTAAAAAAAATAATAATAATAATAAATAAGGTATAAACATGAAAACCAACATGTTGTTGGCATGCTTATACAGAAAATTTGAAGTGAAAACCAACTCCTGTTGGCACCTTAAATTTTCTTTCCAAAAAGAAATTCCCTTTCCTAAAGTTTTTTTTCTCATCTACAAAATTAGTCACTTTCTGCAGCTCAAACAAGTTTCTACAGCTCTAATAAAATTTTTGTAGCCAACTTGACAAGAACACTTGGTGATTTGAATTGAAGAATAATTGACAATGCAAAGTACCTGCAGGAGATATCAAAGGATAAATAAGGTTAGCAAGTTAGTCAAAGGTATGTGATACTTTAATTTTACAATGAGGATTAATATATTGCATATATGAACTAAGAGGACATAGCACTGCCAAGATAAAATGAAATCATTGCAAATTGTGGGTGATGGTCGCTTGTCAAAATCATCATAATCCACCACTTAAACTCTCGTCTTGTCCTCATTCTGAATCTGTCGAAGTAATCACCAAATCATTATTTTGAATGCGCTCTAACGATCAATTCATTCCCACGACCTTCATTATAATTTACTTGTTCTCCCATTTCTCCGAATTCACATAACCTCTCCATCTCTCCACCACTAAACAAAACCCTACCAACACCATTTTTCATGTCAAGTGAGTAGTCCTTGAGACGAAGCATCTTCCATAATGGGTGTTATTGTTCGAACCGAACTAGCAGGGAAGAAGTTCTTAGAAGGATATCCTCAGACCAAGGAGCTGTTGCAGAAAGTATAGTGGTTACAATTTATAGAGAAATTCAACGGTTTCCACAGGCAGGTGATGAATACTTTTTCACGTTCTTTTGATGAGATGGAGGTTGAAATAGGAGACATCAAATTCACCATAACGGAGTCCCTAATCACAAAAGCCACTGAATTACCCAGAAGTGGAGAAAAATGGTTCAAAAATAGAGGAATCAATGCGGAGGATTGGAAATTTTTCCTGAAATATCCAAACATGGACACCACCATCTTCAAGAAAGTTATTCCTAGTACAACCCTTAAGAGTAAATAGAGGAACTTACTCCTTGTACTTCAGAAATTTATTACTTGTGAAAGTAGGTTTTGATACATGTATTTCTACCACATTAGAATAATGATGAATTTTCTTGAGGAACACCAAATGAATCTTCCTTACTTCCTCTTGCATAGTCTTAAGAAAATGTCCATGAATGTTCAAAAGAAAATTCAATTCATAGACAATACCATGTACCATCATGGATTGATAAAAATCTTGGTTGAATTTCACCTTCAGAGTATAGGGGATAATTGGGAAAAATTTCTGGTAAGGAACCATTTTGAAGAAAGAGCCCCTGAATAACCCAGTAGTAGTAGAATCCTCAAGGGAAGGAAGAGAACAATGGAAACAATAAAATAACAAGAACCCCAGTCTCAACAGGAATTATCAGAGGATGAACTACCCATAGTGGATATTTTGCAGAAAATGAAAAAAGGAAATCTTAGAAGAAAGAAAGCTAGCAAAAGAACATAGGATTTACCACAAACCAAGATCCTTCCTTGGGAAAAGAAACCAAAAGCTAAAAAGAGGAAAGCATAGGGATCACCGACCTCAGGACTAAGGAGAAGTACCAGATTGAATATAATGCAACAAGTAGTTTTAGGAGCTGCAGAATATTTTGACCTTGAGGAGAGGGAGCCGACTGAAGACCCCGAAGGCTCTCCAGAAGGATCACCAAAACTGTTACCAAGGGTGTCATCGCCACCCAACAGTTCACCTCCAAGAAGTCCAGTGCATAGTCCAGGTGTTGATCCTGTTCAACAAGAGATTTATGACTACATAGATTCATTAGAAAGGAAGGAGGCAACAACTAAAGAATCAAGCCAAAGTCGAGGAGAAGGAAGCAATTAGTTCAATGAGCCACAAGAACCTTCAACATCTAATATTTTAAAGCAAAAGATCTTTGAACTAGAGACATTCAATAGATATCTCAAAAATGAAAATCAGACATTGAAAGCACAAAATGGGATTCAAATTGCAAAGAGTGACAACCTTATTCTTCATTTGAGTTTATGGTACAAAAAGAACAAGAAGTTGAAGAAAGAAAATAGGGCAATGCAAAGAGAAATCATCAGCATGAAATATAAGATCCTCATGAATAAACCAAGAATTCCAGTGGTTGCCAGAAAGAAGAAGAAAGTGAATCCTGAATGTGATAACCAGAGGGCATAAGAGAATGACAATGATGGATTGTATGAGGACATACAAAACATCCAATGTGGGGTAATGTAGAGTTCAAGGACTGCCTTACCTTGACACCTTTTTGCCTATACTTCTTCCTTTTTCCTATACCTATCACCTAAATAAATGCAATAGACACAAGGTTTTGTTAAGGTAAGCACTTACATGTCCTCTTTTTCATATTTTGTCTATATACGTTATTGTTTTATTAAAGTTTGCATTTAGCTATGGAATTGGCATGTTTCTGCAGCTAATTTGTATTTCTGCAGCTACCTCCATTGTTGACAAGGTTCAAGTGCACCAACTAAGCAAAAGAAGTTATGGATGGATGTGGAATGATCCCCTCGTGGATTCTTTCCTATTCTCTTGAGCCAATCCTTCAAGAATATGGCACTGTAACATGTTCAACCTAAAAGTCAACTGCAAGATTATGTGCCGGGATAGAGTCCGAGTTTTCCGAAATCTTATCCATTTTCTTTTCCAAATAGCAAATCTATTATTTAGAGATATATTTTGTTTAATAGGGATCATAATGAAGATATGTAGGCTTAAAACTCTCATACTGTTACTTGGAGAAATGTTATAAGAGCAATGGTCGCTCTGTGTTTTGGTGTGCGTTGCTATATGTAAATTTTGAAGAACATCATGTTGAACTTGTTTGTGAGTAATAGACTTGGTTCATATTTTCCATGTTCCGTTGATTGAAGATTGTCGATTGTCTCGTGGAGGGACCTTACATCCAGTACATGTCTTTGATCGATTGCAAATAGATTTCTTTGATTTCTTAAAGTTAAATTATGGATGCTTTGTTTTGTGTTTTGAAATGCAGTATAATGAAATTTGCGATTAAACTGTTGTCTGCATAAGAAATTTCCTTTGCTTTCTACCTAGCATAATCGTGTTATTTTATTTTCTTTTTACCTGGTATAGCTTGATCATCTCATTTGCTTTCTACCTGGTGTAATTTAGTTGTCTCATTTCATAGCTTAGTTGTTTTCCAATTTATCAGTTTTAGTTCTTGTTTGAATGAAGTTGCATTGATTAAAGAGTGACAATCTTTTCCTTGGAAATTATGTTCAAACATCATTAATTTTCAATTTGATAGAATAGATCTCTCTTATACATAGTAATCTAATTTGGCTGCAGCATAAAATTCAAGATAAAATAAAAAACAATCTAACAGAGTAGAGTTTAGGATCACTCTCCAACCATCCACAAAAATTGATTCAACTGAGATTAATTTTTAGGATAACTAGCTAACAACTTTAAGAACAATACTCTAATATAATCAGTAATACCATCTCCATATTAATTCTAAGTTTAGACCTTAACAATAACATAGATATCTTAACGACATAAAATAACTTCTAGCACATATAGTGCACTTGTGCTTCATGAGTATACCTGCCATGGTTACTAATTTATGCTAACAATTTAAGAACATTAAATTGGCTAAACAACATTAAATTTAAGAACATTAATAATTTATTCGTAAGAGAGAATCAATTATATGATCTGTAGGAAGGGCTAAGAAGATTCTCGAGGCTAGGGTTTGGGAATAGATCTTGCAAAGACTATTCCTAGGCCTAGAAATCCTTATGGACAATTGGTATTTGTGTTTTCTTGGTGGAATTGGCATCAATAAGTTATGGGACCACACAGGACCAAGTGGACCCAAAATTAAGTCAAGCGTATGGAGTTGATCACCCAATGAGGGGCTTGACCTAATTAAGGAGGAGAAGAGGATAAAATGAAAAATTTTCTTTGAGATTTGAATTCAATGATCCTAGAGAGGACACTAGCCGAGGGAAAACTAGGGCAAGAAATGGTACTTTAGCAAGGGCTTCCTATATCTCGAGATCCCACCATCAGATTTGCTTCAAATTTTGAAGGCCTGGAAAGTCTGTATATGGAAGATCTGAAATAATAAAGAGTATTTGAAACAATTTTATGTCCAATTTATATACTTATGTGTTTTCTGTATTTACGCTCAAATTGAATGCCATTTATCTGTATTATTGTCTTAATTGCTTCGTGAAGATATGGATCTATTGTTATACGTTATTTTATGCATGACTAAATGCTTACACGAAGCTCATAGCTCTATTTAACTGAAAATCTCTTTAAGTTTGGGGATTTCAAGGATAAGGGTTCGTGAAGGTCAGATCATACCTGAAACTGAAGAAGCACCTTAACCCCATATCACATAGCCTTCTAGATGTAGAAACCTAGTTCTAGCATCCCCCAATACTACCTCGGGTGAGTCTGCAACCTGCCCTAAGTTGGTTGTTGCCGAAAGGCCTGGTAGTATAGGGTTTTATTGGTTAGCGCAACTAACTCTGAACCTAGATCCAAGCCCCCTAAAGCCAACAAATGGTTCTGTTGCCAAGATCGGGATCTATCTGAGGGATGTGTGATGTGTCGTAAGTGGATACCAACTAAGAAAGAAATTGAGAAGTGGATAGATCGTAAGTTTCATGATTTCGCAGCTCAGAAGAATCGAAATTTGTGCTTGTCAAAAGAAAAGTGGTTACAAAGATATCTCTAAATAGAAGTGCACGAAGATTTCTTTTCGACGTTCCCTTTCGAATTACATGAGTGGTTGTCCAAATTAGTGGATAGCGACCCTTCTTGGAAGCATGACGATCCTATTGTGTGGAGTTCAAAATTAGTCAAACAACTTGAAGGATCTGATTATAAGGTTGCAAGGGTTGTTGATTACTAGATTGGTATATCTTGGTCGGTTTCATCACTGAATTTACAGTCGATACATCTGTGTCTTATAGTGAAGTTGAACGCCGATTCTTCAAAGGTCTGAGAGGTAACTACCTGAAATTGCTAAAAATCTAGATTAAAATGCTTTTGTGTGAAAAAGGGGTTATGCCTTTACCTTAATGTTTAAGAGAGGTCAGACTGGATCTACGCAAAGTGGAAAGCAATTTAGAGTAGATCTAGACAAATTCATTGAAAGTGAATACGGTCCTTTATTGGGAGGATTTGAAAGTGAATAGGAAATAAGTAGCCCTAGTACGCCCAGAGGTACGACGCAGTCAGTAGATCAGGGTACTTCTGGAATTCTGCATCCATCCACTCCACCTCTGCCTTCACCTCTACCTCATACACCTACGCTTCCACCTCCACCTCCACCTCCACCTCCACCTCTGCTATTCAGTATGGCGAATACAATGAAAATGCATGTATTCAGGGGTCAGGGATTAGAGGATCCCGATCAATATTGGTTTGTCGCAGAAGCTGTGTGGAAATCGCAATAGGTCAATGATGATGACATGAAGAAGGCGCAACTGGTTACAACACTACAAGATAGAGCACTTAATTAGTACATTAAATACATTACGACTCATCTGACTACTTCGTTAACTAACACAAAGAATGCTTTGAATGCAGAATTTAGGAAGCCGAAGTCACAAGCTCAGTGTGTGATCGAAATAAAGGAGATCAAGCAGAGGGTTAATGAGTCTGCATGGGATATAGATCAACGATTGAAGTGCTTACTGAGCCAAGCTAATCTTCATATTTCAGATGAACAACATAGGGACTGGTACATAGCTTCACTATTACCTCACTTAATATTGTCGTTATCTTAGCAGAAGATTGGGTCTCAGGCCGAAGCATTGGAAATTGTGATGAAGCTAGAAGCTTCGCTGATCCAAGACATGAATATAGGAGTTCAACAAATCTAGTCGCAGTTAGCGAGCCTGCATATGGAGTTGCAGGATCTAAAAAAGGGAAAGGAGGTTAAATCGGAAACACATTCTGAAGTTTGGTGCACAAAGTGCAAGGCTGAAGGTCATCATAAAGATCAATGCCCTGTATTCCAGGATTATATAGCTACGGGGGGTCCCAACCTGCTGAAGCTAGAATCTTCCACTGGATCAAGCAACGACGCAAGTGCCTGGTGTAGCATCTACCAAGTGTTAGGACAACATTCGACAGATAATTTTTCTCTATTGCATAAGTTCATGCAGTCTCCAAAGAAACTCTTTTATAACTTTTGTAAATCAATTGTTCATGATGAAAGGAATTGTCGAAGCTATGAACTAATGATGTACAAGACATCACTGTATAGAACGCAGGTTGAAAACCACGTACAGAACGATCAAGGCTCACCTGCAGCTCACAGAGGATTCCAAGGATGGGGAAGAGGATGAGGAGGAGGAGTTGGAAGAGGTCAGGGCTAGATCATTTGCTACAACTATGGAGAATCAAGACACTTTGCACGTAACTATCAGAATCCAACTCACCCTTCTTGTCAATAATGTCGGCAATTTGATCATGTTATAGAAGATTTCCTGGTCTTAATAGCGAATATGCAGGAGAAGAAGAACCAACAATGAATGTAGAATATTCAGATGATGAGATCTGAGTCGCGCGAAGATGATCCTAGTATCAACATAGTCATGTGAAGTGGCGTAGCCACTGGTGAAGATAAGGTCGAAGGTAAATAGCTAGAATCTGATCTCTAGTTTCGAAAAGACGGTGAGAAGAATGATGGGTTTGATTTACATAGAGAAAAAGAAATGTTCATGGAGGCAAGAAGAAGTTTTATGGATCTTTGTACTTCTATGTCTAAGAATCAGATATCGGTAGTTCCACAAAAGGAGAAACCTGAAGAAGCTACTGCGACACAGAATTCATATCCCATAGTGTTAAAATCATTTTTGTAGACCTGCATGAAGTTATTACAGGATCAGAAGGCAATTGAAGGACTATAAGAGGTGATATATAATTGCGCTAGCAAGGATAAGTTGGTACCAGAACAACGCGCAGTCAATAAGGTTACCCGAAGAAAGAAGAGAACTAGTAAGGAGATGTGGTTGACAATGCAAATTGGTGATTTTGAAATGGACCAGGTAATCCTAGACTTGGGCTTTGATGCTAACGTACTACCAAAGTAAACTTGGGAACATATGGGGAAGCCTAAGTTACAGTGGTCGCTAATTCAGATGTGCATGGTGAATCAACAAAAGATAATTCCAATGGGTCGTCTGCATGGAGTAACTGTCTATATTGAAGGCACAAGAGAAGTAGCATATTTTGAAGTTATTGAGATAGTAGATGACAATAATCTATACCCAACGTTGTTCAGGATTGATTGAGCCTTTGACATGAATGCAACATTAATTTGAAGAAGAGAAGCATGGTATTTGAAAAGAATGATCCTCGAGTGATTATTTTGTTGGATCCAGCAGAAGATGCGCGGTACACAGAACCAAACTGTGATTATTATGAGGACGAAGACATTGAGCACATATACAAGCTAACTGCTTGAAATGAAGATTGGATCAATCCCACCGCGGATGGGAGGATCAGCTGGGAGAAGGACAGTTCCTGCCAATTAGATTCAGATGAAGAGTTAGAAAACTAGAAAAATCAGTTGCATGAGGTCTCTATGCTGCGATGTAATCGACTTACAAAGTCGCTACACTATATATCTACTGAGTTACATAATTTTCCTTACTATGATGGATTGGATGATGTCAATATATTTCTTGACCATTTTGAAAGGGACGTACCAGAGGAGCATCTGTTCCAGGCCTTAGATCTAGCATTGAGAGCTACGGCTGCAAGATGGTGGGGTACGCATAAGGATAATTTTGCTAACTGGAAGGACTATCGTAGAATGATGTGATTAAGATTTGGCTACACAAACACCCGACTCACTAAAAAGTACACAGGGGAGGATGATCCACACGAACATTTGGCTCGATGGACTAAGGCGTGGAGTGAGGTACCTCAACCAGAGTGGGTGTAATCTTTATTCACACTGTTATCACCAAAATAGGACCCTGATAGGCTACTGATCAGACTATCTCAGTGTAACTATTTCAAACCAATATTTTAGCTAAGGCTTAGCCTCCTCAGCCTGAGAGGGATCTCTCAAAGGGTTAATGATATTGATTAAAGATATGGATAGATGGCTAACTCTATGGTTTGTGATTTTATATGTTTA
Organism: Pinus tabuliformis; assembly: GCA_031772625.1. Lineage (NCBI taxonomy): Eukaryota > Viridiplantae > Streptophyta > Pinopsida > Pinales > Pinaceae > Pinus > Pinus tabuliformis. Next base: position 759,898,191 of record CM062811.1, read on the forward strand.
TAGGTTGAAAGATGAAGGCTGGCTACCATTGGGCTATGGAGTCAAAGTATGTTTCAGTACCATAGCAAGATCAGCTTAACATGAAAGTCAGGGCATAGAGAGTTTTTATACATCAACAAAACAAAGATACAATGCAAGGAAACACAGTTTATAAATACATGAAGGAAGTTAGAGCATCATTGATGAGTTCTAAGTAACATGTATTCATACCACTGCAAGTAAGTGAAAGAGGAAAGCCATGAGACAATAGGACATTAAAAACTCTCTTTGAATCCTGAGTAGTGAAGCCAAAACATTCTACCTAGCATGGAAGTCAAGGCATTATAGAGTTCAAGTGCAGAAATGCAAATATAAAATAGTGAAACACAGTTAGTTTATCTATGAAGGAAGTCAGAGCATCATTGATGAGTTCTGAGTATCATAAGTAAACACCACTGCAATGTAAGTATTGGAAGATGCCATCAAAACAAGAACATACAAGAACTCTTCATGAATCTTGAGTTGTCTAAGTAGAAACTCTGCATTAGGTTAAAAATATACACAGTCTGCACATAGAGCAGCAGCTAAGCCAAAAAGTCTCCAACCCTTTGCTAATTCGACCTCTTGCTTTATATATAGCATTTACAACATGGATTCCCTCATCCCTCATCAAGAGAATTCGAATTTTCTATGAGTGACACCTATTCTAACCATAAAACAAACCTTTAAATGCATTTGACAGCTAACTAATAGTCCTAGAGTCCTAATACAATTAGGAGTACAACTCCTTGTTATGACTAAACCACCTTAACTAAACATTGAATGCATTCTTTGATAGTTGCAACCTCATGAGGTCGAATTTGATGAAGCCTCCCACGTTGTCACCTTACTGCTGATGATAAACCCTAGAAATTAGGGAACATGTTTCCCTGTTTTTAGGTTTAGGATCTTTGAAAATTAGCACGTGGGACAGAGCCTTTATCTTCTCATCCATGACATATTTTACAAAACTGAAGGAGGTTTTTGTATTCCATGTTGTCTAGAACAAAAATGTCTCTTGGTTTTTTAAAACACTTCTCCAGCTGTCCAGAATCTATCCTTGAAAAACACGTGTAAAACAGGAAAAATCTGTTCTCTAAAATTAGGGTTTCAAAGAAAGCTTAGTATCTCCCAACTGATAACACTTATGAAGAAAGTGAGATAGGTTATTGTATCTGGAGAGTTGATGAAGAGAAACCTCCTTTAGAATTCCAAAATACCTTTTCCTGTGACCAGAAACTGATCTTGAAAAAGACTGCTAAAACTAGAAGACAAAGCTTGGCTTTCAGCAGTTTCGTAGCGCAAGTTTAACCATAAATTTCTCCCACCTTATAACGAATTTGAAGAAACTGAAAGAGGTTTTTGTAGTTCAGTATGTTAGGAAGAAAAACCTCTTTCAATTTTCAAAATTCAGTTCTCATCTGCTCAGGAACCCTTCTGGAAGTTTACTAGTAAAAGCCGAAACAGAGTCTTTTATGCTGAAACAGGTTGTTTCAGCGGTTTCGTAGCGCGCTACGAAAACTCCTAGTTCAGAATCCCCGATTTCGTAGCGCAACCAGTGCAAATTCTGGGTTTTGCGCTACGAAAACTCCTAGGCAGTTTCATAGCGCATGAAAACCTTGACACAAGTTTGACACATGGAAATTTAGGTGTGATGTGGGATCAGTGATAGGTAAAACCAGAGTGTTGACCCTATTTGACAATGCCAACAAGACTCATTTCTAGGTCCTAGACTCTAAAACAAACCATGGAAAGACTAGACCAAGACTAACACCAATCCTTTGGAATCAAACTGATGTTCAAAATTTAGGAATTTTTTCTTAAGTGATAACAATGGCTCCACTAGGGATAGTGTGCCCTTGTGGTATACTAAGAACCTGTAGCTCCAGTGCTGCTATCCATCCTCTAGAATAAAACTCTGAACTTCTGCCCAATCTGCTCCTCAAGCCTTTAATGATTTCTGCAAGAATAATTCAAACTGCACCTACTGAAACAGATGCTTAGTCAACCTACCCTGAGCTTATTTGCACATTCCTACCTACCCTATCAACTGAAATCTCCACTTGTAGCTCAAGGAACATGAAACTTCCAATGAAGCCAGTCATCAATCTGATCTGACACTTGAATCTCTTGACTGTGCTTGAAGCAAAAATAAACCAGATACTGAAATAACCAAGGCAGCATGAGGTGTAACTGTTCTTCAAGATGAAAATATAACTGGAAGCCTGAACAGTAAATCTTTTCCATGTAGTCAGCTATAGGGTCAAAAAACACATGGTGAGTTTGATGTTTCTTGTGATATTCTGCAACTTTGGACAACTCACCAATACTTTGATCATCTGCATAAGGCTTCAGTTGTGTGCTCTCAAACTGCTCCTCAAATTGATTTTCAAAAATAATGTATTCTTCCTCAATCTCAAAAGAGAAAGGAAGCAACACCCTCCCTTTGTATTCTACCATAGAAAGCTTTTGAAAAGTATGATCATGATCATGAAGACTATATTATTGAATTTGACCTTGTAAACCTTCAATTTCTTTCTCAATGTTCTTAGCAACTTCATCCAAAAATTTCATCTTATTTTTTGTCTTGCACTCAAATGATTTTAGATAAGAAGACAAGGACAAAGAAAAATTTTCATCTATTTCTTCATTAATATGATCATCATTCCATTGTTTGAAACCTTGAATTGAAGGAGAGTTTGCCACCAACTTTGTTCTGTCTATCCATTCCTCCAAAAACGTAATCCATAAGTCTGCAAATGACTTAATAGATTTGGCAGGAAAGCTTTCAATCCACTGTTTACATTTTCCTTGAAATGAATCATAGAATAACATAATGCAAACGTCCTCATGTTTGACTCTAAGAAGCTTGATAAAATCACAAAAATCTGATATATGCTTCAAATTTAAACTCAAATCTTCTCCATTGAATTTTGGACCATTCCTTAGAAAATATGTATCTTTGGGAAAATGATTTGGGAAACCATGAATTCTTGAAAAATTTATGCATGCATACCTTGAAATAAGAATGGTAGTATCTGAGTTCTTCATAACTCTAGTGGAATCACCATGAATCTATTAATTTCAAATTCTTCAACAATGGAGTCACCAAGGTAGTTTTGCAGCCTCAAAAATATTTCTGAGCTCCTGCTACCTTCAGAAGTTCAGCTTCTTGATTTCGGGAATGATTAATCTTCAGGCTCCCGACAGACGCACCAAAATGTTATCACCAAAATAGGACCCTGATAGGCTGTTGATCAGACTATCTCAGTGTAACTATTTCAAACCAATCTTTTAGCTAAGGCTTAGCCTCCTCAGCCTGAGAGGGCTCTCTCAAAGGGTTAATGATATTGATTAAAGATATGGATAGATGGCTAACTCTATGGTTTGTGATTTTATATGTTTATAAGTTGAAAGATGAAGGTTGGATACCATTGGGCTATGGAGTTAAAGTATGTTTTAGTACCACAGCAAGATCAGCTTAACATGAAAGTCAGGGCATAGAGAGTTTTTATACATCAACAAAACAAAGATACAATGCAAGGAAACATAGTTTATAAATACATGAAGGAAGTTAGAGCATCATTGATGAGTTCTAAGTAAAATGTATTCATACCACTGCAAGTAAGTGAAAGAGAAAAGTCATGAGACAATAGGACATTAAAAACTCTCTTTGAATCCTGGGTAGTGAAGCCAAAACATTCTACCTAGCATGGAAGTCAAGGCATTATAGAGTTCAAGTGCAGAAATGCAAATATAAAACAGTGAAACACGGTTAGTTTGTCTATGAAGTCAAAGCATCATTGATCAGTTCTGAGTATCATAAGTAAACACCACTGCAATGTAAGTATTGGAAGATGCCATCAAAACAAGAACATACAAGAACTCTTCATGAATCTTGAGTTGTCTAAGTAGAAACTCTGCATTAGGTTAAAAATATACACACTCTGCACATAGAGCAACAGCTGAGCCAAAAAGTCTCCAACCCTTTGCTAATTTGACTTCTTGCTTTATATATAGCATTTACAACATGGATTCCCTCATCCCTCATCAAGATAATTTGAATTTGCTATAAGTGACACCTATTCTAACCATAAAAAAAACCTTTAAATGCATTTGACAGCTAACTAACAGTCCTAATACAATTAGAATTACAACTCCTTGTTATGACTAAACCACCTTAATTAAACATTGAATGCATTCTTTGATAGCTGCAACCTCATGAGGTTGAATTTGATGAAGCCTCCCACGTTGTCACCTTACTGCTGATGATAAACCCTAGAAATTAGGGAACATGTTTCCCTATTTTTAGGTTTAGGATCTTTGAAAATTAGCACGTGGGACAGAGCCTTTATCTTCTCATCCATGACATATTTTACAAAACTGAAGGAAATTTTTGTATTCCATGCTGTCTAGAACAAAAATGTCTCTTGGTTTTTTAAAGCACTTCTCCAGCTATCAAGAATCTATCCTTGAAAAACACGTGTAAAACAGGAAAAATCTGTTCTCTAAAATTAGGGTTTCAAAGAAAGCTTAGTATCTCCCAACTGATAACACTTATGAAGAAAGTGAGATAGGTTATTGTATCTGGAGAGTTGATGAAGAGAAACCTCCTTCAGAATTCCAAAATACCTTTTCCTGTGACCAGAAACTGATCTTGAAAAAGACTGCTAAAACTAGAAGACAAAGCTTGGCTTTCAGCAGTTTCGTAGCGCAAGTTTAACCATAAATTTCTCCCACCTTATAACGAATTTGAAGAAACTGAAAGAGGTTTTTGTAGTTCAGTATGTTAGGAAGAAAAACCTCTTTCAGTTTTCAAAATTGAGTTCTCATCTGCTCAGGAACCCTTCTGGAAGTTGACTAGTAAAAGCAGAAAACAGAGTCTTTTATGCTGAAACAGGTTGTTTCAGCGGTTTCGTAGCGCGCTACGAAAACTCCTAGTTCAGAATCCCCGATTTCGTAGCACAACCAGTGCAAATTCTGGGTTTTACGCTATGAAAACTCCTAAGCAGTTTCATAGCGCATGAAAACCTTGACACAAGTTTGACACATGGAAATTTAGGTGTGATGTGGGATCAGTGATAGGTAAAACCAGAGTGTTGACCCTATTTGACAATGCCAACAAGACTCCTTTCTAGGTCCTAGACTCTAAAACAAACCATGGAAAGACTAGACCAAGACTAACACCAATCCTTTGGAATCAAACTGATGTTCAAAATTTAGGAATTTTTTCTTAAGTGAGAACACATACCTTGGACATTATCCCAAGGAATTGGTATTTAGAGATGGAGCTATGACACGGGACTGCCGATTGATGATATGAAGGAGAGTTTCTTGCTGACATTTAGTTTTTAAGAGTTCAAATGCATTAATGAAGCGCTTCAGGAGATTAAAGCAACAATCTTTCGAACACCTGTAGAGCATATCACTTGGATACATCCTAACTAGAGTACGCAGCTACAACATGCTTTGGAATGTTATAATGTTACTACGGAAGAAGGTGATGAGGATCTGCGAAATATTAATATCCCCGAGTCATCGGGACAATGCGAAGTTGTTAGACCTGATATAGAGATCCCTCATATCTCACAACTAGTGCGCACAAAACATGTAAATATTGGCTTAGAAGCATAACCAAAATTTGCGAACATTGTGCCTATTGGGATGAAGACACAGTGGACAAGGCTACTGAATTATTACATGAATATCAGGATTTATTCCCAATTAAGCTCTTTGACTTGAAGGGGATAGTAGGAGATTTGGGTATGATGAAGATCAATCTAAAACCAAATGCAAAGCCGATTAAACAACATGTATATCGGTTGAATCCTAAATACAAGGAAAAGGTAAGAGAGGAACTCGATAAGATGCTCGCAGCAAGAATAATTGAGCTTGTAGAAGAATCAGAATGAGTCAGTCCTATGGTGGTACAAGAGAAGAAAAAGAAGGGTGCTATCAATATCTGTGTAGATCTACAAAAGTTAAACGATGCATGCGTACATGATCCATTCCCTACGCCGTTTACAGATGAAGTTCTAGAAAATGTTGGTGGACATGAAGCTTATTCATTCACATATGGATTTTCAAGATATCACCAAATTAAGATTGCACCAGAGGATAGAAGCAAGACTACCTTCGCTATAGAACGGGGATCTTTCTAATATACAGTCATGTCGTCCGGACTAAAAAATGCTCTTGCAATCTTCTCAAGGGTGGTAGTCGCAACATTCAAGGAATTCATTCATAATTTTTTGGAAGTCTACTTCGATGATTGGACAGTGTTTGGGCTAGTCAAGAAGCATGTCTCTAGTCTGTGCCTGATGTTGGATACATGTAGAAAGTATTAGATTTCCTTGAATCTGAATAAATGCATTTTTTATGTACCTTACGGAATACTTTTGGGACATGTTGTCTGTAAGCAGGGATTGATGGTAGAACCTGCTAAGATTGTTGTAATTATCAATTTGGAGCCCCCTAGGAATGTAAAGCAGCTACACGCGACTTTGGGACATACTAGGTACTACAAGAAGTTTTTTAAGGCGTACACACAGATCACTGCACCCATGGAGAAGTTGTTAAAGAAAGATGCTATGTTTGCTAGCACGATGACTCTCAGAAGAACTTGGATACCCAGAAGGAAAAAATGGTTATGGAACCAATCCTAGTATTCCTGGATTGGAAGAAGGAATTTCATCTGCATGTGGATGTGTCTTGTATAACATTGGGAGTTTTCTTAACTCAACTAGGGGCAGGAGCTATTGATCACCCGATTTCCTTCGCCAGTCGAAAACTATCTAAGGTGGAGAAGAACTATTCAACCACCGAGCGTGAAGGATTGGCCATGGTTTATGCACTACATAAATTCAAGAAATATTTGCTAGGTGTGCACTTTAAAAAGTACACAGACCATTCTTCTTTAAAGTACCTGGTCAATAAGTCTATGTTGTGGGGGGGGGATTTGTAAATGGTTGCTCCTTTTCCAGTAGTATGATTTTTAAGTGATAGTTAAGCCCGAGAGATTGAATGTTGGATCGGATCACCTCTCTTAGATCAAGAATGGCGAAGAGCCCAAAAATGTTGATGAAGGATTTCCTAACACGCAATTGTTTGCTGTCAGGGTTGCAGATCACCAATTTGTAGACATTATTCATTTTTTATCTACTAGTGCAACTCCAGAAGGTTATATGACATAGTAGAAGAAGGAATTAGTTTTCAAGGCTACCTATTTTTCTGTGATTGCAGGACAATTATATAAGATGGGGGCAAATGAAGTTCTACGCCAATATGTATCTGAATATGAAAGACACCATATCCTAGCTAAAGCACATGGTGGTGTTGCTGGAGGACACTACACATGTAAGGCAACTGCGCAGAAGCTCCTGCGAGCAGGATTATGGAGGCCTACAGTACATAAAGGTTCTAAGGAGTATTGCAGTGCGTGCGATGTGTGTCAAAGAACAGGAAGGCCATCGCGAAGGGACAAACTGCCATTAAATCTACAAATCACGCTACAAGCATTTGATGAATGGTCCATTGACGTTTTTCGATCTATTCAGCCACCAGGGAAGAAGACGGGAGCACGTTATATTATCACTGCGATAGAGTAATTAAACAGGTGGGCGAGGCACAACCTGTGAAGGATTGCAGCGCAGACATTGCTGCGAAGTTTATATTCGAATTTATTCTATCAAGGTTTTGATGCCCAAAGATTTTGATGAGTGACCGCGGTTCACACTTCTTCAATGAGACAATTGCGGCTTTGAAAAAAAAAATTTAGATGTACCATTAGAAGAGTACACCGTATCATCCCCAGACGAATGGAACTATCGAGGCTTTCAGGAAGATCTTGGAGAATGCCCTAACAAAGGTCTATAATGTTAATAGGAATGATTGGGATGTGCACATACCAATGGTTCTATGGGCATATAGGACGACCTATAAGAAATTTAATGGGAAACACCATTTCGACTGGTTTATGGGCAAGAAGTCATGATGTCAATGGAATACATAATGCCCAACCTCAAGATCACAATAGTAATCGAGATGGTGGATTATGACATAATGGAGAAATACCTAGCATAGCTTCTTGCGTTAGAGGAAGACCGCTTTCTAGCTGGGTTTCATCAGTAGGTGAAGAAAGCTAGAGAAAAGGCGTGGCACGATTGTCACATTAAACAACGCACTTTCAAGAATGGTGATTTGGTTCTAATGTATGAGAACAAGTTTACCAAATTTCCAGGAAAGTTTCAGATGCATTGGCTAGGACCGTATGTGATTAAGGATATTTCAGATGGTGGTGCAGTTTAGCTCGTAAAGCTGAATGGGGAAGTGTTTCCTAGCAAGGTTAACGGGAGCACATTGAAAATTTACAAGGACGATCCCACCCCTGTGCAATGACTACCTGACAACGGAAAGTCTTAGTGCTTTTAACAGTTGAAAGAGAGCGCAGGTCTATAAACTACTCTACCGAGAAGAAATTCTATCGAAGAAGGAGATCGGCACGATGTTTAGGAAGATGGCGTAGGTGGAAGTTGTGATGAGATAATTGCGCCACAAGGGAGAGTCCCACATAGCCTGCCCAGAAAGTGACTGTTGAAACAACTATAATTGATTTGACAACTATTTTTCCGTTAAAAGGAGCGAGAGAACTGCATTTAAGGAGAAAATCAAGGAAAATCTCCCGCCAAATTCACATTTATGAGGAAGATCTGAGGGGGAATTGAAAATTTGAATTTGGAATGGGTTATGAATATCGCACCCTGCTCCACATTTGGACACTTTGCTTGCTGATAATTCACTGTGTTTTTTTGTGCTTAAAAAGCTGAGTGTGTTGCTGCATGTTTGATTACCTGAGTTGGGAGGAAGTTAAGCAAGAGTTTTTGAAGAGAAGAGTAGGGAACATCATGACTGCAACACCACCAATCCATGCTATAGCACCCAGGTCACTGAGGCCAAATCCTACTGCCTCTGCAGTGTGAGAGAAAAAGTAGAAAAAGTTGCAGCAGACCTCGGTTTGGCAATCGCTGCAGAAAATTCAAACCGATTATCACAGAAGGGAAAAATGGATAAAAACAAGAAGCCAATGGAGCCGCAAGACTTGGACGAAGAAGAGATGAATGAGGGGTTTGAGGAGATCAGCGTAGAAGAAGCAGAGCCAATTTCTTGGTTGGCAACATATATGCCACCGCGGAAACCAACCTCAAAAGTAACTAAGGATCTAGATTCTATCAAGTTTAAGGTATTCACACTATTGATATTGGAGGAAGTGCTGATTGAGGGTGACTTGTTGGCAAGGGTACCCCAACTCTGCATGGAAGATTGGGATTTGGGCAACCATGAAAAATTTCCACAACTGGAACCCAGCAAGTATATGAAGATGGTGTATTATGAGGAGGCGGGCCTCACCAGACTTGAACCAATGAAATGGGCGGCTAGTATTGAGCGCACAGGATTACTGAGCATGTTGTACCCACACTTCATCCAAAGCAACATCAACACTATTTGTGTGCACCAGTTGTTGGCGCTATTCCATGATGGGTGCCTATGGTTGGGAGAGCCATCCCAATTGACGACATGTTGATACAAAGAATTACAACATTGCCCTATCAAGGCATGAAACTCACTGATGCTTTTTTGGGGAAGTCACAGGAGAAAAAGATCGCAAACCAGATGAAAAGTGACTTTGGGTTGGTCAAGAAGTCCAGGGGATATGTCGTCAGTTCAATCTTAGACGAAGTTGTGCGGTTTGTTGCGCAGATTGCGGTAGGAAAGATCATGCGGAAGTGTCGTGCAGAAGAAGTGTTGGAACCAATGGTATCCTTGGCTGCGCAGTGCAGCAAGGGGGTTCAGTTCAATTGGGAAAAATAACTATGTCAATAATTCCTAGATGATTGTCGCAAAGCGTAGGAGGATGGAAAAACGTTCCACTATGTGTGTCTCTTATTGTTGATCGCATTGATAACTTGGAGGACACCAACTGATTCACAGTTCCCCACTATGGATATGGAGTTGTGCCAGGCTACCAGATTTTCCACCCTGTGGGCAACAAACGACCCTTCCCACGTGATAGAAAATAAGATGCTTTGGGTATTATTCGAAATGGATCTGCAAATGGTGATCAGCCAGAAGCCCAGGTTGTCACCAAGTCTATTCAAGGAATATCGGTGCATCACTGACTTTAGGTTGATTTCCACCATGTGTACATTTGCGCGAGGCATGATTTGACAAAGAAATGGACGGTGTTTCCATTTTTGGTGATTGAGGAAGATATCACCCAGTTAGTCCTTTAGTGGCCAACTAACTGTCTCATTCCAACAAACATTGTAGAGGGCGCATCAGGGACTCGTAAACATGCATTGAAGGAAAAGAAGAAGGTGACCATCGACCTAGAAAGAATACAGCACAGGAACCAGAGCACGAACAAGAAGAAGCGCAACATACAGAGGAACCTAATCAGGGTGGAGAAGACCCGTATGTAGACTCGATGGACGTAGATTCTCCTTTTATTATAAAACGGCAGCAGAAGACCAATGCGGGAGGCACACGTAAAAAGCACAAATCTGATAAGTCCACTGGCCCGGAGGCCATGGTCCTCATTGAGGGGGACCTCGATGAAACTGGGGATACTGTCAGGTCCACGACAGAAGATATCTGTGGACACATCAAAGAGAAATACCACTCGATATTGACGAAGGTCCAAGAGGGCCTTAAATAATTGCAGGCGCGCCAGGTTCAAGCGAGCGTGGTTCAACCGAGTCGCTCTCAAGCGAGTGTGGAACCAACAACATCGGGTAGTGTTCAGTGGATACTCACTTCAGAGCTCTGTGTTGTACCCCTGCCTGATGGCTCTTTACACCTCAACAATGTAGAAGATAGGGAAAGCATGCAACCGCCTAAGAACGTGAGTATTAACCTCACGAACCTTCCTCTGCACACATTGCATGAGCTACACCAAATTGTAGTAGATGGGCTTAAGGTGCAAGAGAAACAGGATCTCATGGTGATTAAAGACGTGAATATCACTAGTCAAAAGATGTGCGATGAAAAGCACAAAGATCTCCAAGATTGTGATGAGGCAGTTGCGCAGAGACAACAACTGGAGCAGACCATTTCCAGAGTATGTGGTGAGCTTCCAAAGCTCCAAATTTAGTTTGAGGCTGCTTCAGAAGACAAAGTGCAATAGCTGGCAGATGCATTTAGAGAATCAAAGGCGCAGGTGGATAAGGTCCGTTTTGATCTGCAGATGCAAACTACTAAGCTTCAATTGAAATTGTAGCCCATCATGCCACCAGAGAACCGAGAGTAGTGTGAGGCTTCCATCAAAACAGATAGGGAAAAGCTCGATGCTGCAGTCAAGGACTGTAGCCAATTGTTCAAAGAAACATTGGAACTGTGGGCCTCACTATAGGAGGACCCATAGGTGAAAAAGATTGAAGTATCCATCTGTGATAAGCAACTACAGTATGATGAGATAAAGGCAACGACGCGCACCTTAGCACCTGTGTAGCGGTTCACTCGATTGAAAGAATGGACATCCCTGCAAGCACAGATCGAGGATTTGCGGAAGAAGATGCAGATTATCACTGAATGGATGCAACCTTGGGAAGAAGAGGCAGGGCAACTCTCACAGATTGTGGAAGGCACGCTCAAGAGTATGCAGCAAACACAGTGGACAATCGACTTAGCAGTAGAAGGAACAACTACGGAAAAGTTGTCAGAAGAAATTAGATAGGCAGCAACACAATGCACGAAGGTGCTTCAGCTAGTGAAGTCTTTGTTTATCATCCTGAAAGTAAAGATACAGAGCATACCAGCGGAGTGACTCGAGGACGAGTCACATCTTTGTGTTGGGTGCCTATTGGGACGGGGCCCCCTAGGTCCAATTTTGACTAAGTTATTGTAAAAGTCTCCGCATTTTGAGGAGCAGAGTGCGAGTAGCGCAGGTCACTAGGAGTAAAGGGGCTTTAGGAAGGTCAAAGCCCCTTAGTTTTTGTATTGTTTTGAGCTTCGCCCATGGTTTGCGAACCCTGTTATTGTAATGGGAAAAAGTATATAAAGGGGTGCCTTAGCGAGTCTAAGGAAATCAATGAATAGAGATTTTAGGGTTTTGAGTCTGTAACCATACGATCTTTTTGTATTTGGGCAAAGGGGAAGGCTCTTGTAGCTATGTGCGTGGAGACCTTGGTAAGTCCGCAAGCCATTACAACTATGTTCACAGGATCTAGAAAGTCTGTATATGGAAGATCTGAAATAATAAAGAGTACTTGAATCAATTTTGTGTCCAATTTATATACTTGTGTGTTTTCTATATTTACGTTCAATTGAATGCCATTTATCTTTATTATTGTCTTAATTGCTCCATGAAGATCTGGATCTACTCTTATATGTTATTTTATGCATGATTAGATGCTTACGTAAAGCTTATAGCTCTGCTTAACTGAAAATCACTTTAAGTTTGGGGATTTCAAGGATAAGGGTTCGTGAAGGTCATACTAGGCCTAAAATTGAAGAAGCACCTTAACCCCATATCACATAGCCTTCTAAATGTAGAAACCTAGTTCTAGCATCCCCCAATACTGCCTCAAGTGAGACTGTAGCTTGCGCTAAGCTAGTTGTTGCAGAAAGGGCCGGTAGTATAGGGTTTTGTTGGTTAGCACAACTAACTCTGAACCTGGGTCCAAGCCCCCTCAAGCCAACATAAATATGACTAAAATGTTGTTCGTGTTGTAAGATACTATAAATGAGCTACTAAGAGTCATATATATGCAAATTTTAGTCATTGTTTGAAACCAAATAGCGACCAAAGAAATATGAGTAAATTTTGGTTGTATTATAAGATACTATAAATTAACTACTAAAAGTCATATATATAAAAAATTTAGTCATCATTTGTAATAAAAAAATTATCATTTACAGTAGTCATTTATCTTTTTTTGGTAGTTTCATATTCATTATATAAACGACTACTTTATTGGTTTATATTTATTTCATTTACTTTAATTAATAATCATTATAAACAACTAATTTATTCGTATATTCATTTTATTTGTGTTCATCATTAATCAATATAAACTACTAATTTAGTATTTTTAGATTGATTTTATGTGTTCATTATTAATCAACATAAATTAATTAGTATGATTTTGCGACTAAATTAAAAAAAATAAAAATCATACAATGTGCATGTTCATCTAATATAAAAATGCAAAGTTACATATGTTAATTACAATACTAAACAATATCAAGTGCAACTATAAATAATTTCCACCACATAAATTATATTATATAAAATGTCTAATATTACAATATGAATTTCCAATTTAATATTAGTTGGACTACAATTTACACATGAAATGTTGTTTCATCACTTCAAAATATTATCATTGTGTTGTCAAGGCATTGTAGATGAATTAACCAACTCTAAAGACTTGACCATCAGTCTCTATGAATGTGTCTTATGAATATTGACTTTAAGGTTATCACTAGAACGATTCTCTTCTCTCTTTCCTTTTGCATTTGTCGCTCCAGTGTTATTGTTCTCCTCTTTCTTCAATTCTTGCCTCTTGCCATCAATATTGAGTTCTTTTTCTGAAAACAAAAGAAGATATAGTGCAGAGTGTAAGATATGAAAGATGATGACTACTAGAATATAAACCAAAGTAGACGATAGAGGATTTATATGACATATATCTCAACATCAGCAATGTCAAAACCATTTTCCCCATAAAAGCAAAAAATTTGAACAAATTTTCTTCAGTTGGGCGATAGTGGCCACTCTGTGGCCAGATGACCTGTATAAACAAAGAAAATAAAACATCACCATAGAAAAGAACACCTTAGTAACTTAGTATTCAACCTCTAAGGAAAGCTTAAGGAACAATCATGCCAACTAATTTACATGCTAAAAAGTTGAAGTTGTAGATAGCTTGTGAAAACAAATAATTTGAGGTGTGATGTCTAATCCTTTTCGTTTTATTCGCAACAACATTTCATTCTCTAACACATGAACTTGGTCAAGTATATAAACAACATGTTCTCAAATAACAACATGAAAGTAAACTTTTCTAATAGCCATGAAAATCTTTTAACACAAAACAACTAAAAGGATTTCAATCGGTATCGTGTAATACTAATTTCATCTTCAAGCTTTGGTTGTTGTTTAAATGGACATGATACCAAATATTTCAATTTCATAGTTAAAAGGAAAAACAAAATCAAAATAAATGTTCAAAATACAATCAAACAATAAAGAATGGATATCATGGAATGAACATTGTAATTATAAAAAAAAAAAATTACCTGTCCAATGATGTCTTGTCTAGTATTCCTAAAACATTTTGTTTCCCAAAATAACCAATGAGGTGAAAGAATCACAACATTAAAAACCAAAAGAATCCCTACTAGAAACATTTCCAAAGTCAATGGCTTAGGTGCCTAAAGGATCTCCAATAACAAATGAATCATATCCAAGTCATGCTTTGCATTGTCTACCCATCTTTTTTCCAATCACATTTCATACCAGAGTTAAGTAACAATCAAATGAAGGAATTCAAATTTGTTTTTCTCTTTTATATCTATAAACTTTGAATCTAAAAATCTTTTAACACAAAACATTGATAATACTAATATTATCTTCAAGTTTTGGATGTTATTTCAATGGGGATATGATACCAAGTATTTTCAATTTTATAGTTAAAAGACAAAACAAAATCAAAGTAACAGTTCAAAATACAATCAAACAATAAAGAGAGGATATCATGGAATGGGCATTGCAATTATAAAAAGTTTGTTTACCTATCCACTAGTGCCCGACATTCCTAAAATTGCTTGCCCAAAATAACCACGACATGAAAGAATCACACAATTTAAAATCATAGGAATCCTTCCTAGAAACATTTCCAAAGTCAATGGATCAGGTGCATGAAGGATCTCCAACAACAAATGAATCACATCCGAGACATTCTTGCATTGCTTCCCCATCTTTTTTCCAATCCCATTTCTTGTAATCTGCCCACACCAAAGTCTAGTAACATTCAAACAAAATATTTTATATTTTTGTAGAAAAAATTGGAGATTTGTCAAGCATGCTCACTGCATGGTACAAATACTCATAATATATTTGCAGAAAATAATATTCAAAGATTATATATATATATATTAAATTGGAGATTTGTCAAGCACGATAACTGCATGGTATATAAATTGTTTCTATAAATGTATCCATAAATACGATGGATCTTACTCATAAATATTTGCAGAATATTTGTCAAGTAGGAAACAGATACAGCTTTGGAGTCCTAGTTGTGTGAACGTTTGACATATTTGTTGCAGATTCGGTTTTGTTCTCCTTTATTTGAGCTTTGAAGGCCCTTCATTTGGTGAGCCTATAATAAGAGTACCTCTACCACCATAAGCCTTACACAAAATTGGTGTCTGACTGCTTCCAGCCCTGCAAGTTGCTACGGATGCAAAACAATGGAGGTTACATCCATAGAGCATAAATTTACAGACTTTGACTATTAACCCAACCATTGTGAGTGTGAAAGGCACTTTTACTACGTGGAGCATTTGGAGGGCCTAGAAGGTTGCATAGAAGATTGAACTGGAAATGTCAAGGCTTTGAAAATGGTTTATTTTGAATGACCACTCTTTATGGTGGCCTCATCCTACTTTATGAAATAAAAGTCAAGACGACATGGTTCTTGGTCCTTTCATTTTTCAAAAGAGGCATTAACAATATCAAAGATATTTTTGATGCCCAGACATGGGAATGCATCTCTAACCCTAAGCAAAAAAAAATTTCAAGGTAGCCAATCCTCATAGACATGTCATCGAGCAGGTCAAGGTGATCATCCCCAACTTACTCTTCATGAAATTAGGCTTGTAATCCTCTACAACCTAGTGGATGGAGTTGAATTGGAACAAGGTCGAGGCCTTTACAAAATACATGCCAGTGAATAACACTCACTAGGTTATGTCAGCAAATAAAATGGGAGAAAAAAATTCTCCTAGAGGTTATCCACTTGGGTGTGTAACACTTACTACACCAATTTCCTAATAGGTTGCTCTCTTAGGGTACAAAGTGTCGTAGGCCATCAACTTCCCTAGAGCTCAATAGCTTATTAGAGCTAGAATTCTATTTCCTGTGTAAGAAAATAAATAATTCTTGTTTAGAGTTTAACAAGGGTTAAGATGCTCAATATTTTACTTGGGAAAACAAAGAACTTACTTATGCTTGTCTTTAATATTTACATAAATTATTTTTCAAATGCAAAAGTTAGTGGGATGTGCCACATTTATGCAATTGCAAAAATATTTAGGGGGTCTCTTTGCATTATGAGAAGAAAACTTTCTATTGGCTCTCATACTCCCTCTGCTTGCTCTAGGGAATCACAAAGTTCTAGTAGAAGGCCAAGGCATGGAGCTAGTTGTGTTTATCGCTAAAGGAGAGCATCACCATAGCTAGACCATGTAGCCCTCCATCACTGCCCTAGATGAATAAGTTGCTAACACTTGCCCTTGTTATTTAGAAGAACAAAAAGACAACAAAATGTTAGTTTTTGTAGCATCAGAAATGATCTAGCCTTGAAAATTGGTGGAGAGGCTAAGGAACATGAGTTATAAAAAGCCGAGAAATTGTTTGGTGAAATTCCACCTGGATTGTATTTTATTAAAATAATTCATGTTTTTAATGGAGTTCCTAAATCTAAACTTAGGGAAATTAAAATATTAATGGGTATTAATCAAAATAAGGGTGAGAATGATCTAGAAGGTAGATCAAGTCATGTTTTAATCTTAGCCGTTGATTAGAGACTTAATCTCAGTTGTTGAAGACTCAACAAGAAAAGTATAAAATGGAGGCTTGGGGCTCATTTGGAAACACACACGGAGAGAACAAATAGATTTGGAGTTCGATTTCTAGGGCTAGGAAGCTGAGAAATTCGAACTGAGTGATCATTCTGTAGCAGAGGGGCAGTGAGAATCCAAGAGAAGGAATTTCCAGAGAATACTGACAGAGAGGTGGAGAGAGCTTGCAGAGAGGCAACACAGTAGCCAGGAGAGATGACATTAGGCCAGTATCGGCCCACGCGGTCTTGACGCAAAGCCAGAAAGGCCAACGCAGAGGAGAAAGTTGTCTGTCATGCATAAGTTGGAACTGTCAGAACAGTCGGGATAGCTGATGCAGAGGGCAGAAGAGCTGACGCAGAGCCTGAAAGGTTGTGGCATGGCCTATGTAGGCCCAACACAAAAGTAGCTGTGATTAGCCAGTGTTGTTGCCGGATCAGCTGGAATTCTGTCGCGTGAAGTGAGGTCAAACTAACTCAGATTTTTCGCCAGTATTTTCCTTGTAAAGGATTGCTAGATGAGCATCCTAGATTTGTATTCAGATATTTCTCCTGCATAATAATAAACCCTCAGAACTGCTGCACCGGTTTTCCCGCATTGGGTTTTTCCAGGGACTATTGTGTCCAAAAAAAAGTATGCCCTATGTATCTTGTTCTTTGCTCTATTTTCTGTTTCATGAGATCAAATATTTAATTAGTGTAAGCCGCAAAAGTAATTTTCTTCAGTATTCAGAAGAATAACTTAATGAATGTAACTTAAAAAATCAAGTAGGTGAAGTAAATTCAGATTTGTTGCAGTAGGGGTTCCTTCAATGTAGGAATTTTCACATGGAATCAGAGCATTGATTTTGAAATAGGAAGAGCAAAAGTGCTGAGTAGTGAGGCCGAAAGCTGCACTTGGCAGCAATTCAAATAACCTTGAAGGGATTGCGCAGTCCTTGCCGGGAAGCAGATCCGAGGAAATCTCTCTCTGAGTGAGAGGAGAGAGAGGTATTTCCAATTCATGATTTTGTAGAGGCAGAGGGAGTGACACAAGCGCAGTTCTTGAAGGGCGCAGTTTCTGCAGGGGCAGAAATTTGCTGGAAAAGAATGAAGACACGTAGAAGGGGAATTTTCTCCTCAGAGAAATTTCCGCCAAAAATTTCGAATTTCTCACTTGCTGAGAAACTGAGAAGTGTTGAGCAGTGACTAGAGGAGTCAGTTCGACAGTTGGGTGAGATGGCCTCGCATGGGCTTAGAGATCAAGATAGGTTGGAAGGAGCCTCCAACTATGTCATATGGAAGTCCAGAATCTTAGATGTTCTGGAGGAATGATCTCGAGGGCTACGTCAAAAGTGTTGTAGTTGTTCCTGCTAACAACAATCAAAAGAAGAAGTACAAGGCCGAGCAGGGGAAGGTGAAGAGGCTCATTCTTGATGGAGTTCAAGATCATGTGGTCTCACACTTTCAGGGCAAGGATACAACCCGAGAGATGTGGGAAACCTTGTCGTCACTGTATGAAGGCTCTTCCGAACAACAAAAGATGTATTTAGAGCAAAAGTTGTAGCAGCCCTTGATGCAAAAAGGAGAAGGGGTGAACCTCTATCTTCAACGACTTCAGGACACCAGAGACTAGCTTGCTGCAGTGGGGTCCACTCCTCAGCCAACCGCGATGGTGAGGATAGCCCTGAATGGAGTCTCGGATGAATTGGCAAGTTTTCGTCCAAAGCATATTAGGCAAGGAAAAAATACCTTCATGGGAGGAGATGTAGGAAGCTCTTCAACATGAGGAGTTAAGGAGGCACCTAGTGAAGGTCAACCTCAATGGCAGCAGTGGGAGTGGTACAAAGACGAAGGAGGAGGAGGAAAACACAGCTCTATCATTAAAGGGACAACGAAGTAGAAGCGGAAGAAGGACATTTCAAAGGTGAAATGTTTCAGATATGGCAAGATGGGTCACTTTGCATCTCAGTGTCCTTTGAAGCAAAAGGATAAGGATGAGAAACATGATCCTAAGGCTGCATCAACAAATATTGACGAGGATGAGTTTTCCATGAGTGCCCACGCATCCCCAGGAGGGAGATGGGGTGATATCGAGTTGTAGTCGGGAGGACAACTTGTGGGTAGGATCCTTAGGAGTCCACCTCTTGGATCAATTCCTTGCTATGGGAGCCCAAGATTCAGAAATAGCGAGATGGACTTTGTTAGAGTCAGTATTTGCACACTGCCCTCAGTGATCAAAACTCCTCTTTTATATCATATTAGTGTCCCATGTTGAATTTTTTTTCATTCCACCTAAGTCATCATGTAAAAATTTACTCACTGATGCTAGCCCAAGTTAAAACCCCATCCCCTCTCAAAAATTTATATTTGTTGGCCCACCTTCATGTGTCTTGTTGAGCATACATTGACTATAAAAGCTCATTTCATCATGTTTTGTCCCGAAGTCTAGTGATTCAAGGTCCCATTAGGTCACTAGGTTTTATTTTCCAAGGTCCAATAAAACACCATTTCACTGTGCCAGCAAAGTATGAGAGTGAAGCAAATAATATCCCTTTTTCAGTCAAATAAGGGTTTACAAGCATGTAACCATGGTTGCTAAAGTTCCAATTTTGATTTTAAGTAAGAATTTCATTCCATTTTGTAATTTTATTTCAAAAAAAAATAGATATAATAATTTTTATCTATTTATGTAATTTTATATTTATCATATGTAATAAGTCACTATTCTTAGCTATTTACTCAAAGTCCATTGCCAATATCATCCAAACCAAAGTAAAAAGCGAATATTGCCAAAACTTCAGCATCATCCACCTGCAAAGGAAAAAGTCAAAAAGCAAATTAGCAAAGAGGTCAAATGAAACATTAGAAAGTGGGTTTGAAAAGAAAAATATCAAATTCACTCACCTATAAAGGACTTCTTGGCTTCAAACTCAGCTTCATTTGCCTCCTAGCACTCATTGAGAAAACCCCAAGAGAGCCTTTTTACAGTTCTGGGCAAAATCAACAGAAACAGGGCAGGCGCTACGCGTTTCCTTCTGGCGCTGCGCGTTCTCTTCGGGCGCTACGCATTCCCTTAAGGCGCTACGCATTCCCTTAAGGCGTTGCGCGTTTGCCTGAGGTGTTGTGCACTATGCATTGACACTGCGCGTTTGTCCAACAACGCTCTAGTCACCTCCTCAGCTCCTCCAAAGCCCTTTCAACCTCAAAACAAGTAAGTACCAGCTAAGGGATGTGCTTATCCTCCTCCTCAAGTCAATTCCTAAGTGTTTGAAAGGTTTTATTGAATATTTGGTTTAATTGTTATATCTAAACCCTAGATCTCCCCAAAAAACTACCTTCCACTCTCATTCCCTTTTATACATTTCCCTCCATCCTCCTCCCCTTTCCCTAAACCTTTTTATCCCAGATACCCTCTAACCCTTTGTCCTAAAACCCTAATTCCTAGGTGATACAACTACCTAGGCTCCCAAACCCCCTATATTGCGAACAAATTTCCTCCATCCCCAAACTATCATACTACTACCCTATATCCCTCTCCACTACAAATATCCCTTCACCCATCATCTTCATATTTACCCTTCCCCATTTACTATTCCCTAAAAATTGCATTCCCCCTACCTTACACCTCCCTAGGGTTTGATACTAAACACCATGGCAGAGGAGGAATACATACCACATAGTGAGGAAGAGGAAATAGATAGAAAAGAAGACAGGGAACATAGGAGGTCACACAAAGGAGGCTAGATACATAGGTTTGAGCCCACAGATCTCAGGGAACTCTTAGCATTCCCTATGACTGTGACATCCTTCAAATGGCTAGGCTATTATGATTTTTGTGAGCAATTTCAGGCAGTCCAACATCATCCTAAGTTGACTAGGCTCTCCATTTCTAAACTTCAAGACAACCAAGTCACTCTAGTAGGTATAACTTTCACTTTATCTACTGCCAATATATCGACTACCACCAAAATTCCAGATGTTGGGGAGAAATGGTTTAAATAAGGTGATTTGGAGAGGCATTATTATGAGCCTTACATGAAACCAAGGTATAGAAATGAAAGAAGGGGCTATTTTCCTTTTTCACACCTCCTTGACAGATATGCCCCAATGATGAAGATTATTATGAAATATTTCTCATGTGAAGGTAGATTTTCCAGGGTCTATTCTTATCATATCCAGCTTTTAATGCATTTCACTAGGGTAAAAATGCTCAATATACCCTACTATCTTTTCCAGAGTGTTGAGAAGATGGCCTACATTGCCCAAAAGAGGGAGTACAAAGATCAAATGAAGAGCCTATTTCATCATTCCCTCATTAAAATCATAGTCCTTTACCATCTCAAGGAACTCAACATTGCATGGAGTACCTTCATAGCTAATCCCATATTCACTCATGCATCTACTCAAAATGTTCAAAGCATCCCTTCATCATCTCATCCATCCACCTCCATTCCTCCATCTCAACCCATACATCATTCATCCTCATCTGATGAGTCAGCCTCACCATCACCTCCATCATCACCATTTCATGAGCCTATTCATTCACCTAGCAGAGATGAAGGCAGAGAGCAAGAGCACATTGAACATGGTGAGGTTAGCAAGCCTAAAAGGGTTGGTTTGGGTACTTTGGCACATACCTATCAGAGAGGGCATAGGAAAGTGTTTGTCCCACAGATTGTGGGAGGGGCCTTGCCTTCTTCATCAGCAAAGAAGGTACAGAAGGGCAAGGAAAAGGTGACAGAGGCAGAGATCCAACAGCAGCAGGAGGACCTCCATGAGACATAGCAAGATTTTCACTTAGTTGACGTAAGTGAAAATGATGACCGTGAAAGCATATCCATTTCCATCAAAGAGAAGGAAGCACTCATAGGGGAACTCCAGGTCAATTTGCAGAGGGAAAAATATATCATCACATGCTATAAGCAGGAAAACAAGTAGTGAGAGACCAAACATGAGCTCATGGAGATTCAACTCATCAAGGCAAAGAGGGAGGCTGAAAAGGATAAGGCCTCACTTGATGAAGCATATGGAAAATATAGTAAGCAGCCGAAGGAACAGGTGCCAAAAAGAAGGCCAAGGACTAGAGGCCTAAAGAGAGAATTGGATCTAGAAAAACAAAAAGATGCTGAACTAGCTAATGAGCTCACTCTAAATGAGAAATTTTCCAAAATGATAAATGAGAACCAGAGCATTGGCTTGAGAGGGTGAACACCCATCTTGAAAGCCTCTTAGACAAGGCCAAAAGAGACACTGACATTCAAAGAAAGATTTCAAAGTATTATTGTCGAAGAAACCAAATAGCAAGGGAAAAGCTCAAAGCTGCTAGGGCAAGAATTGAAGCCCTAACTCACCATGATGAGAAGAAGAAGCTTGATATACTTTCAGTGGCTTCACTCCATGCCTAGCCACCTCAAACATCAGCTTCTTGAACAATTTTGAAGACCCTTGGGTCAATTTCTGTCATCTTTCTTCTCCTGTCTTTTTAAGGCAATTTTTATATCAGCAGTTTGGTCAAACGCACAGCGCCTTAGGTGCTGCGCACTTTTTGGAGGCCCTCTTTGGAGGAATGTCCACCACCATTGGATTCATAAGGACCAAGAAATCCAGGAAAACCATGTTTCCAGGCCTGGAAAACAAAACTGGTGGGTGAAAAAGGCAAAAAACCACCTAAAAATCATGTTTCTGCCTCATTTCTAGACCAGGCGCTGCACGTTTGAGTAGCCTTGGGAGAATGTAATTTTGGAGGGAAAAATGAAGCACATTTTGAAAACCAAGGGCAGTTTTGGAAACTAGACAGGATAAGCTCTCCAATGAGCTATCCTGGGCTAGATTTGGACATCAGAAAGACAAGTAAAAGTCAGCTTGAAGATGGTGCTGCGCGTTTGACAGTCGGCCCAGATTTTCACTATTTCTCTCCAAATTGATTTTTACCTATGGGAAATCAATGTTTTACTGATGTAATTATTATATTTTTACTATTACCTAGGGTAAATACATTAGGTAAATGGTCTCTCATGGCTTGTAATGAATCAGTTTGCTAAAGTTAGGGATGAGTCACTTTGACCACCCTACACTCTAGCTATCAGTTTAGTTTTTGTTGCAACTGCTCCTCCTCTCATGGATTCGACCCCTAAGGCTAGGATGAGTTGTTTTGAGGCCTATATTATGTAATTTCTCAATCATTCTACAGGTTGGACTCTATTGGATGTCGTACTAGTGTTTCAAACTTTGGCATGAAATATATTGGATGAGTTTCAACTATTTTGGTGGGATTCATGTGGCATGGTATTTTGATATTCTTTCCTCTTCAATTACATATGTGTGAATGTTTTGTACCTTTCATGATCCATTTCACTTTAAATATTTTTGATTTTCAAGGTGTGATAACCAGAATACATCTTCTATGCTCTATTTTGGGAAAATCATCATAATTTGTTTTATTTCTTCAGTTTAAAAAGAATTCATGATTTTCATGCTCTTTTTAGCACCTCACTAGTCTAAACTCTTTCATCACTATACTACTACAGTGTTAAAGTAGCTTGCCTACCTTGCCCCATCAGATGTCTGCAATTCTAATTCTCTTTTGCCCTGACCTACTTCATTCTTTGACCTAATTCACTCATCCAATGACTACCCCAATCAAATCAAATCAAACAAACCCTGAGCTACTATATCTAGCCTAAAACACTAATCCATCCAGCCCTTTTGGCTCTGATCCTTTG
This sequence comes from Pinus tabuliformis, assembly GCA_031772625.1. Taxonomy (NCBI): domain Eukaryota; kingdom Viridiplantae; phylum Streptophyta; class Pinopsida; order Pinales; family Pinaceae; genus Pinus; species Pinus tabuliformis. The sequence continues at coordinate 759,921,757 of CM062811.1, forward strand.
GAGAGAGCCCTCTCCAGCTTGGTAGGGCTAGCTACCAAGTCAAAAGATTGGTCTGTGGTTACCTCAACCAGACTCTTCCTCAGCCTTGGAGATCCGGAGGAGTGATAACAGACTTAGTGTCAGATGATGCAGTGGATTGTTTGGAAGATAGATGCAGTAGCTTGGGACCAGAGACTGATCAGCGCAGAGCAAGGTTGGCAATAGTGCAGTTGGCACAATGGAGAAGTCAGCAGCATCGCAGAAGATTCAGAAGGTCAGAGACTAGTAGCAGTTAGATTCCAACATTCATTGTATTATGCTGAACACAGTTAAGTTAATTTTGGATGTTTTTCAGTTGCTTCTCTTAGCAACTGAGTTGCAGTACGAATGCAGTGGTAGTGCGAGCAGCAGAGCAAATGCAGTGTTTGAGAGGGAGCTGTAGTATAGATGCAGCAATGTCATGGGCAGTAGTGGAAGTGGCAGTGTCATGGGCAGTAGCACAATAGAAACAGTAGCACAGTGTTGGTGGCAGCAACAGTGCAGAAAGGAGGTGCTTCAGATATAGAGCAGCATGCAGGTGAACATTGTTGCTAGAGCACTTTCCTCGCTAAGAGGGAGTGTTAGTTTTTGTAGCATCAAAAGTGCTCTAGCCTTGAAAATTGGTGGACAGGCTAAGGCACATGAGTTCTAAAGAACCCAAAAACCTTTTGGTGAAATTCCACCTGGATTGTATTTTATTAAAATAATTAATATTTTTAATGGAATTCCTAAGTCTAAACCTAGGGAAATTAAAATATTAATGAGTATTAATCAAAATATGGGTGAGAATGATCTAGAAGGCGGATCAAGTCATGTTTTAATCTTAGCCTTTGATTAGAGACTTAAACTCGGCCATTGAACACTCAATAGGAAAAAGTATAAAATGGAGGCTTGGGGTTCATTTGGAAATGCACACGGAGAGAACGAATTGATCTGGAGTTCCATTTCTGGGGCTAGGAAGCTGAGAAATTCAAACTAAGTGATCATTCTACAACAAAGGGGTAGTGAGAATTCGAGAGAAGGAATATCTAGAGAATATTGACAGAGAGGCGAAGAGATCTTGCAGAGGCAACATAGTAGCCGAGAAAGCTGATGCTAGGCCAGTCTGGGCCCACGCAGCCTTGACGCAGAGCCAGAAAGGCCAGTGCAGAGGAGAAAGTTGTTTGTCACGCAGAAGCCGGAATAGCCGAGAACTTCGAGAACAACCGAGGCAACTGACACAGAGGGCAGAAGAGCTAACACATAGCCTGAAAGGCTGACGCAAGGCCTACGCAAGGCTAGCACAGAAGTAGCCAGGGTTAGCCAGTCTTGTTGTCAGATCAACCAAAATTCTGCCATGTGAAGTGAGGTAAAAATCACTCAGATTTTCCACCAATATTTTCTCTGTAAAGGATTGCTAGATGAGCATCCTAGATTTGTATTCAGATAATTCTCCTACACAATAATAAACCCTCGGAACTGTTGCACTGGTATTCCCGCATTTTTCTGGGGACTTTTGTGTCCAAAAATAAGTGTGTCCTATGTATCTTGTTCTTTGCTTTGTTTTTTGTTTCATGAGATCAAATATTTAATTAGTGTATCTTGCAGAAGTAATTTGCTTCAGTATTCAGAAGAATAACCTGATGAATGTAACTTCAAAAATCAAGTAATGGAAGTAGATTCAGATTTGCTGCAGTAGGGTTTCCTTCAGTGTAGAAATTTTCACACCAAAGATATTTATCAAGTTAATGATGGTTGAATTTACATTATCACAAATTTTTAGCCAACTAATGATGGTTGGGGGCCATTTCTAATGACAAAGAAGATACCCCTTTAATTGCAGGTTTCATCATAATAGTTAGTGAATTGTTTGGAAATGTGTGAACACTGCTCTTGTGCCTTTATGGCAAGACTTTGTTTTTTTAATGTCAAGTTGCTTTTAAGAAATGTTGCTTCTAAAATGTATGTCCATGTGTCAATTTGATAGGCTTTATGTTTTTGGGCAGTTTTTGATAGATACTAGGGTTTTTCACACCACTTTTTTCAATTATTGAGGCTGCCCAACTGCGCACCATTTTGTGTGACATTACTAATATGTAATATATTTTATTGATAGTTAAAGGAAGCATTTTATACAGAAAAAAGAATTAGAAAAAACTTTCAGCATTACAACTAGGATTCATCATGTTCAAGCATTCTGCCACAGAACATCCATCACATTAGAACTATATAAATTAGTAGGCAAAAAGATATGGTAGGACATGATGTCATGATCCTCATGATGCTTGAACATTGAAATTGATGCATACTAACTACCCATTACTAATCATCTTCATGATGTTAAGCACAAAATATGTAGTATTATACCAGATGTCATCTGTTATCTGGGTACCAACTAAATGGCATAGATTATTTCCTATCTTGTGGACTTTTAGTTCGATCTTATTCAACACCTTATCAGTTATATATTTTTTTATTTCCTATGGATTCCTTGATGTTTAGAAACTGGTTTTTATAACAAACATATCCAATCTTTGCACACAAGTACTTCACCTTGTTGACCACTATTTCAAAACATTCATTCATAAAGGGGTTTTACAATTCTGAAAAAGAGTAAATATATTGCAATTATATGGGGGGAATTTATATGTATTGGGGGTTCTAGAAAAGGTATCTAGTAAAAATAGGAGACACCTAGTAAAAATAGGGTTTTTCTACTGGAAAGATGTATTGGGAATGGGGTTCAATAGAAGACTTTTGGAAGGTATTTTTCAAATATCTAGCGAAATTAGAGATATTTTTTAACTACCCAAAAACATGTGTTACATCACAGGTTCATTGAGTGAAGACCCCATGTATTTGTTAGGCATTAAACCACGATGTATGGTGTGTTTTTTGTTGTGATTTCACATGATAGGGTTAAAAGACACAAGTTGTTGAGTTTTATGAGTTGATGAACAATTATTATCCTTTTATCTGTATGGTTAGGATTTCATCCTATTGAAGCATTCTGCCAGAGAAATTATATTTTCTCTACACCCTAGGTTTTACAGTGGTAAATGAGGGTGAACCCTCTCAAACTTATGTGATTTGGTGGCACTATCCATAGATAAACTATTGGTTGTATTAAACATTTGCATTTAACCCATTTATTCTAAAGATTCAATCATAGAACACATAGGTAGGGTCCTAGGATGTCCTCGGGCTTGACAAGAAAGAAAGAGACATTCACTTTATGAAGATTTCATTATATAGACAACAATATCCCAGGGCTACCCCAACAATAAGACAACAACAAAAATACAAGATAAGATCATTTTATTTGTGTCCACCAAATGACCACAAAAGTCTATCAAAGGAATAAAGAATATAGTACATCTAGTGTCAATACAAAGTGGGAGTGACAAGGCATTTACAGACTGGACTCTATTTGTCTAGCCAAAGAGAGTATAAGCTTAGCTATCATTACAAACATAGATGTTATAAACTGAAGCTCTAAATATCTAGTACTGAGCAAGAGAAGAAAGGACGTCAAGCCTTGATGGAGCTGACAATTGAGGATGAGTGAAGGGAACCAACAGGCATACAAAATAAGATGTATTAAGAAATTCATTATAGAACTAACATGGATTCTATGTTTTGAGAAACTTATACACACATTATATTAAAGAAGGAATCATTGTAGTTGGCAATTTTCCAAACAAAAAGCCAGGAAACCAATTTGTAATGGAAATCAGATTTGTAGGAGTAAGTCTCAGACAATTTGTTTTTTTATTAAATGAAAAGATAAATTTGTAACATAGGAAGGAGAAAATATGGGAAATGACATATTGAAACTACATCTAGTACCAAAATTTCATAATTACTAGTGTACGCTATTACTCAGTTGACTTACCTCACCTTGATAAGCTACTACTAATGCAATGGTTTATTAGTTGCAGATGTACACATGTCCCATATTAACAAATGGCAGTCATCTCCAACAGACCCAAAAAAGTACTCATGCCTTAAATGCCATGCAACATCTTCCACGACACCCTCATGGACCTACATTGACATGAGGTCATCAAACACTTTCAACAAAGATAACAAAATTGGTAGCATAAAGTTAACAATACAAATGAACAAAAAATGCCAGAAGATCTTATTAAATTTCTACAATAAATAAAAAAATAATTAAAAAATAAATAAAAATGCTAGTAAACATTAAGAATACCCCTTACATCTTTTAATGGTCACATTTAGGGTGCTGAGAGCTTAGTTCTAATAGGGTCTTTACCCTTATTTTTTATGCCATTCTACCATCATGTAAAACCAACCAACTTTAGAATGAAAATGGTTTTTGACACAACCTGTACGGTGTGACACATTAACAAACCTAAAGAAAAAAACTTTTGAAGCCTAAAAATCTGTGTATATTCAATTTCATTTAGAATCCTCTGCTAAGCTTCTACTGACAAACAACAAAATATGAACAAATCCTATTATATGGGCAAATCATCCAGATCCTGAATTGTCTTCAAATGCCAACCTCATGATGATAAGAATCCTTTATGATGGGTGGATTTATTTGCAGTTGTACAAAACGTTACTTTGAAAACATTTGTCAACATAAATCACCTTAAATATTTGTTGGGCCTCAAGCACTTAGTTTTTGGCAGGAGCATTAATGTAACCACAAACAGATTTGTGCATCGTCTGAACCACTTAGAAGAACAAAAGTAGGGAATGTTACATCTATCTAACAAGAGAGCCTATTAACCCCAGCTTTGTAACAATCATCATCTATCATGAGTCAAGTTGAAAATTATTATTATTTAATATATATATCATTCGGTAGCTTGGGGAGTGTGACACGAGATTACTGACAAAATACGATGCATAGGTAACTCTCTCAGACAAGAGCAGTACCTTAACAAGAACGAGGGTCATTTACCTGTGCACTGAGCAATGTAGTATTATTCCATATTTTATATGATATATGCATCACATCCTCAAGGATATTGCTTGGACTAAAATGCTAGACTAATTTTCTCTTCTTTAACTGAAACAAAGTCTAGATTTCTATATTGCCAACACCCTTCAAATTTGTTCATTCTCATGATGCAATTACAAGGAAACTCATGATTAGGCAAGAAGGAATAGTTAGCGTAATTGAACAAGACAATAAACAATCAGTTGAGAGCAAATAGAATAGTACGTCAAAAAATCTAATTCTTACACTTACTCTTGTTCGAACGGTGTGGACCTTGCGAACTTCTGCCTACCATCAAAAGAGTGTAGAATATACTTAGCATTCTAACAGAAATTCATTGACATGATGACCCTCAATTCAGTTCTAAATATGCCAGGAAAATGACAATCCATCATGAGGTTCTCAGCATGAAAATAGATGTGAAAGCACAGATTCATGAATCTTTGTTAACCTTCCAAATACACTATCCAAATTTGTTATTCTGCATAACTGGGGTAGTAGGTGACACAATATTTGACTCATTGTTGACTAAGAAAGATATAGGACTGTTAGTGCATGCTACAAGGCGCATATAATGGATACCATTATCTATATATATATATATATATATATATATATATATATATATATATATATATTGTTGATTTTTGGTAGCATCGGATGTGCTCTAGCCTTGAAATTTGGAGGAAAGACTAAGGCATATGAGATCTCCAAGACCCATAAATCATTTTGAGAAATTCCACCCAGATGAGGAGTTATTAAAATAATTAATATTTTTAATGGTTTCCTAAGTCTAAACTTAAGAAAATAAAATTATTAATGGGTAGTAATAAAGATAAGGGTGAGAAACTTCTAAGAGACGAGGATCAAGTTTGTCTTAATCCTAGTTGTTGATTAGAGACTTAATCTCGGTCGTTGAATCATCAATAGGAAAAGTATAAGAGAAGACTTGAGGATCATTTGGAGACACACCGGCAGATACTCAATATCTCAAGGAAAATCGATTCTCAAGAGAAGGAGATAGATTTCAGAGGGAGAGTTGTAGGGTGGAGGAAGAGGAGGGCATTAGCAGCAGTCAGTGACTGAGGAGGAGGTGATGTAGGGACAATGAGAAACATCATAGAGAGAGATGCAGTCCAGAGGAGAGACGTAGCCCCCATGCAGGCTAACGCAAAGGGACGCAGAGCCACTCAGAGCCACACTGAGCCATGCAAAGTGACGCAGAGGTGACGCAAGAGTGGGAGAAGGGTCTCCAAAGTGTCAGAAAGTTTCTTAGGGAAAGTCTCGAGTGTTTTCTTTTAGTTTCTCTGTAAAATCATTCCTTGTAAAAGTGATTGTTGCTGAAGATTAATAAAACCCTCATCTGCTGCACCTGTTTTCCCGCATTGGGTTTTTCCGAGGACAATTTTCCAAAAACAACTGTGTTGATGTGATTGGTTCTTGTGCATGTATTTTCTCTGTATAATTATGTGATTGTTAACTACTACGTGCCAACTACCCATAGCAGTACACCCCCTTTTCTTTCACAAAAGGGATAGCGCTTGATTGACGTGTCCGTGCCATTTGACAATCATCGTCGACTTGATCAATTTATGTTGTAAACCCAGTCTGCATGTGTGAATTGTAAATAATCTTAGCAGAGTTGAGTCATGTATGTAAGTTGCCTAGGTGGACCTAATTTCCTAGTGATAATCTACGTTCCGGAAGGTTTTTTGTCTCACCGATCTATGATCGGCAGAGTTTTCCTTCAGCCTAACCCCAAAGTCGGAATGGATTTTGTCATTAGAATCTTAGGAGAATCCTAGTGTGTTAATCTGCTAGATTATAGTTGTGTCGCAGAACTGGGTGGTTTATGAGGGTCTATGTCAAATGGGTTCTCCCCTTTGAGATGTAAAGTTGTAAAAGTCATCATGTAAAGTGTCTTGAGGGTTAGAAAATGTTTTAATCCCCTCATAAGTCCTAAGTCCTAGGTCCTAAGTGATTTTTCCAAAGGCTAAGTTCGAGGATCCATGTAAAAACTAAATTAAAAATTAAAAAAATTAAAAAAAAAAAAAAAAAAAAAAAAACTGAAAAATAAAAATAAAAAAAAAATAATAATAATAAAATAATAAAATTTATAAAATAAATAAATAAAAATTTAGATAAAAATAAAAATAATAAAATAAAGTAAAAACCTAAAAATAATAAAATAATAATATTTTTGAGTAAATAAATGCAGAATTTCAATTTTTAACGCATTAAAAATTCGATGGATGAGATTAAGAGATGTCTTGATCCTCATCGACGATTGAGATCATTTTGACGTGGATCACTCGAACTAGCTATTGGGAATTTTTCCTTTAAATAGGGTCCTAGGGGTCATTTGAGATGGGGATTTTGATCTGAGAGTCTGGTGCTACAGAAAGCTCTCTTGTAGTAATTTTTGTGCAATAAAGAAGACTTTGAGGTTAAAAATCTCGCTGGTGTTACTCTTCTGAAAATGCTGTAAGATTGTTCTATTTTTTCTGCATAATTTTTTTTTCAGCCATTGATGATAGCTTAATGAAGATTGATCTAGGCACAGGTATCTTGTCTAATCTTTGGGGTTTGAATGATAGTTTAGATTCTGAAATATAGTGGCAGGTATCCCCATTTGATCGGGGTTTCACTATTGTTTTCTCCTTCCATGTTAATGGTTGATTGTAAGCTGTGCAGGAAATCCTTTTTCAGATTACCGGGCGTTAGGGGAAGTTCTCGGCTGAACCAACCAACTCCCGGGTTGTGTTTTCTGAAAGAGCCCAGCCAGTTCTTGATCCCGGGCTTATCATTCGAAATATTTTTTATGAATGCATGCAGGGTTTTCTGAAGCGTTTTACATTAAAATTGAATTCTGATAATATTACTGTGATTATTGATAAATCTCCTTGCTTAAGAGCTTTCAGTTTGTAAATACTGTAAATTTCTTGCTGGGTCTAGGGTTTTAGTTTCATTTGCTGCACATATTATTCCTGGTTTTTGTTTTCCCATTGCAGGTTGCAGGCACAGGCTTTGAGTTTTTTTTAGGATTTCATCAGGCAATCTCAAGCACTCTGCCATCCGGGGTTTCATTTTTGCAGGGATATTCTCCAAAAAAGATTTTTTCAAGTTTTCTGGCGAAATCCGAGGGTGTACGTTGGTCTCAGGCCCAGAAAGTCAAGAGAAAAACGCATATATATATACAAGGGAAAAGACCGCATACTTTCCAGCCTGCAAAACCCTCTTGTCAGTCTACTGTCAACGCATCTTCTTCCTAATCCGCCCTCCTCTTCCCATTTCTTTTCTGTTGCGGTTCCATTCATTCCCGCGCTCAAATTAAAGCCTGCAAGCAAATCAAAATAATCGTGGCATCCCTATCTGCCTGCGTCTGATCCTTTTCTCATCTCCACGCAGTAAAAAATCACGTCTGCAAATCAAAATCAGCCATCTGAGCTGTGGAACCTTCGTCCTACGCTGCCATTCTCTTGTTGGTTGCCCTGCGTACTCATTCAAATCTCAGTAAACTACTTCCATCGACATTCACCTGCACTGCACACAAAAACAGTTAAAAAATTTTCAATACAGCGGTCAGGTATTAACGTGCATAGACAGGTATTTGCAGGTATCTGCGTTCAGTGTTCTGCGTCTCTAGGTAGAAGTCGTCTTTTTTTGGGTGCAGCGTGATTTCCGATTTTAGTTTTGAGTTTCGATTTTTTTTCTTTATGTGCTTAGGGCAACGTAGGTAGTTCTTTTTTTTTACAATGAGCTTCATTTGGTTTAGATTTAGATGTTAGATTTTATATGTTTAGATGTTAGATTTTATATTAGATTTTATAAACTTTCACTTTATAATTAAATTAAGTTTAGATTTTAATTTAGATTTAATATTTGTTTATTTAGGTTTTATTTTTAATAAATTTTTACCTGGGTTTGGTTTTGTCAATAAATAAAAAAATAATAATAATAATAAAAAAATCAATAAAAAGAAAATTCATAAAACGATTAAAAAAGTTTCTTTTATTTTTATTAGACCTTAGTTTAGATTTAAATTAGATTTTTTTAAGTTTTGTTTTAGTTTTAGTTTAATTTTAAGTTTTGTTTTAATTATAAAAATAAAAATAAAAAATCATAAAAAATATAAAATTATAAAAGGCAAAAAAGATTTTCTTTTCTTGTGGTTTAGATTTAATTAAAGTTTCCCTTAGTCTTTAATTTTTATTTAAAAAAAAAAAATTGGCAATTTCAGTCTTGGCTCGGGAATTTCTTAGGTTTCATCTTTTATGCTGAGGCTAAAAATTTTGACGTGGGAATTAGTGTTTAATATGATTCAATGTTCATCTGAGGATTAACTGCATGAATGTGGTCTCTGGTTAGTATTTTACGTGATTGTTCAAAGCACTTTATCTTTCGAAATTTTAAATTGCTGGAGTATCATTAAGCTGTTAAGCATTTTCTCGCATTTGATAAAAGTTAATCTTCGCTCAGGCTTTGATGATAAATGATTGCTCTTAATGAGTTCATATTTCTGCAGCATCTGATAATTAATCGTTTAAACATTAACTCCACAAGGCACTGGTCTATTAATTCAGTAAAATCTATTTAGTGCTGGATTCCTTTTGTGTCTCCCAAACCAACTGATTCACAATTGGTCATCCATTTTCCTATATGGTCTACCCCCCTTAGCCGCGGGAGAGGCTTAAACGGAGAGATCGGGGATCAGGGTGACAGCCCCCGGTCTGAGCATTGTCGTGACAATCTGTGCAACAACACTGATAACTGCAGTAGAATTTATTTTAATGTTTGCTGAAGCGATTTCGTAAATAACTTATTATGAAGAATAAGTAGGTGAAATAAATCAGTTGCTACAGTAGAATTTCAGTTTAGAAATTTTCACACACTCACACACACACACACACACACATATATATATATTGACCACAAGGTTTCATAACCACAATACATACAATACCTACCATTGTATCATTACATCTCGTCTAGTAAGGGAACAAGGCTGCACATTTTAGGTCATATTGCATCATGCCCTGTATTGAGATATTGGCAACGCACACCTTCAGGCAAGGTTAATGACATCACTTTTGTAACCCTTTCATGACACTCTACTTCACAACTAGGGCCAAACTCCATGTGGGTCATCTTATTCATGGCTGATAATATTTTTATTAGATTCCTCTCGTAGAGTGGTGTAGGATTGATCTAAAGATCATCCGATTCCGATAAGTATTTATGGAGATATGAATTTATTTTGATTATGGACTAATTGTCTAAGTCAACCAACAACTTATGTAGGCTCAGAAGCCCAACAGTCACATCTATTCAACCCCAACGTTTTCATATAAATACAGAAGGTCTCCTCCTCATTTGGACACACACATCTCATCACATCTCTCTCTCTCCTATGCAAAAACGAGTCTCTTCTCTCTCCTGCGCAGAAAGGACTCTTCTCTCACACGTGGAAGGAAGGACGCAGAATTTAGGGCTGCAACTGCAGATCGGAAGTTTGACCAGCGTTGGCCATCTTTCTCTCTCTCAGAACTACGCTGTAGGTGAACTTGACTCTCTGTGGAAGGCCACATTTTTTGGTGAAGGAATCAAGCTGATCCGACGGTCGATTTGCAAGATATTGACTGCCCAAGTTTAGGGCTGATCTAAGGTTTGTTGCTGCTGATGTAAATCAGATTTTTGTACTATTTCTCTTTGTTGAACTATTGAAGATAAAGGAAGATTTGATCAAAGGGTTTCCCCATATTGGGGTTTGTCCCTGGCTAGCCGCCACATCTTGTGTCTCTTGTCTTGGCTTGTTTTCTGTCGATCGTTTAATGTTCTATCTGCACTTTACTTAATGTACATGTGATTGCTAATCTGTGGATAATAATAAGAAAAATAAGTAAACTGCTCTAAGCATAGAACATACCATAACTTAACATGGTATCGGAGCTGAGGTGAAGACAAAGTCTGAGCAAGAGCAAGAGCAATCACCGAAGAGAAGATTGGCAAGGCTATCCTAAAAGAACTATGGGGTCCTCAACACACTTCCCTGTTGAAGATAAGCTTCGTGAGAAATATGAATACCACGGATGGAAGATGTCTCTCGATCTAACATTAGAAGAACAAGAAGTGTTGGACCATGTGAGAGGCGGAATTGTTGAGCCTCCATCAAATGCATCTACTATTGCTAGGAACAAATGGAACAAGGGGGAAGTAAAAGCTAAGAAGATCATCTGGGACTCTATCGAAAAACGCTTGGTGGCCTACAACTTCAACCTGAACACCTCCAAGGAAATCTATGATAGACTGGTGAGTTTATTTAAAGTTAATGATGCAAATCAAGTCTTGTTTCTTAGAAATAAGCTAAAGGAAATTAAGAAGGGCAAAGATGAGAGTATGCAAGCATACTTCTTAAGAATCACCAAGATCAAGAACAATCTCCTATCTATTGGGGAGATCATTACTGATAGGGAAATGGTACTCACGACTCTTGGAGGATTACCATCCGAATGGTATGTGTTCAGGACTACTCTTCTCAACAATAACATAATTCTTGGATTCGAGGAATTAATGGCAAGATGCATTCAAGAAGAAACAAGGATAGAAGAGCAAGAAATGCCCATACCTAAAGGTCCTCATGCTGCCTTTCCTTCTCATGCTAAGAAAAGAAATAATTCTGGGACTAAATAAAAAAGAAAGGTTGGACCTAAGGTTGGAAGAAAAGGATGATGTTACATTTGCGATAAAGCAGGTCACTATGCAAGGGAGTGCCCTAAGAGAAAGGACTCACACCGAGATGATGATCAAAATCCCTCTCAAGGCAATCAAAGAAATGGCAGGTCAAATGGCCGAGGTAAAAGGAGTGTTGGAAATCAAGGAAGAGGACAATCATTCAAGAAGGCAAGAAATTCCAGGTATGAATCTAACACTGTTAACAATAAGTAGGATGAATATTATCTACCAGCTGCTCTATCTACCTCTGCTCCTCCGGACTTGCTGGGAAATTGGCTTATTGATAGTGGTGCCTCAAGGCACTTCACTGGTTACAAATAAGTTCTCCATAATCTGATAGAGAAAGAAACCAACTTGGAAATTGTCATTGGAGACAATATGAAATATCCCGTGAAAGTTGTAGGCAATGTCTCTCTTAAATTGAATCAAGGTAATACAATCCACCTACAAGATGTATTATATATACCTGATCTCAAAAAGAACCTGGTGTCCATTTCAGCAATGGAAGACAAAGGCTACAAGGTGGCTTTTAGCGATGGCAAGGTACGTCTATGGAAAAACAATATTAAAGATGCCTTCACTCCTGGGTTTCGAGTTGATTCATTATATCAGGTTAGAGGAAGTCTGCTAGGTGTCATGTCTTGTGACACATCTCTTTAGTCTGAACTATGGCATCGAAGGTTTACTCACCTTCATTATAAAGCTCTACCTAATGTAAGAAAAATGGTGACCGGGATGCTTGAGTTCATATTAGAGCAAGAAGGTGTATGTGCCGGATATGCCGAAGGAAAGCTAAAAAGGGGACCATTCCCCTCAAGCCAAAGAAAGACCTCCGATATATTGCAGTTAGTTCACTCAGACATATCTGGTATGATGCATATGAACTCCTTGGGAGGATATTCATATTACCTCACTTTTACAGATGACTATTCTCGCAAGACTTGGATATACTTCTTGAAAAAGAAGGATGAAATGTTCTCTTGGTTTCGATACTTCAAAGCCTTGATCGAGAATCAAACTGAAAAGAAGATCAAAATCTTAAGGACTGATAATGGGATTGAATATGAATCTAATGAGTTTCATAACTTTTGTAAAGAGGCTGGCATTAAGAGGGAGACTACTACACCATATACTCCTGAACAGAATGGTGTGGCGGAAAGGAGAATCGTACGATTGTGGAAGTTGTCCGTGCTATGCTCCATGATCAAAGACTTCCAAAGTTTCTATGGGCCGAAGTTGCAAACACCGCCGTATCTGTGCAAAACCGATGCCCTCATCAAGCATTGGGTTCCAAGACTCCTGAAGAAATGTTCACCGGTAAGAAACTTGACGTATCTCATTTTAGAATTTTTGGAAGCCCTGTATATTTTCATGTGCCGAAAGAGAAAAGGAATAAATTAGGTGCGTTTGGAAAGAAAGGAATATTTGTGGGCTATAGTGAAAATACTAAGGGCTATAGAATCTATGTAGCCGGTCAAAGGGAAGTCGTGATTAGTCATGATGTCACCTTTGACGAAGATATGGCTCTCAACAAGGTAACAATCTTCCTACTGTGAGGAACTCTCAAGAAGCAGACACCAGGGAACTGAAAGAAAAAGATGATGAAATAATACCCGATGCGAAAGAACCCATGGATCCTATTGATCCTCCTCCACCTGAGCCTTCCTCTTCTAGGAAGAGGCCTTCATGGCTTAGGGGGACACTTGATGATGCTCAAGGACATGCTGCACCCTGAGGAACCTTCTGTGAAAGTAAGAAACCAAACAGGTATCAGGGATACCTGACCATCATGAGCACGATCATACAAAAGGAGCCTTCATCATCCTCAAATGCCGTCAAGCATCAAGTATGGAAGGATGCTATGACCGAAGAATATCAGTCTATTATGAAGAATGATGCCTGGGAAGTAGTTCCCAGACCCCTGGACAAGCCAGTTGTCACCTCTAAATGGCTTTACAAGATAAAGCATGCAGCTGTTGGAAGTACGGAAAAGTATAAGGCTCGTTTTGTTGCTCATGGCTTCTCCCAGAAGGAAGGTATAGACTATGACGAGATATTTGCACCTATTGCCAGATATACCACCATCCGCTCGATCATAGCCCTTGCGGCTTCACAAGGATGGAACCTACATCAGATGGATGTCAAGATAGCGTTCTTACATGGGTCGATCAAAGAAGAGGTCTACGTTGAGCAACCCGAAGGATTTGAGATTTATGATCGAAAATCTCATGTGTGCAGGTTGAAGAAGGCCCTCTATGGGTTGAAGCAAGCACCCTGAGCATGGTATGAGAGGATCGATAGCTACTTGATGAAGCTGGGATTCACTAGGAGTGAAGGCGATCTTAACCTTTACTTTAAGGTTGAAGATGAAAAACCTCTCATACTAGTGTTGTATGTTGACGACCTCTTTCTAACAGGTGCAGACCCTCTTATTCACAAATGTAAGAGGGAGTTGGCTTCTGAATTTGAAAAGAAGGACCTAGGACTAATGAACTATTTCCTAGGACTTGAAGTTTGGCAGAAGCCAGGAGAAATTTTCCCATCTCAAGGAAAATATGTGGTGAAAATATTAGAAAGATTCGGTATGGTGGACTGCAAGCCTGTAACTACCCCGATGGAGCTTGACTTCAAGAAGTTAAGTGGTAGTGCTGCTGGACCTGTTTTACGAAATGCCACTGAGTATCGTCAACTCGTCGGAGCATTAATGTTCTTAGTGAACTCCCATCCCGATATATGCTTTGCAGTCAACACATTGAGTCAACATATGGTTGAACCTCACCACATACATTGGATTGGTGCCAAGAATCTGTTAAGGTATCTTCGTGGCACAATTACATATGGGTTAAGATACACTGCCGAAGATGTGAGACTACTTGGATACACTAATGCTGATTGGGCAGGCAGTGTGGTGGACCATAAGAGCACTTCCAAGTGCTGTTTCTCCTTGGGATCTGCTTTGATATCCTGGATGCGCAGACAGCAGAAGTCGGTGGTTTTGAGCACCGCCGAGGCAGAATATATTGCTACTAGCATGGCCTCCTATGAGGCAGTCTAGTTAAGAAAGCTCTTTAGTAAGCTGTTTGGATTTACATTGGATACCACTGTGATCCTATGTGACAACCAGAGTAGGATTCGTTTATCAGAGAATCCCGTATTTCATGATCGCTCCAAGCATATTGATATCAGGTATCACTATATTCGAGATATGGTGCAGTGAGGAGCAATAAGGCTCCAACATATCGATACAGATGAACAGGTCGCCGACATTCTGACAAAGTCCCTAGGGAAGGTCAAATTCCTGACTTTCTGAGAACGACTTGGTGTCATTCAAGGACCCTTTGATGAGGGTCCTGTATGATGCATTGAGCTCTGGGAGCTCCCGGGGGGGGCGCGGGGTACTTCTTGGAGCGACACATGACCACAGGGTGACTCACCATCCCCTGTTGGTGCACTTAGTACAGAGTAAAAGTTTCAACCTTCCCCTGTGACACCCCGTGGCGATGATGAACAGGATGATTAGTTCTCCTGTGGGCTTGGATGATGTGTTCTCCATGGCGACCATGGACAAGATGATTCGCTCTCTTGTGAGACAGGATGATTCGCTCTCCTGTGGACAAGATGATTCGCTCTCTCGTGAGACAGGATGATTCGCTCTCCTGTGGACAAGATGATTCGCTCTCTTGTGAGACAGGATGATTCGCTCTCCTGTGGACAAGATGATTCGCTCTCTTGTGGGACAGGATGATTCGCTCTCATGTGGACAGGATGATTAGTTCTCTTGTCGAGGCATCCTACCCATGCAGTCTGGGACTCATGGGAAGTACCTCTCATCTGATCAATGAGGAGGGAAATGAGGATAGGGACCATAGTAGTACCGATGGACGCATTGTTGTATCTACCGTACTCCCTATGCTAGGAGGACCTTCATTGATCTGGGATCAATGATACTGGTCTGGGACCAGTGAGAGTGGTACCCACTATGACACTGACTTCGGGTCAGTAGAGGATTGGTCTGGGATCAGTGGTACACACTCTGAGACTGACTTCGGCTCAGTGGAGGATGGTATGATACATCCTCAATCACTTTTTCTTCTTCATAGTTCGAGCAGAATAGAGCAGAGGAGAACAAAGCAGAGCAGAGCAGAACAACGCAAGGCAGAACAGAGCAAAGCAGAACAGCGCAAGGCAGAACAGAGCAGAGCAGAGCAGGGGTCAAGCTATACAGGGCAGTGCATTTGATGGATGAATAGTAGCGACAGACAAACAAATTGCAGATGGAGTTCTCCCTAGTTGAGAGGGAGTGTTAAAATTGGCAACTAGGGCCAAACTCCATGTGGGTCATCTTATTCATGGCTGATAATATTTTTATTAGATTCCTCAAGTCGAGAGGTGTAGGATTGATCTAAAGATCATCCGATTCCGATAAGTATTTATGGAGATATGAATTTATTTTGATTATGGACTAATTGTCTAAGTCAGCCAGCAACTTATGTAGGCTCAGAAGCCCAACAGTCGCATCTATTCAACCCCAACGTTTTCATATAAATACAGAAGGTCTCCTCCTCATTTGGACACACACATCTCATCACATCTCCCTCTCTTCTGCACAGAAAAGAGTCTCTTCTCTCTCCTGCGCAGAAAGGACTCTTCTCTCACACATGTGGAAGGAAGGACGCAGAATTTAGGGCTGCAACTGCAGATCGGAAGTTTGACTAGCGTTGACCATCTTTCTCTCTCTCAGAACTGCGCTGTAGGTGAACCTCACTCTCTGTGGAAAGCCGCATTTTTTGGTGAAAGAATCAAGCCGATCCGACGGTCGGTTTGCAAGATATTGACTGCCCTAGTTTAGGGCTGATATAGGGTTTGTTGCTGCTGATGTAAATCAGATTTTTGTACTATTTCTCTCTGCTGAACTATTGAAGATAAACGAAGATTTGATCAAAGGGTTTCCCCATATTGGGGTTTGTCCCTGGCTAGCCGCCACATCTTGTGTCTCTTGTCTTGGTTTGTTTTGTGTCTATCGTTTAATGTTCTATTTGCACTTTACTTAATGTACATGTGATTGCTAATATGTGGATAATAATAAGAAAAAGAAGTAAACTGCTCTAAGCATAGAACATACCATAACTTAACATATAACCACAATACATATAGTACCTGCTATTGTATCATTACATCTCATCTAGTAAGGGAACAAGGCTGCACATTTTAGGTCATATTGCATCATGCCCTGTATTGAGATATTGGCAACGCACACCTTCAGCCAAGGTTAATGACATCACTTTTGTAACCCTTTCATGACACTCTACTCCACCAGGGTAAACTATTGTCCTACCTAGGGTTAGACACACTGGCACTAAGACATTTATAACACTAAAATTTGTAATTACAAAAGTTGCACAATCTTTAGTAGCAGTTCCCATAATTCATAATATCAGTTATGCAATACTTCATAGCAGTTCTTGCTATAGCAACATATTATGGAAAAATGTTGGACAGGATTGCACTTACATCCTTCTTTCTGCTATCTAATGGCTACAGAGACTGGCTCCTAATGCCTAGAACATGACAACATGGATAATTTAGAAACAATCATGTGTCTTTACTTTTGTCACAAGAGTAGACCTGTTATATGGATTCACCACATAACTTCAAAAGCCCTTCCCCCGCAAACTCAACCTAGTTGAACCTACTTCCTAGTATGGTTAATAATGACAAGATGCTATGTTATGCAACTTGATAGCCTAGACTGTGTTGTGGTTCTAGAAAACTTCAAGTATCAAAAAAAACCTACGCAATCTGTTCTATGATAAAGCTGTTTGGGATACCTGAAATAATATATGTATCATTGATGACTTTTAAAAAATGGCAAGATATGGAAGGTAAGGAAATCAATGAAAGGGTGAGCCACCAACAAGATCCTAGAGTTTAGTATTCAATTGAGTTTGAAAACACTAGCATTTTAATCAGTGAAGAAAGACATCACCTAAATCATTACATTTTCATGTAGAACCATTTATTAATTCAATTTTCAAATACAGAATTTGAGAGGCATACCATAAGTTTTCCATGTAATTCCAAACAACCTATGACGAATAGTTTCATTTGTTCACATAAATCATCAAGCCTTGCAAAGTTACAAATTCTGGGCAGAACCATAAGCAGTCCAACGAACATGAGAATAACATCTCTGTGCACATATTAGATACTGAAGAACTTGAAGAACTGAAACATATTAGATGCATTCATTACTCAGAAATTTACATACAGCTAATACATATAAATTTTGGCCACAATCTCCCACAAATTCACAGCGTAATAAATCATGGAAGAACACAGTTACTTGGCATTTAATAGCAAAAAGATGTACAAGGAAAATAGCGTGGGTAGAACCTGGTAATACGTTCAGCTAAACAATCCTTTCTCTTTCTCCTTGGGTTCAACCTTTACACACCAGTAATACTGCCCAGTCTTGGTCTTTGTACTAGCACGCAATCCCAGAAGAAATGTTACAGTTGTATGCATACGTACAAGAAAGAATCTACCTTCTTAGTGACCCTTCCAGCGCTTGTGATCAGTGATTGTACAAAGACAAAGATTAACAACACAACTATATTGATTGTTACAATGATTAGAGATGCCAATGCAAATAGTTTGGAGACTTCAATCCACTTCAATATTTCAAGAAAAACATCTCATGCCTTCTTGAATGCAAACTAGTAACCAGATTGCATGAATTGCAAATGCACATTTTGCAACTCAAAAAAATTTGCTGAATAAAAATTCTCCATGCTCACATTTCAGAAATGAAAAAGAGATCATACGCTTTGACAAATCCTACATATAAGGAAGTGTCAAGCTATTTGGAAGTCCTCTTCTTTGGAGACAGTACTTAGGTGGTTGGCCATTCATAACAGCCCAGCAGTAAAGGGTCAACTTCATCCTACTACACAAACTGATTGATTTTGCATGCCTTGTCAACAGAAAATGGTTAAGCATGTAATATGGGATTGCAAACTTGGCCTTACCTTTTGGGCTCGTGTTCTTCTATTTCTCCCCTTCAATGAAAACAAGTTCTTTGGGAATTAAATGGATGGTCCAACAAGAGGCTGTTCTATGTGGGATGTGATCAGATTGACAGGCATATCTTTCTTGCAGAGATAAAATTGTCAAGCAACTTTTTGCGAGAGTAGTAGTCAGTTCAACACGGGAGAAGTTTCAGCATTTCCATCAGATCTGACAATCTAGATTTCAGCTAGAATTGACATCTTTAGAAATGTTATACATTATCTTTAAGTTGGAACCAAAGCAGACATGCTATCCTTGTTTCTGGTGAAAGGGGGATCTTGTGTGACTATTGTCTAGCTCCTGAATGTGAAAATATCAGTTTATATGAAACATATGGTATTTGATGCATTTTTTCCAAAAACAAGCTAGGATTTAATGGAATTAAGTGGTAGTTTACCTTTGCTTCCATTCTTTACTTAGATGCAGAAGTAAATTCCATCTTGATTATAGTTTCAGTATATTTGACTTAAGGCATGGTGAATAATGTGAGTCTCATCTACAAATAAATTAAGTGGACATTAGAGGTTATTGCCAATTGGTGCTGAAGGTACTTTAAATGATTTTACTCCAGTTCTCGACTCAATGATGAATTTAAAAGATGTAATTTTAACAAAAAGTGTTATTGTGCTTCAATTCTTAATTGAGTTTAATTTAATTTTATCTTTTAGGATAGACATTTTTTTAGAAACCAAATGCAAATAAGTTGTTTTATTGGAGCCCAAGTGGTTAGCTCAACTGATTGTCACCAATGTTGTTGAGCATTGGCTAGTTTTGTGCCAATAGGTGAATGCTTAGAATCCACCATGCATGAGGGGCACTACTCTATGCTAGCAGATTTACTAGGGTTGTTGTACAGTAATGTAGGGAAGTATCCCTTGGGTTTCCCTGGAAAATAGTAGTTCTATTTGATTGGGAAAGGAAAGTTTCATTTGTTGTATCATTATTACACTAACTGCGCCATGAAGTATCTATAAAAAGGACTAAAGAGGGATTTACAAGGAGGGAGGACGGAAAGAAATGGGAATAGCAAAAAGTTTCCTATCCAAACTTTGTGACAACTGGAAATTTTGCCACATGAAGAACAAAATATAGTCAACATTCATAACAGGTTTGAATTTGAAAAGGTGGACTGTGGTAGACTTACAAGTACAACAATGTCAAACAACTAACAATGGAGAAATAAGAGGAAATGAAAGTATAAAAATAACACCCACTGTTAATATATAAACAGATGAACACATGAGAAAAACAATTTCCAGACATTAGAAAGGTAAATGTATGAGAAAAAATCTATTTTGTCTTAGCTCAAAAAGGGCCAAACAACAAGTGATACAAATATACAAGTGATTCAAAATTGCATTCAGAAGGTGATAATCTGAAACGCGAAATGGTGAAGTAGTAATGGTTAGAAATCACAATAAGATAGATATCAAAAATATTTATAAACACTTCTAAATGGAGGACACTGCAATTTTTTTGGGTGATGGTTCTACCCCAAAACAAACAGCCTAACAAGAGAGTGAGGTTTAGCTTAACCTTTTACCTTTACCAAATTCTGAAAACATTGTTTCACTGTACCAACAACTTTAATGACGATGGAGCTCTAATTATGTTTAAAAAATATATGGTCCTGGAAAGAGAATCCTTCCCCACAAAATTTAGCTTACTTTGGCTTTGACTGATGGATTCCTTTGTTAAAACTTAAAAATGTGCTGACTTGCGCGTGCTGCCTCTCTACTGCAAACTAGGTCTGCCGCCTCTGCCATGCGCGCCCCCTGTGGCTGCTGCACACAGCAGCTCTTGAGCCCCTCGACTCTCCAATGGACTCCAGCGGGGGTCCGCCTCCCCCCCCTCACCCCCCAGAGGTTCTGGCTTTCAAAACGATGATAGCAGCTTGCATTAAGAGAACCCCTTCCACCATGCAACAGAAATTCGTGAAGAAAATGGACAGCATACCCTCTGTTGCACTCCCGGAAGAAGAAACGTGCAGAGCAGCTCTGAATCTTGCAGAGAGAGGCCTCATAGGCCAGTTCACTAGCCTCTGGCCTTCACCAAAATCTGTTGAAGAGTGGGTTCAGAGAAACTGGATCCCGTTAACCAAAGAGGCCATAAAAAGCTACTTTGTGGGCAAGGGCGGGCAAGGGCTACTTCGTTTTCGTCTTTGAAAGTACAGAGGACAGAAGCTTAATCTTCAGGAACAGACCATATTTTATGGGTCCACAAGGATTATATCTGAACAAATGGTCGCCCGATTTTGACCCTGCTCAGGATGTTCCATCAGTTGTTCCTGTCTGGGTGCATTTGCCCCATCTTCCCCTCCACTGCTGGAACCAAAAGTCTCTTCAGCTAATCGACAACGCTCTAGGAAAATACATAGACCAAGCAGTAAAAAAAGATCAGTATTCGTGTGCCCACATATGTGTCGAAATCGATCTAGAGGAGGGACTGCCAGAAGCAATCAAGCTAACAGTTGTCGGATGGATGCATGTTCAAGAACTAGATTACGAACAACTCCCTTTTAAATGTAGACACTGCCATGGTCACGACCATTTCGCAAAACACTGCAAGAAAAAGGCTGAGGAACAAGCAGAGATGCACAATGGCGAGCAATGGACCCTAGTCCAGAAAGCATCGTAGCAAAAAAAAGGTAGGGGGAAAGTCACTCAGAAGGAGGCCCCCAACAACTCCAAACCCACCAAAGAAAGGGGTCCAAACCCAAATGAAAAAGAAAGCAGTCAGGCCCAACCCTCAGAAATAATCCCAGAAAACGTAGACCAGGAAGGAACATCCAACTCCAACAAAGAAGACGAAGAAGTAGGCCACCCAGAGGCTTCCAAAGGCAACCCCTCCAATACCTCGTATGCAGAAGTCACAAGGAAAAAGCCAGCAGATGGCTCAGGATCATCGGAGGACAAAATCTACAAGCGTTCGTCAAAAAGAGCCGAAAGGAAATCCCATAAAGAAGCAAGGGAGGAGGAGGCTGAAAGACTTAAAACTCAAGATAGCCAGCCCACGATAGAGATGTCTATTGGGAGAAAATTGAAATACCAGAACAAGGCCTCCTAAGGGAGGATCCCTCCCCCCATCTGGTAAATAATGCGTCTTGTCTCTTAGAACTGTAGAGTGCTAGGGACCCACATGAAAATAGAAGCAATCAAGGATCTACTGAAAATCGAACCACCAGATATTCTCATGCTCCAAGAGACAAAAATCAAAGGGCAAGCCCTCCTCGACATCAGTAAGGTGAAGTGGAAGAAAAACACTGGCAAAGCAGTAAGCTCAAGGGGCTCTTTAGGGAGGCTAGCTACCCTATGGACAAAAGATCTCTTCCACCTGAACAACTCCTTCGAAACTCAGCACTGGATCTTCACAAAATTAAAGCATTGTGCAAGTAAGATGACTATCTCACTCTTCAATCTTTAAGTTCCAGATCTTTTCTCTGAAAAAAGAGAATGTTGGAGTTCCCTCCTAGCATTCTTAGAGCAGCATAACTCCAATAACATAATCCTTACTGGAGACCTGAACATAGTTCTGAAGCCCAAAGAAAAGAGAGGGGGCAACAACAGTAGAGACCGTTTGCTGCCTTTTGTGGAAGATCTCATCCAGCAATGGGACCTCCTTGGTTTTAGCCCAATAAGAGGTCTCTATACATGGACAAATAACAGGACAGGGGAGGAACACATATTTGCTCGTCTGGGCAGATTCTTAGTTCAAAGCTCGTTGATGATGAACAACAAGATAATCAATACAAAAATCCTCCCCAAATTAACTTCAGACCATAAGCCCATTCAGCTACTCCTGGAGGATGAAGAAGACTTGGGTCCTCTTCCTTTTCTCTTCAGCCCCCTCCGGATTGATAGGGATGGTTTCATGGAAACAGTGAAAGAAGCCTGGGCCAAACCAATCTCAGGATCACCATGTTATGTTTGGGAGCAAAAGCTCAAGGCAACAAAACAAGCCTTGAAATAATGGATAAAAATGCCTGCTTCAAATCCAACCAGCCAAAGGAAAGAAATAGTGTAGACTTTGGAGGACATACAAGTTGAAATGGAACACAAGGATATCACCTTAGAGATGATAGGTAAAGAGGTAGAAGCCCAACGCTCTTCCTTCTGCTCCTTTAGAATGGAAGAAGAGTACTGGAGAATCAAATCCCGTAGCCTGTGGTTGAAGGTTGGGGATCGAAACACCTCTTTCTTTCATCGCCAATATAGAGCTAGACTCTCACGTAATCATATTTCGGAAATCACAATTGAAGAAGGGCAGATCTGCAAAGGGTTTGCACAAATAAAAGAGGCAGTAGAAAGTCACTTCAAAAAGCTTTTTACTGAAGGGACACAAGGCAGCGAGGAAGACTCAGTGGAGCTCCTCTCAAACATCCCTTTCCTTGTCAACTCAGAAGACAATCATGCTCTCATCAAACCCTTCACGGAGGAAGAAATAATTAATGTTATTTGGTCTATGGAACCTGATAAGGCTCCTAGGCCTGACGGGTTCACCATTCACTTCTACAAGATCTGCTGGGATACCATTAAATATGACCTCCAGAAAATGATAAGAGGGTTCTAGAAGAAAGCTAAGATAGGAGGAGGAACCAATTCCACCTACCTCACACTAATTCCAAAAGAGGCCAACCCAGAAACCTTTGCCAGATTCAGACCCATATCTCTATGTAACGCCTCCTACAAAATTTTGGCCAAGCTGCTGGCAAACAGAATTAAACCATTACTCAAAAGGCTCATCTCCTCCTCCCAAGGAGGATTTGTTGAAGGTAGACACATCTTGGATAATGTCATCCAAGTGCAGGAGACAATTCACTCAAGTAAACAGCGAAAATAAAAAGGAATGTTGATAAAATTAGACATGGCGAATGCTTTTGATAGGGTTAATCACACCTTCCTCATCAAAGTCTTACGCTCCTTCGGGTTCTCGAACCAGTTTGTGAATCTTATAAAAGCCTGTATTGACAATCCCTGGATTGCCCCCCTGGTTAATGGGCGCCCTACTGGCTTCTTTCATGCCCAGAGAGGCCTTAGGTAGGGCTGCCCCCTCTCTCCTTTTCTGTACATTATGCTGGCTGAATCTCTGAGCAGAAAGCTCACTGCTGAGAGAGACGCTGGGTCACTACCTAGCCTCAGAATTTCCCATGGCATAGATCCCTTAAACCATGCCCTGTTTGCGGATGACTCTATTCTTCTTGGAGGGGCCTCTTTCAGAATTGCAATGGCGTTTGACTTAGTCCTCAAATGCTATTGCAGGGTAACATGAACCTTAGTAAGTGAAAGAAAGAGTGAAATTTATGGCTGGAATATGGAACAGCAAGAGCTCATGAGCATATCTCAGATCCTGGGCTTTAAAGCCTATGCAAAATGGGACAAGATCAAATACTTGGGTTTGCCCATTACAAATGGAATTAACAAAAGGGATCTGTGGAGCGACATTATCAGCAAAATCAAAACAAAGATCTCATCTTGGGGAGGCTACTAGTTAACAAAAGGAGGAAAAGTAATTCTTATTAAAACTCTGTTGTCTGTGTTGCCAATTTACCAAGCTGCTTTTCTTCTTGCTCCTAAAAATGTGATGGATCAAATATCTAAACTCCTGAGGGATTTTCTATGGCAAGGGAGGAAAGGGAATCAAGAAAAAAATCACCTGATCAATTGGGACACAGTCAAAAGAGACATCATAGAGGGTGGTTTACAGATTCACAATCCAGCGATGGTTAACCTTGTGCTTGGTGGCAAACTCCTATGGAAATTGCATTGTGATCCATAGCACCCAGTTAGTCAATCACTCTTGCACAAGTACGTAGATGGTCCTGCGCTACGGAATCTGCAAGCCTGCATCTCAGTTAACTACTCCCAAACCTGGAATTTATGCCGAAAAAGTCTACACTTCTTCAGAGAGAAGGTGTATCACGTGCCCAGAAATGGAAAGAAAACCTCTCCATGGGACGATCGCATTATGGATCGTGCTCCGCTATCCGAGTTTGAAGACATCGCAGATATAAAGGAGTGGCTCCAACACGCTGGCATCAATAGCATCTATGATCTTTCTAGGTGGGACAGCAAAGGCAATTGGTGCTGCTGGGACTTCCACGACGTCCCTGTTAGACTCTTGCAGCAACAAAATCGGCTCATCGAATTGCTTGAAGAGGCAGCACCAGTTCATCAAAGCATGAAGGACGCATGGGGATGGGGACACTCAAGAAGGTATACCACAGCTGTTGGTTACAGCGCCCTTCACCCAACAAAAATCAGCAATCATCCGCCCAGTTTCTGGAAAAAAGTATGGGATCCTGGAGGTCTTCCCAAAGTCAATTTTTTTTCTGGATTTTGGTGCATAACAGAGTCCTAACAGGAGAAAATCTGGCCAAGAGAAGCTACGCAGGACCGCATAGATGTGCCCTCTGCAGAAGCAATACTGAAACAACTAAACACCTCTTTATTGACTGCTATTTTGCTAAAGAAGTATGGGGCTACATTCTCCATGAACTCCAGATTGCCCCCCTGGGCCATGATTTTGTAGCAGAGTTATTTGCCTCATGGAGCCACCTATATCCCCACAATATTCCCACTAAATCTCTATGGAACAGAATTTGGATTGCCATCCCCAAATACGTATGTTGGCAAATTTGGTTGACCCGGAATGAACAGATTTTCAAAGAAATCTCTTATACTCCCTTGAAAGTAGCAACCAAAGCAAAATCCCTCCTTTTAGAAGCAGTCCAGCAATCTTACTTTAAAGAAGACCTCACTCTCCTTCCTGAAGAAAAGAGATGGTTGGATTCTCTTTCCCCTCTACCTCGAAAGCTCCCCTTGGTCCCCCCATTGCAAACCCTGAATGGCGAAAAAGAGATTCTGACATCACTTTCCAAGATTGGTGGAGGCAACAACATCTAACCTCGATTTTCTTTGATGGGGCTTCCAAAGGGAACCCCGGTGCAGCTAGAGTAGCACGTATTATGTACTCTCCGGATGGCTCAAGAAGGGATTGCTTTTGCTGGGGTATTGGGCAAAAAACCAACAATCAAGCAGAGATTCTAGCTCTCCTCAAAGCATGCCAAATTGCAAGGGAAAGAGGCATCAAAGACTTTCAAGCATTTGGAGACTCAGAAATACTAATAAAAAAACTCAACACAGAGGAATTGTTCAATAATGCAAGCCTCAACAAAATTCTCAGCAGATTAAAGAGAACCCTCCTTGAATTCAACACCTACAAATTCTACCACATTCTAAGGAATTCGAACAGTGAAGCAGACCTCATGGCAAATAAAGGGTGCGCTCTTCAGAAGGGACAACTCAACATTAATGACGAGATATCATACCAATCTTGCTTCTCTTGACAGAATTGTAATCCATCCTAGCATAAGAAAGAGGATAAGGAGAACTGTACTCTTGGTTGTTTAGGCTTTGGCCCAACCATCTACCTTCAAATAAATAAAAAACATACCCATTTTAGTTAAAAAAAATATAAAATAAAAACTTAAAAATGTGCTAATTAGGAATTAGGATTCATCCATGGTAGTTATTGTTTCCAATGTATAGAAAAAGCAAGGTGTGGGAGGGTAAAATTGGCTTGTGTTGTATAGTAATTCGTCAGAACTGGTCGTTGGTGCATGAGATATGCTAGGCAGATGTGACAGGGATGGTCAGGCTAGAGTACAGAGTGGATGGGTCCTCACACAACAAAAACTTCACATGATACCTATTCTTTCCATAGCCTTTCATTTTGAACAACCTTCTAAGAGAAAAATTGAAGATCAAACAAAGAAACTTGGTTCCAAATGCCTA
The DNA here is from genome assembly GCA_031772625.1 of Pinus tabuliformis. Taxonomy (NCBI): domain Eukaryota; kingdom Viridiplantae; phylum Streptophyta; class Pinopsida; order Pinales; family Pinaceae; genus Pinus; species Pinus tabuliformis. The sequence goes on from CM062811.1 coordinate 759,948,322, forward strand.
TATTTACAGCTAGCCCTCCTCTAGCTCTGCTCTGTTAGGTACTATTCTAACTACAGTACCTCACCAACTCCACTTTGCAATATTTTGAAGCCTTCTAGACTCCAGAAACTGCCTCTCTGTGAACTGTGTTAGCCCCTCTCTGCCTCACGCTGGCTCTGCGTCACCCCAGATGGGTCTGCATCAGCCTTGGGATGCCCTGCATCAGTCCTCTGGCCCTCTACGTCAGCAACGCTAGCCTCTCTAAGGCTCTGCGCAGCTCCCGACTTCTTCTGCGTGGCTCTGGCTAGCTCTGCGTCACACTTCTTGGCTTCTGCGCTACTAGAAACAGCTTCTGTCACCTCGGGGCAGTTGTTTTCTACTGCTATTGCTCCACTCGGCTGATGTCTTTTAGTCCTCCCGTGATCTGCAATCACCCTCTGATACCATGTTGAAGTTTCTAATTTTACCTAGTTAGAAACCCTCCATGCACTTTATCTGATTTATTCCTACCTACTTGTTATTTTCCCACAAGGGGTTCCTACAGGTTCTATGAACCTCCTTTGTCATATAGGAACCCATGATTGTCCCAACCCCTTGTGGGCAATGAACTGCTCCACCTCAAAAGCGGGTATTCACTACTACATCTCACACATCATGCTTTTACCCCTTGAGCCCCGAGTTGTTAATCAAAGAAAATCATAAAAAGGCAAAAGGCATATAAGGAAGGGTGGAAAAATCAAGTTCGGGGCACCTCCTGTACCATGATTTCTCCCTCCTACATTATAAACCCAAGTGTGGGTTTTCCTCTTATTAGCTACCCTTGTACCCCAGCATGTGACCCAGGGCTGCCCCTTCTCATCCCCTACTTTATTCACCTCTCTTCACATGCCACCACCTTTTGAATGATGTACCTTGACTATATTATCCCCTTTAGAAGAAGAAACCACCTAATAGGATTATTGGTTAACCCCATTTGGAGTTTAAGAGACACTGGCACATCCCGAAGCCCATTATGGAAGGGCACCCATTATGAAGTCCCCACCTATGGTCCATGATTTGGTAAGCTCATTACTCAATCTCTCTAATGACTTATTGTACTGAAAGGCTAGGGGACACATTGGATCTTATGCAGGATTGCAGATGGTCTCCATTTTGGGTTTAGTCTCCCTATATAGAGTCCTAATCCTTCAAAGGGCTACATTGGCACTATAGGGTGTGTATTGAGAGCGACGGGCCTCCACATCAACAGAAAACACTCCATGGATCCCCACAACCATTCATAGATTGTTCGTGGTTCACATATTGGACGAGGAAGGTGCACCAGGTCCACCATGCCCAGCTGGCCCCAGATTTGCACCATACAATTTGGAGATGATCCAGGACTTGCGCGATGATGTGGCATCACCTACACCATCATCGTGGCCCTTGTAGGCGATCTACAAGAATCTTTGATTTGTTTGGAGACCCATGAGGACACTTGTGTGCCCCCACATGTCATTTGGAGCACCATGGGTTATTACAAGGGGCCAACCCCTTGTCCACTGCTTTTTAGGGTCCTACTCTTCATTGTGGTGCCAATGGACCTCATTAGGCCTCTTAAAGGGCCCTACAACATGCATTGACTATTATTTGACCTCTTGAGAGGCTTACTTTTTTATTTATGAGCTAGTTAGGTGGGCTTGTCACCAAAAGTTGAATTATTAGAACATTATTTTATTATTGGGGCTTATGTAGGCCAAGGAGGCTAATTCAAACTCCTAATTTGTGTATAAATACAAGTGAGATGAGCTTATATTTTCATCATCACTTTGGATTGGATCTCTCTCTTCTTTAGAGAAATTCACACTTTTTCTAGAGGATGAATTGGAGCTTTATGGTTATATTCTCTTGGAGCTTCTCTCTTGTCAATTGTGAATGGTTGTATATATTCCATTACATGTAAGCACATTTTTTTAATGTTATTCTTGTTTTACTTGTCAAATACATTGGATTGGGATTTTCGTTGTTCTAGGGCTAATTGTTGCATGCATTTACTGCTTAAAATTGTGGAATTTTGTCTCTATTATACCATCTCTCAATGTTTGGGCTATGTAATATGAACAATATCTTCTAGGGGTAATTCTATCAAAGAATTTTGCCTTTATAAGCCATTTCCTTTGCACATCGAAGTATAAAAGCTACAAGATTGCTTCCCCTTGACCTAGAAGGCTAGAGAAGTGGTCTTAAGGCCTCCTTGACTGGGATTCAAGAAATCCTACTCATATTCATCATAGACTCCATTCTCCCAAAGATTAAGGCATTGATCTACCAAAAGGTGATCACAAAAAATCACATTCTTTGATCTTCTTCTAGGTCCAGCCAAATTGGGGCACATAGGGAATCAATTTACCGAAAAGCTAGCCCTCAAAAAAGTTCGATCTCCTAGGATCTCCTGCACTAGTGTTTCCTCAAACTCTCCTCCAATTTTGAAGCCATTCTGATGGTGGAGTTGGGAGAAAAGCCAAGCCCTAGCTCCAAGATCAAACATTGCATTAGCATGCCCAAGGTTAGTACCTCATAGGATCAAACCAACACCTTGAAGTGAAAATTATTTCCTTGGTCCTCTCCCCACCTTGTCTAGGGCGAGAACATCATTGGTTGATGTACTCATTCCCCCTATCCTAGACCGGGTCCACTTGGTCCCCTGTGGCCCCATTCCTTTGAAAGATGATTCTTCAAGAACCATCTTGGATACCAATTACAATAAGGATTTTAGGGATTGGGAAGTTCCTTCATAATTTATATCCCATAAACCTAACCCTTGAATCCTCCTTTCATTTCCCTAGAAGACATTGTACTTTGCTTAGAAAGCAAGCAAGCCTTATCCTTCTAACTCTTCCAGGAAAGGGATTATTTGGGTGACTCCACATCATTTCACTGACTTATCCTTCATCAGTGACTCCATAATATACCAGGTCTCCTCCCATCAGTGAAAGTCCGTAAATATAAGGGAGCCTTATTTGAGGTGACAGTGGGCTAAGTCTCCATTTGTTGCCCTTGGCCTAGCATTTCCCCTTTAGGTATCACCTTTAGATCCCCTGCTAGTTTGAGTGGTAACAAGGTGCTTGAAGTTATTTGAGTTTTTGAAGAAGAAAAAATGCCCAAAATATCTCACTAATAGCATGGTTGCGTATTTCTCATCGATACCCCTTCAACTCTATATTTTACTTAGAAAAAATCCTCCTAGATGAGAAGTTATGGATAGTTGAAAATTAGTATTAATGGGGGGAAAATTAAAAGGAAAAACTATAGGGCCAAACCCAAAATATTAATTTGTTAAACATCATGCAAGTTTCTTGAAGAACCACCATTGGATAGGTAGATAAATGGCCACAAGTACATGGAGTTGTGCACTAGTTAACATAGTTAAAAACCATGCAAGTCTCAGATCAATCCATTGTGTCCTCAACAAATTAATGGTCAGATGAATGAAATGATGATCGATGTTTAAACAGTCAAAGCAGACCAATAGGATTATGACATGTGGCAAGGTTATATGTAAGAACCCATTCATTCGTGGATTTTATAATAGCAGAACATGAAATCTTGCATACAGAATTTTACAGAATTTAAATAATTAATCTATTGAATACTAACCTGTCTGCTTTGCTGGCAATCTGTCCGCTCTGCTCTGCTGCAATTCCTGTCCGATTGCGCTACTTAAACAGCCAAAACCTCCCTGCCGAACTAAGTACAACCTAGGTACTTAGTCTCAGAAAACTTTCCAATTGAAGCAGTCTGATTCCCTCGTGCCCAAAAACTTCAGTATAATCAAGACTCGTATCCAAAATTATTCTCCACTCTACCACTGCCCCGCAAACTGGTTTTTCCCTCTTCTTTTATTTCCTCATCCACCGCTTTCTCCTCATCCTCGTGTCAAAATTTTGGTTACGTGTACTTTATGAAATCAAATCTCATTTGATTTCATTGATCTTTATTGAATACATGGTTTAATTTAATAAAGTTTATTTATTATATTCTTTTTTAATGAATTAATTAAATTTATTAAATTTATACTTTTTAATTAATTTATATTATTATTTTATTATTTTCTTAATTTTAAATTGTAATTTTAATCTGTATTTTAAACTTAATATTTTCTGCTGCTTTTAACAACTTATCATATATATGATACTCTGGTGTGGTATTAACTTATTACCTTAATTTATATCTCCTCCTGCAGTAACTAGTTTATATATAGTGTGATACATGCGGGTCCATGCATACATAGCTATCGTATGGAGGTCTCGTATGTATGCTAATACTCGTATTTTATTTATAGGAGGGTTATTACATACATCCCCCCTTCCAAAAACTTCGTCTCGAAGTTAGGATTATACTAAAATATATTAGTGATTATAGTGTATTATTATTTTAGTAATTAGTGCAGTTATATGAGGACTATGTTCCGTGATTACATACTTGTTTAATGTGAGGACATTTTAAAATTTGTGATTTTCAACTTTGATAGGTTTATAATTTTAATAGTTAAGCCTGACGCCGACCAAGCTCCCCAAGCTATTCTAGAATCATCCTATCCTTCCTAATCTCTTTCACTTCCATCCTATCCGTCCTCTACTAGAGTATTCCACGGTGTTAGTTATACTGATTAACCATTCATAGTCTCTCAAGGGTGTCAGCGTTGATTACATCAACCTGATTGCCCAGTAGGCATCTGGTAGTCATCATCACACGTCTAGGGGAGCGTGATTCGCATAGTCCTCCCATGACTCCAGGTTTCTGGAGGATAAACGGTGGGTAATACCTCCACCCCTCGTTGTGGGACCAGAGTTATTGAGTCTTAATTATACTGAAGTTTTGGTCATCACGTGGCCGTTTTAGTAACAATACTAGCTGCAACATAAACACTTGTCCATATATTATAACATATGCATCAGTATATACATAAAATAAACAATTTTTGTATAGCTTATACATGTTATCTCTAGTACAACATATTTCGTCATGTCCTGCTCATGTTATCAACTTTCATATTGAAATTGTAATCGTTCTTTTATTTCTATCTCATTGATATGCATAAATAAAGCAAAATTTATACTATCTTAATTCCTATCAGAATTCATGATTTAAATTTATAGTAAGATTAATCAAATATTAAACTTTACTTTGATATCTATAATTCAGTAAGATTAATTTGAATGACATATTCCGTCTTGGTATCCACGTACCAGTGGAATTAAGCAGATAACATATCATAAAAATTCACGTTTATATGTGATCATTCCAAAATGGTTATGAGTATCTGATTTAAAGTAAAGTAAATATATACAAAATATGGTTTAAAGTTCTTCAAAATTGACACAAGTTGGGGTATTTTTGACATATGATTTCCGTATCTTCCCACGTAGCCGATCCAGGACTATACTTGTCCCACTGGACCTTAATTTGGTCTACCAGACGATTCCTGAGCTGTTGAACTCTACGTTCCAGTATACATAATGTTTTGACCGATATGATTCCTTCGTCTGATACCTGCAGTTCCTTCCATTGAAGGTTATGAGATTGGTCAGCTATGTAATGCCTTAATATAGATACATGAAATACATTATGAACTTTATGCAAGTGAGGTGGCAGTGCAAGACAATAGGCGACAGGTCCAACTCTTTCCATGACTTTAAATGGTCCAATAAATCGGGGTTACAACTTTGTCCCTTTTCCGAATCGAATAGTGCTTTGATTTGGTTTGATGCAGATGAAAACCTGATCCCCTACTTCATATTTCCATCAGTTCTTTGAGTATCAGCATAACTCTTTTGTCTATCATGTGCTTCTTTTAACCGTTGTCTAATTTGTTTTACCTGCTCCTCCATTTCTTGGATTAATTCTAGTCCTACTATCACCCGATCTTCTAACCTGTCCCAACTTAACGGTGTTCTGCAAGGTCTGTCATATAATGCTTCAAATGGAGGCATTCCGATTGAACTGTGATAATTGTTATTGTATGCAAATTCGACTAAGGATAAGTACTTTTCCCAGTGCGATTGCTAATCCATAACATACATCCTCAACATATCTTCAAGTATTTGATTTACCCTTTCCGTTTGCCCTTCAGTTTTAGGATGATAAGTTGTACTCAAATTTAGTTGAGTTCCTAAGGCTGACTGCATGCAAATCCAAAATCTTGAAGTGAATTGTGAATCTCTATCTGATATGATCTTCTTAGGTACTCCATGAAATCTGATAATTTCATTTATGAATACTTGAGCTACGTCAGCAACTTCGTAAGTATCTCTTACGGGAATGAAATGGGCACTTTTTGTTAATTTATCCACTACCACCAGAATAGCATTGTGTCTTTGAGAAGTAAGAGGTAGCTCAGTGATAAAATCCATAGAAATGATCTCCCATTTGGTCATAGGAATGTCATGAGGTTGTAAGAGACCTGCTGGATGACAATGATCAACTTTTACTTGTTGACATTCCAAACATCTTGCAACGAATTGAACGATATCATGTTTCATGCCCGACCAGAAGAAGAGTTTCTTGGTATCAGTATACATTTTCTTTACTCTAGGATGTGCACAATATACTGCTTTGGGGGCTTCCTTAAGAATGGTGTTTCGAAGATCCCTATTATCAGGAATATACATCCTTCCATGAAATCGTAAGATTCCATCATCTTCTAGTTCATATCCTTCAAACTTAGATTCTTTTGGCTTTTTACTATCAAGACTAGATCTTACCTTTAAATACCAGCTATCTTTTATGAGATGTTCTAGTACTCGTTGTCTTAAGTCTACTTTGATAGGTATGAGAGAGAATATCCGGGGTCTTCTGCTTAAAGCATCTGCCACTACATTTTCTTTTCCTTTAAAATATGATATTCCAAAGTCATATTCACTTAGCAATTCACTCCATCGTCTTTGTATAGCATTCAAGTCTCTTTGGGTGAATAAATATTGTAGACTTTGATGGTCGCTTTTAAGCGTAAAACTTCGCCCCACTAGATAGTGTCTCCAAATCTTTAAAGCTAGTACTACAGCGGCTAACTCTAAATCGTGAGTAGCGTAGAGTTCTTCATGAGGCTTTAACTTTCTTGAGACATACGCTATTACTCCTCTATCCTGCATTAATACTGCACCTAACCCATGTTTGGATGCATCAATACATACCGTAAAATCTTTGTCCATATCAGGGACTCTTAAGATTGGTGCACTGGTCAGTAGTCTTTTGAGTTCAGAGAATGCTTTATTACATTCCTCAGTCCATTCATACTTAACACCTTTACGTTGAAGAGTTGTAATCGGCTTTGCAATTTTGGAGAATCCTTCCACAAATCTTCGGTAGTAACCGGCTAAACCCATAAAGCTTTGTACTTCATGTGCATTTTTCGGTATTGGCCATTCCATGATTGCTTTTACCTTCTCAAGGTCTACTGAGATCCCTTCACCTGATATGATATGACCTGAGTAATGAATCTTTTCCTGAAAGAAAGAACACTTGGATAACTTTCCATATAATTGGCGTTTTCTGAGGCAAGATAATACTATTCGTAAATGGTCTTCATGTTCTTTCTTGTTTTGGAATAGATAAGAATATCATCTAAGAAAACTTGTACAAATTGATCAAGATATTTGCGTAAAACACTGTTCATAAGGTTCATGAATACTGCTGGTGCATTAGTTAATCCAAATGGTACCACCGTAAATTCATAATGCCCAAAGCGTGTTCAGAATGCAGTTTTAGAAATATCGTTTTCAGAAATTCTTAGCTGATGATAACCTGATCGAAGATCAATTTTTGAAAAGACAGTAGCTCCTTTCATTTGATTGAAGAGGTCATCAATTTGAGGCATAGGATATTGATTCTTTACTGTAGCTCGATTCAAGTCTCGATAATCTATGCATAATATTAAGGATCCATCTTTCTTCTTGACAAAAATTACAGGAGCACCCCAAGGTGAAATACTGGGTCGAATATGTCCTATATCCAGTAGTTCCTTCAATTGAATTTGTAATTCTTGAAGTTCCAGAGCTGTCATTCTATAAGGTGTTTTAGAGATTGGTTGAGTACCAGGTTTCAATTCTATTGTGAGGTCTAACTCTCTTTCGGGGGTAATCCTGGTAGTTCCTTTGGAAATACATTTGGAAATTCGGCTAACACCGGATATTGTTCTAAAGATGGTCCTTTTTCTTTACTTACTTCTTGAATTACATATGCCTAACAACCTTTCCTTAAGCAACACTTCATTTTCATTGCTGATATGTAGCGTAAAGATACTTTTCTCTTGATACCTTGAATTTGGATCGCCTCTCCTTCATCATTTATACCGAGAATTCTTTTCCCATAATAGTCTACCCAAGCTTGATGAGCTTCTAACCAATCCATACCTATGACAAGATCATAAGTTCCTAGGGTTGTGACATAAACTTTCAATTTAGTCGAACAGACCCCTAGATCAATTTTGCATTGATTCACACTTAAGTCTATGGATTGGAGTTCTCCTGAGGCCATTTCTACCTGTCTGAAATCATTTTGCCTGCGAGCTGTCAGGCCACATTTATTTAATGCATATGACGAAATGAAACTATCTGTGGCTATTAAATAAGATTTTGAATTTTATACCATTAATAATACCTGAGGATTCCACTACAGTGGACTGATGTGCTGCTTGATTGTTGTTGACTACTGCATGGATTCTATGATTGCCTTGGGTATTTGATATTGGTTCTTTTTCTGCCCTTTGTAATATACTTGATGAAGCTTCTGGACAATCACGTTGAAAATGTGGTCCTCCACATCCCCAACAATTAACCTAGGTCAGTCCTCTTGAATCATATTGTGAGTTTCTAGACAAAGAGCTTCGCCGTCTCATACCGATTCCTCTCGAATTTCTTCCTTTATTAGCAGTTCCACGAAATTTCCATGGACTTGTGTTTGATGATTCAGCGGCTATAGTATTAACTGCCATGGGAGTTCTTTCTCCTACATTTCTTGGGGTAAATATATTCCCATAAGGTGGTCTTGAGCTACTTCCCATGAAGAAATTTCGGGGAGTCTTTCCTGGAAACCCTAATTGTAGAGGTTCTACTGGCCCGACATCCTTTTTGGTTCCTAGATGATCTTCTGCATAGCGACCACATTCTACCGCCTCAGCTACTGATGATGGTTTCCACATCCTAACCAAGGCCCTGATGCGAGGGTTTAACCCAAATATGAAGCGTTCAGCTTGACGTTCATCAAAATCTAAGTAATGAATGTATTTCACAAGCTCCATAAACCTTATTTCATATTCTTCCACTGATTTATTACCTTGAATTAATGTATGAAAGGCTCCAGCTTGTTGTTCTTGAAAATATGGAGGTAAATACTTAGCACGAAATCTTTCCTCAAACAATTCCCATAGAACATTATTCGTTGTGGGGTGTAGTTGTTTTTCCAAATTTCCCCACCAAATCAAGGCACTTTCCTTTAATTGAAATACAACAATTTTTGTTTTTGAAGAAGAGTACTCTCTTAAATTTAAAAAATCTGTTCATTCCTTCTAACCATGCCTCTACATGTTCTCTAGCTCGTCCTCCTGAAAATTCTGGGAGTTTAATTTTCTGTAGCTCCCTAGAAATATATTCCTTTGATCTTTTATACTCAAAATTTTTTGGTTCCGCTAAATTGGTCGCTAAGGGTTGAGGTTCTTCTTTGGTCTTAACCATTGTTGACCCTATTAATGTTTCCAATAAGGCTTCTAACGAGTGCATTATTACGGTCAACTCTACTGCTGGAGCGATTGGTGTTGATGATAGTCTCGATGGAGGCGATGATGATGGTGGTGGCGATGGAGATGGTGATGACGACGGTGGTGGCATTAATGACGGTGATGCTGCCCAATCACGTCGTCGTCGCTGATATGTCCTTACCATCATAGTGTTTCCTGTATACATAATAAAATTTGTAAAAATTTTGAAGTATACCTTCATATTTAACGTATAATTTGCAATTTTAAGTTTACAAATGGGTATAGTTATTTTTGCTATTTTTACCTGCTAGGCAGGTCTTACTAGTACCGAGGTCAAGGAGAGTGGTCTTGCGACCTCCTTGTCCTAATGCAAAGTATTCTATCCTAATGCCTAATAATTCTATGAAGACCCATGCATCATAGTCAAACACTAAACACCGACAATCCATACTGACCCAATTAAATCACCCAAAGGAGCAGGGGAAAATCGATTATATGATTCGCTTTCTACATATTAATTGTGTCGTCGTCATGGCCTAACATTGATAATCCAAATCCACCCAATGAAAAGTGATATTTTTTTGTTTTTTGTTTTGCTTTTTTTTACCAAAATAAATTTTATTCTTAAGATTACTCTAACATTTAAATCTCAAAACATCGATACGATCATTAAATATATATATGTATATATTTTTAACTACTTAAGTTATTAAACATTTTGAAAACCTCTAAAAAAAAATTTAAATTAAATTTTCAAACTCATTCAATATTGAAACTACGCCATTTTTTTAACATTTCGGTAATTTAACTACACTATGGATGTTTCACAATTGGCACTGACAGATGACGGGTGTTTTGAATTCGTCGACCACTCTCCTTTTGGCGATGTTGCATCCAACAGCTCGCTTTTCATGCATAACGCCTAGGGTAACCATTCCTTGCAATTCATCGCTCTGTTGGCTCATAGCAATTCGCAAATCTGAGGCTAGACTTTGTATTTTACATCTTGATGTCAAACCTCAGAACATTCTGCTGGATGAGAATTTCAAGGCGAAAGTCTCCGATTTCGGCATGGCGAGGTCTCTGAATAGAGATTTGCAAAGCCGCGTGGTGACGCAGGTGAGAGGGACGCTCGGATATATGGCGCCTGAGTGGCTTTCAGAGTCGGGAATCACATCCAAGACCGATGTGTTCAGCTACGGAATGGTGCTTCTGGAAATAGTAAGGGGCAGTAAGAACGTGGATAATACTCAGGATTCGGATCACTAGTTTTTTTTTCTTCCATTGCTTACCGTAAGGCGAGGCAAGGAAAAATGGATGAATTGATTGACGACAGATTAAAATTGAATAGATCAGAGGAGATGGAGGAGGCATGTCGGGTGATAAAGACGGCGTTGTGGTGCATTCAGAGCAACCCGGCGATGAGGCCTTCAATGGGAACAATTGTGAGAATACTAGAGGGGGATTTGGAGGTAATGGACACTCCATTGGTGTGCACGCTTCCTTATGCCCCGTCCATGGATGTGGATACGCGGAATATTTTTGCTCATTAATGGTCGGTGAAATATTTACGTTGGGTTGAAACTGTTCGAAAAGAGGCTTCAAGTTCCCTCTGATGCTCAGTTTAATGCTGAGACTGTTGCATCTGAGTCCTAGCTACAGTTCACAACTTTATTTAGAAAATGAAGGCAAGGGCAAACTATTTCTACAGTTGTGGAGCTATGCCAACAAAATTCCGGTCTGCCTGAAAATCTAAGAGGGCAGAAAACGCAGGTGGGTGTAAGGTCTGTAAGCTCAAAAGGGTTTAAACCTTGTGTAACGACCCATCTTTAATTGCACATATTATGTGCCCCTGTATAAAAAATAATAATACTAAAATATAATAATAAAGCAATAAAAATGATAATTATAAAATAGAATAAAGATTTAGTATTGTATCAATAATTAATTAATTAATCTAAAGTTTTAAAGTTATATTAAAACAAACATAAATAAACTTTATATATTAGAAAAATATATATATATAAATAAAACAAAGTATATATATATATAAGGTACATATCAATATAATCAAGTAATATAAAGTATGTCATATAACATAATAGTGTTAATATATATATGATGATCAAACGTTATAATACCTTCAATCTTATATATATAAACCATCGCATAAAAAGAACTAAACCTTAAGCAAAGCAGAAACGTCTGTACGGGAGGATGACTCACAGCTGGAGGAAGCTGTCACCGCGAGAGTAAGCGGTGGAGTCGTTGGTGTACAGGGCGGCCACCGCTTAGCCCTGACTATAAAATCACCGAGATAGGGCTGAGAAGGGGGGGAGAAAAACGGAGAGTGGAGGGTAGGAGAACCAGGAAATCAGGAGTTCAAACCAGAGGGAGCTTTACATTGATCTGAGGTTCTGGGCACGGGGGCAGTGAGCTTCGGTGAGAAGCTTACTGGATTGGCTGGGAGGAATTGGTTTCCCGGTAATTGGATCAGAATAACCGCGGCGTCATCAACTACATCGGAGCAGGCAGCAGTTCAGGTAGGTGTTCGAAACTCCTTACAGTTACTGTATTTCTGTTCTGCTTATCACCTTATTTCAGTTATGGTCTTTACACATGGTTTCAGTTATGGTCTTTACACATGGTATCAGAGCCTGCGTTCAAACCCTTCGGGACCTCACAGGCCCTACACAGCTAGAATTTCGTATAAACCTCTGTCTGAGCGTATAAACGGCTGTCTGAGCGTCTGTCTGACGGCTAGAATTTCAAATTTCTGGTTAAGTCTATAAGTACGTTGCGGTGAGATTTCTTTTCCGATTCTGCGACTCCGTGAGGGATTGTGGTCTCTGCTGCTAAAGAGATTTCCCTTTGGATGCTTTGCATCGATTGAAACTGGTTATTTGCGCCGAGCATACGCGTGTGCATCTGATGTTTCTTCGTCGCAAGGCAAGGTGAAACCCTCAGCGCGATAGGGTTCCGTCCATGACTTAGGGTCGGGCACCTGTGCGCGAAATCCACGGTCCTTTCCCTCAGGTTTACTCATGGTATATTTTCTTGAACATTTGGCGAATTCATTTTTATCAGCAACTTAGGTCACCACACATCCTTTTACGAGAGGAGAATACAAAAAAAAAATGCCCCAGGCAAACGGCGTGGACAGCCTTTTTGAATTTCTTTAAACAGTCCCCGCCTTACACCGCCTTCCGATGATAACAGAAGATCATACCAAATTTTATTCCATTCGTAGAGGTTGGTGAAAGCATTTGCAGTAACTGCGTACCTATGGTCATGGCAGACTCCCAACAACACCGGCAATCCATGCCGAGGATTTTTCACATTGCGTTCCCCCGTAAGACCCCATTTATCCTGCCACCAACCTTACGTCGATCCCATAAAATTGAGCCTTGTTCGACGACCTCCCGTCTAGGGTTGTTAGTGCCATGACGGAATCACATGCGGAGCTTCTACTACTGCGGATGTTAACAGAAAGCAAAATGCCGAGCTCGACAATACGGCCATCAAATTCCCTATAATGGAGCCTCCGAGAGGTCTTTGTTTGCTGGCATGGAACATAAACACACAAGAATTACGCAGGCATACTGTGATTCCTGATTATCTGAGAATTGCCATAGCCGAGGCCGTTCGCTCAAAAGTATTTGTGTATGATGAAAGGCGTCACAAATGCAATGGACAAGAAAAGTCACCGGAGGCTCCTCTTGTGGTCTTTATTAACACTAAGAGTGGCGCTGGCGCTAAACTGGGACCTAAACTTAAGAATCAGCTTCAGAAGTTGATAAGCCAAGAACAGGTCTTTGACCTTTCAGTTGTTAAACCTGAAGAATTTTTTCAGTATGGTCTACATTGCTTGGAAGAACTGGCAAGCAATGGTGACCTTTGTGCACAGGAAACTCGTGATAGAATACGTGTTTTGGTAGCAGGAGGTGATGGTACTGTTGGATGGGTGCTAGGAAGTATATCTGGTCTTCCATTGGAAAAGAGTAAACAAATACCACCTGTGGGAATTATTCCTCTTGGCACAGGCAATGATTTGGCCAGATCTTTTGGCTGGGGTGGAACATTCTCTTTTGCATGGGGATCAGAAGTTAAGAAATATTTGCTCAAGGCTGTCAATAGTCGAGTATGTCCACTTGACAGATGGACAAAATGTAGCTTTTCCTCATGCGTTGAAGCCCCAAAAGCAATCATTATTAACTCAGGATGGGGAATTAGACCACAAATCACGTGGCAATGTTTCTTCTTTTGATGGTGTATTTTATAACTACTTCAGCATAGGCATGGATGCTCAAGTTGCATATGGATTTCATCATCTACGTAATAAGAGACCATATCTTGCTCGGGGACCGGTTTCAAATAAAATGGTCTACTCTGTCTATAGTTGCACTCAAGGGTGGTTCTGCACTTCTTGTTCAAATAATCCACAACTAAGTAGAAACCAAGACGCTTGAGGTCTAAAAGAACAGACTGCTCTCTTGAATATCAAGAAGTATGAAGAACAGTGATGAAGGTACAATCTCAAGGTTCTGTTAGCTGTTTGGCAGACAGATTTTTACACATACAAAAGACATAGTTGGGCACAGGAGAAATGCACCAGAACAGGTGGGGCGGTTAATTAAGATTTGCATGGCACTAAATGAGGTTGCAATGTCGTCTGTTATCTATTGCTTCGTTTGAAAGGTGTGCTTTGATTATTTATATAGTCATTTTGCTAGGCTTGTTAAACCCATGCTTATGTTATATTACTATATTAAATAATGCAGTATTTCAAATTCATCTTAGATTCTGGAGTGTTTTTTTTTCTTCTATTTTAGAGTACCTGTCAGATTAATTTAATAATGAGCACAAGAAGGGCTTTTGTCGTTTCCATTTTTCATCAACCCAATTGTGTAGACATTTATCTGAAAACAAGGTCAATTTGGATTGTACACAAATTAGTTTAGGTCTGCTACGTGTGATTTTGACATTTGCTGACAATGTACTTGTATTTGAGTGCATTCCTATGATTGTATGACAAGCAGATCAAGGAGACAGTTTAGATGAAGGAGCGACTTAATAAACTGAAATAAAGCTGTAGTGAAAGAATTATATACAAGGGCCAGCATGTGAGGGTCAAACAATAAACAGACACGTAAGACCAAACCGAAAAGCGAACCACACTTCAGCTGTGCCATCCAACCATTTACAGACGTTATACAATTATTATATTTGATCTTTAGCTGATCATAGGAATGTTATTAGTAAATCAGTTTGTGGCTCTATTGTAAGTGCACCTGTAAGCTTTATTACCTTGAAACTAAGTATTCGTTGAAACATCTCTTGAATTTAAGCATACTTTGATAAGTTGAAGGAGTCTTGGAAACCATCTTAGATGCTGACAGCTACCATTGACAGCTGTGTTATGTATTTTCAACCATTAGAAAGTTGCTGCAACCCTTTCAATTATTTTATTCAAAAACCTTGGTTATTTATTGGTCACCATGAATTATAGGTTGTTGCTGTTGCTGTCATAATTTTGCATGTTGTACAGAGTGCATAACAGCAACCATGATAGAAATCATTAAATCAAAGATGGCATGTGCGGGACCCATTTGAGTATCTCCAGGTCTCTGAACCATAGGTTCTCTACACTCCTTAATCTCATCTCCATTTTGCCTGTTGCAATAAATATGAAAACAAATGGTAATTTATACCATAGGCACTTGTGTCACCACAATGAAGTCATCGAAACCTTGCTATTGCATCAATTCCTTTAATAAGGAATCGAGAAAAGGCAGCGTTATTAGTTTAAAAATAATACAAAGATTTGGAAAGAGGTCAACCATTTTCATAGATTAATTGCTCCAGCATCTTGAATTTTTGCAAACACCGGTATTAAACTCAGTAAACTAGTATTTTTCCAAAAAACATAACTTTATGATCTTCCAGTACAATCTCGTGAGCTTATAAACAAAAATTAGATATACATAAACGTACTTACATACAACGATTTGTGTTTAGCTACAGAGTAGTTTCAATATAATGCATTGCTAGGTCATCTCTAAAGTAACTCTAACATTGCCATGATCTTACAAAGTTTTGATTTTGGTAGTCCCGTTACATAATGCCTGTAGGTGGCTCTTAAACATCTAGAAATGAGATGGTGCACTAATGTAGGAAAGGATAGTATAGATCATTTTATTTACATACTATTAAACTAACCTCTTATAATCTTTACACTGCCCCAAATGCATTCAAGTTTACTGAATGCAAATGCCAATTACCCCTCTGTCATGTGCCATGGTGAACTGTTAAAATTACATACCTTATATTGCCTTTATGCTACATTATCTGCTGAACTGTATTTCTTCTAGATTGTAATCATGACATGTCTATGGTAAATTTTCCGGCCAAAGGACAAACTGATTTGGAACCAGAACAACCCTCCATTTTATTATAGGTTTAATCCATATCTAAGTAATATATTCAAAATATAAGTATGTATGCCCTTCTTTAAAGGAAATAGCTAGATTGAGGTATGACGGGTATGTTACCGAGGTATATTGTAACGAGACATTTTAACATTTTCATTTTGTGGATATTATTTAGATGTTTGATCTTAGGAGCTAATAACCATACACTTCTGCATTATTCATACTAGGATAGAATACCCTGCATTAGGACAAGGAGGTCGCGAGACCACCCTCCTTGACCTCGGTACCAGTAAGATCCGCCTAGCGGGTAAAAATAGCAAAACTATACCCGTTTATGAATGTGAAGTCGCAAAAGAAAATTATGCGTTAAATTCGGTTGTCTACCTCAAAATTTTGATAAAATTTTATTATGTGTTCAGGAACCATTACAATGGTAAGGACGTATGAGCGACGACGACGTGATCGGGCAGCATCACCACCATTAATGCCGCCACCGTCGCCATCATTGTCCCCATCGCCACCACCATCACCATCGTCACCACCAAGACCATTGTCAACATCAAACGCTCCAGCGCCAGAATTGACTGTGATAATGAACTCTTTGGAAGCCTTATTGGAGACATTAAAGGAATCCACTAAGGCCAGAACCAAAGGGGAATTTCATCATGTAGCCACCAGTTCAGTAGAACCAAATAATTATGAGCCCAGAAGACCAAAAGAAGACATTTCCAGGGAGCTTCAGAAAATTAGACTCCCAGAATTCTCAGGAGGTCGAGCAGGTGAACGCGCTGAAGCATGGTTAGAAGGAATGAACAGATGCTTTAGGTTAAGAGAATATTCGTCTTCGGCAAAAACAAAAATTGTCGTGTTTCAACTAAAGGAAAGTGCCCTGATTTGGTGGGGAAATCTGGAAAAGCAGCTACACCTTACATCAGATAATGCCCCTTGGGAACTATTTGAGGAAAGGTTCCGCGCAAAGTATTTACCTCCATACTTTCAACAACAGCAAGCAAGAGCCTTTCATACATTAATTCAGGGAAATAAAACGGTGGAAGAGTACGAGATTAGGTTTATGGAGCTTGTAAAATACATTCACTACTTAGATTCTGATGAACGTCAAGCTGAACGCTTCATATTTGGGTTAAATCCTCGCATTAGAGCCTTGGTAAGCATGTGGAAACCGTCATCAGTAGCCGAGGCGGTTGAGTGTGGTCGTTATGCAGAAGAGCACCTTGGAATCAAAAAAGAGATAGGGCTAGCAGAACCTTTACAATCAGGATTTCCTGGAAAGACTCCTCGAAACTTTATCAACGGAGGTAGCTCAAGGCCACCTTACGATAACAGGTCTACCTCTAGAAATATAGTAACAAGAGCCCCCATGGCAGTAAACACTATAGCCTCGGAATCATCAAACGCTAGGTCATGGTCATCTCGAGGGACTGCCAGCAGAGGTAGAAATTCGAGAGAAATCAACATGAGAGGACGAAGCTCGTTCTCTAGAAATTCACGTCCTGAGTCAAGAGGATCAATGCCGCTAAATTGTTGGGGATGTGGGGGACCGCATTTTCAACGGGATTGCCCTAAAGCTTCGTCGAATATGTCGCATATGACTGGAGAGGGACCAATATAAAACAATCAAGATAATCATAGAATTCATGCAGTAATCAGCAACGACCAAGCAGCACATCAACCCACTATAGCGGGATCTTCAGGTATGGAACAAGGGAATCGTAATGGTCGAACCATTACGTATACTGGGACGTAGGGTTCGATAGCTGAGGAACCGCCTGGTGGACCAAGTTAGGGTCCATTGGGACAAGTACAGTCCTGGACCAGCAGCTTGGGAAAATACAGAGGACATATGTCAAAGATACCCTAGACTATGTCAATTTTGAAGAACTTTAAACTATGTTTAGTATATATTTTTACTCTATTGCAGTCAGAGACCCAGAAACATTTTGAATGATTATAGATAAACGTGAAATTTTGTGACATAATATATGTTTAACTTCTGCTGGTACATGGATACCAAAACGATATATGTGGTTCATTTTATTAAATTATAGTTGTCGAAGGAAAGTTAAGACAGTTAAAGGATTTTACTTCTAATAGAAATTAAGATATTGTAAATCTGTTTTGTTTTTACATGTCAATATGATCAATGGCATAGAAATCAGGAAGTGAATACATTTTAGATGGAAGTCAAAAGACATGCATAGAAAATGGTAAAATATGTTATACTGTAGTATCATATGTGAATAATACATGAGTTATTTTGAATATGCTAATGCACATTTTACGAATGCATGAGTGAGTGTATGATTGCAGATTCAAGTATCCAATTACCGGGATGACCACGTGATGACAGAACCTCAGAACAATTAAAGCTCCAAGTGATTCTATGATAGGGTGTTAGCCCTAAGTTCTATTGGAGGGGTGAGGTGTTGCCCACCGTTTATCCTCCGAACCCTGGGGTCATGGGAGGACTGTGTGAATCACGCTCCCCTAGACGTGTGATGATGACTGTCGGATGCCTACTGGGAATCAGGTCGGTATAATCGACGCTGCCACTTTAGAGTTTATGAATGGTTAGGTCAGTAAAACTGACGCCATGGCATACTCCAGTAGAGGACGGATAGAATGGGAGCGAAAGAGATTAGGAAGGATAGGATGATTTTAGAATAGCTTGGGAACTTGGATAGGGTAAAATTTATCCATCAAAATCATAAACTTAAAACTCTCTAACTTCGGGACGAAGTTTTCTGAAGGGGGAGTGTATGTAACGACCCATCTTTAATTGCACATATTATGTGCCCCTGTATAAAAAATAATAATACTAAAATATAATAATAAAGCAATAAAAATGATAATTATAAAATAGAATAAAGATTTAGTATTGTATCAATAATTAATTAATTAATCTAAAGTTTTAAAGTTATATTAAAACAAACATAAATAAACTTTATATATTAGAAAAAATATATATATAAATAAAACAAAGTATATATATATAAGGTACATATCAATATAATCAAGTAATATAAAGTATGTCATATAACATAATAGTGTTAATATATATATGATGATCAAACGTTATAATACCTTCAATCTTATATATATAAACCATCGCATAAAAAGAACTAAACCTTAAGCAAAGCAGAAACGTCTGTACGGGAGGATGACTCACAGCTGGAGGAAGCTGTAACCGCGAGAGTAAGCGGTGGAGTCGTTGGTGTACAGGCGGCCCACCGCTTAGCCCTGACTATAAAATCACCGAGATAGGGCTGAGAAGGGGGGGAGAAAAACGGAGAGTGGAGGGTAGGAGAACCAGGAAATCAGGAGTTCAAACCAGAGGGAGCTTTACATTGATCTGAGGTTCTGGGCACGGGGGCAGTGAGCTTCGGTGAGAAGCTTACTGGATTGGCTGGGAGGAATTGGTTTCCTGGTAATTGGATCAGAATAACCGCGGCGTCATCAACTACATCGGAGCAGGGAGCAGTTCAGGTAGGTGTTCGAAACTCCTTACAGTTACTGTATTTCTGTTCTGAATCCTGATTATCACCTTATTTCAGTTATGGTCTTTACACATGGTTTCAGTTATGGTCTTTACACCTTGTGCTCTGATATCAAATGTAAGAACCCATTCATCCGCGGATTTTATAATAACAGAACATGAAATCTTGCATATAGAATTTTACAGAATTTAGATAATTAATCTATTGAATACTACCTATCTGATTTGCTGACAATTTGTTCGCTCTGCTCTGCTGCAATTCCTGTCCGACTGCGCTACTTAAACGGCCAAAACCTCCCTGCTGAACTAAGCACAACCTAGGTACTTAGTCTCAGAAAGCTTTCCAATTGAAGCAGTTTGATTCCCCCGTGCCCAAAAACTTCAGTATAATCAAGACTTGTATCCAAAATTATTCTCCACTCTACCGCTGCCCCGCAAACTGGTTTTTCCCTCTTCTTTTATTTCCTCATCCACCGCTTTCTCCTCATCCCCGTGTCAAAATTTTGGTTACGTGTACTTTATGAAATCAAATCTCATTTGATTTCGTTGATCTTTATTGAATACATGGTTTAATTTAATAAAGTTTATTTGTTATATTCTTTTTTAATTTATTAAATTTGTACTTTTTAATTAATTTATATTATTATTCTCTTAATTTTAAATTGAAATTTTAATCTGTATTTTAAAATTAATATTTTCTGCTGGTTTTAAGGACTTATTAAATATATGATACTCTGGTTTGGTATTAACTTATTATCTTAATTTATATCTCCTCCCGTAGTAACTAGTTTATATATAGTGCAATAAATGCGGGTCCATGCATACGTAGCTATCGTATGGAGGTCTCGTATGTATGCTAATACTCGTATTTTATTTATAGGCGAGTCATTACATTATATTAGTAGACGATGTTAGCATGTTGATTTGGAGCCACCTGAGGCTCCCACTTGTCAGACAAAAATGGAAATTTCAACTATCTAATGAGCGTGTTTTGGGTCACATGTGGCCCACTCTAGGTATGCCACATGGTTGTTGTGACATTGCCGATGGCATTAGCATTTGAACACTCAATGACCATGGGCATGGTATTATGGCTTATGGAAACATTTGCTCCAGGTTTAAAAAATCGGTCTTATGGTCGACAAGGACAACCATGTGACCATAACTAGTCATGCAACTGCGAGTTGAATGCAATGGAGGAGCGGTGACACATATTCGATAGAACAATGAACGAGTTTTGATATGTTAACTATTTGTGAAAATTTAGGATACAATGATCTGATGGTTTGGTTTGAAATCAATGTAATACATGACATGGTTTGGAGTGGTTTTGATTTTTTTCTATTCGTTGTGGAATTTTGGCTATGAATTCGTAATGGGGATCTGGTCATGTCAACTCGTTGGAAGGGTTTGAAGCCATTATAATTTTGCTGCGCATGTTTTGAATATGGAGTGTAATCTCTTTCATGTGGAGGTCTCGTGACAATATTATGATTTGGTTTCATTACAACCCATCAACAAACTAGCGGAGATTTGATATATCGAGCGGAGCACGAAGTTTTGGCAGAGGTAAGTTTTGGCAAGAGTTTAAATTTAGAAAGGGAGTTCATGTGGAAATATTATATGGTGGAAGCATATAATAGAGGTCGAGTCTCATTATTGATCCAGTTATATTTGGTTATGGTTATGTTTAGATGGTTCATGGCTTGTTTCTAATTTGTTTTTAACATAGTTTGGGTTCTATACATCGAATTAATCACTCAATGCATGCAATCAATTGACACATGAAATGATCGCACGATGCAATTATAGGGAATCATGATTGGCTTAGACCTTGACATATAGACGCACCATAAGTTGATGTAAGCATTTAACACAATATGAATCATGACCCCACTCCAGACACGTGGATACATGGCCTAATAGTACACAATACTTGATACAAATACAATAATGCCCAAATACAAACAAGCATAAGCACCTGGTTGCATAATAAATAAAGTACCTTTTGATCAGAAGACCAACTTCCAACATGTGCTCTTGGAAGATGAGAAAGGTAACACATGACTGATGTAAGTGGCAGAGGTACGAATGGAACGTCACATCGGCTACTAGTGGCTCTCAAGGGATCCTAGCTATCGGTTTGAAGAGATGAATAAGGAAAACGTTTCTCCTATGGGCCACTCACTTTTGGTGGGTAACAATACCAATGAGGAAAAAAATATCTAGTTCGAGTATGTTGCTTCTCCAAGAATGAAAGAAGAATGAAAAAGGAAAGGAAAGAAGGCATAGAAAAAAGAAAGAAAAGTGGAGAAGACACTAGAGTTGTACTAAAAATGTCAAGAACCAAAAATTTAGAGGAGGGATACTCTGGATTGATGATTACGCAATCCTATAGCTTCAGTCTATAGGATGCACCAACCAATGCCAACATTCAAAGGAAGTGACAGGAGAAAGGAGGATGGTGACCAGTCCCATCTAGGAAGACGTTATCTCAAGTCTGGACCTACTTGAGACAACAATCTAAAGAGAACCAATCACTAGTGAGGTGACCAAAAATATAGGAGACAAAAATTGAATAGGGCGAGAGAGGTAGAAGGAGAAAAATGGAAATGATTAATTCTCATCATTGCTAAGAATGATTAGCAAGTTATGTAAGGATTTCCAAATCTAATCAAAAATCCCTCATCCCCAATCTTTGATTCAAAGCAATGTTACATGGATTTATTGTATGCAATATGTCAGCAAGCGAGTATGAGCAAAGAAAAATGAAATAGGAAATGAAATAAATATCCCTGGCTAGAATTTGATGATTTGTTGGAGTGAGGGGCACCTATGAACCATTTCATCACTTGATTGATGGAAATTGATCATTCTTGGAGGATAATCATTTCAAATAATTTTTATTCCCACAAGTATGGGTTATTTTGGCATTTTTATTATGCTTTTGAGCTATTTCAAGATCGGCTAACCTATTTGTATACTTCTATAATGTCCCTTCTGAAATTAAATTGTTATAGGTTTATTTATTCTACAATTTTGACAATTTGGAAGGCCATGGGACCCGTGTGATTTTTGGGAAAGACATGGGAAGGAAAAAGGGGCTGAAATGTTTTGTTGGCATAACATGTGGGGCACCCACATGAAGAAATACGCACCACCATAGAGGGAAGATGATGATTTAACAATCCTATAGCTGCAGTCTATAGGATGTACAAACCAATGCCAATATTCAAAGGAAGTGACAGGAGAAAGGAGGATGGTGAGCAATCCCACCTAGGAAAAAGTTATCTCAAGTCGGGCCCTACTTGAGAAAACAATCTAAAGAGAATCAATCACTAGTGAGGTGACCAAAAATATAGGAGACAAAAATTGAATAGGGAGAGAGAGGCAGAAGGAGAAAAATGGAAAAGATTAACTCTCATCATTGCTATGAATGATTAGTAGGGTATTTAAGGATTTCCAAATCTAATAAAAAATCCTTCATCCCCAATCTTTGATTCAAAGAAATGTTACATGGATTTATTGTACGCAATATGCCAACAAGCGGGTATGAGCAAAGAAAAATGAAATAGGAAATGAAATAAATATCCCTGGCTAGAATTTGATGATTTTAGATATCATTTTTGGGATTCAACTGCGTTAAGTAAGTCATTCACGTATGACCATTTCCATGAGAGGTAGTCGTAAGTGACTAATTTCTCACTTGCTAAGGTTTTGCAAATGGGGTAGCAAGCTAAGTGGGCTTGATTGTGGGGAAAACTCCACAGTTAAGCACGCTTGAGCCAGAGGCAATCTGGGATGGGTGACCTCCTGGAAGTCCTGGTTACCGGTGAAAGCCCCGGAAGTGATGATTGATGCTATGTGATTTATTTCACCTGTTTCAATCCCACTTCTTCACCCCTGTGAGCATCACCCGATGCAATGAGTGCTAAGTGAACTATTCAAATCATGAGAAATTAGTCACTTACGACTACCTCTCATGGAAATGGTCATACGTGAATGACTTACTTAACGCAGTTGAATCCCAAAAATGATATCTAATATAATGCACTGCGTAAATCCCCTATACTTAAATTTGATGATTTGTTGGAGTGAGGGGCACCTATGGACAATTTCATCACTTGCTTGATGTAAATTGATCATTCCTGGAGGATAATCATTTTGGGAATTTTTTATTCCCACAAGTATGGGTTATTTTGACATTTTTTTATCCTTTTGAGCTATCTCAAGGTCGACTAACCTGTTTGTATACTTCAAGCATTTTTTTTTAGGATTTGCTTGTAAATTTATGGACATCATTTGGCTGTAGATTTTGGAAACTCAACCCAACTATAGGCCCTATTGAAGTTAATATTTCTGCAACAAGCCACCCCCGAGCTAGGGCTATGAATCCAAAAATATAGGCATCTTTTTTTTATTTTTATGGCCTATCCACTCTTACCACAATCCAACCTCTCTTTAATCCTAGTCCTACACTACACATAGAACCAAATCCCCTTGTTTTCAATGTAGTCCCTCGACCTACACCATCACCTTCCTGGGCTCTAGCATAGACTAGCCACGAAACCCTTGCCTAGGAATTACTTGGATTCTCAACTGTCACTAATTGTTATAAATGCCTTTAATTCCTCAGGTACACATGGCTTCCTTTAGCATAATTCATTAAAATAATAGAATCTTACCTGGGTACTCAAACAATTGTTACCATATGACCTTTGGTAGAAGACCAAGAATCCCCAAATGACAACCAAAAACCATGGAATATGTAAGCATGTTTCCAACTCAACACATGGCTCTCGAAGAAACACACGTAACTCAATTTTCACACTAACCTCAATATAGGTATGAGATAGGATGACATAAGAAAGGAATTAAGTTAAAGAATAACATATTATAAATTTTTTTTGGCCCCTTTGAGACCCCATGGTCCCCAAGTTTCCCTCTCTTGTGGAATCATAGCAACCCCTCTTCTCTTCATTCTTGTGTGCATCCCTTGTTTTATTATATTATTACTTTCAATGTACATTTGTTACATAATACATTGCTTGGACTTTGGCAATTCATTGCAAACATGAATATATATTTCTAATCTGAAGATCATAATTGGGCTATAATGCACGTGAAAATTGTGAGCTTGGGAATATTATTGCTAGAAAAAGCTATGCATATGTAATCATAGTTTCATAATATTTTTTGCTAATAGAGTTCTCATTTATGACAACAAGATGCCATTGATGTCAAAGGGGAGCATGAGACACTAGCAGCAAGACCATCCTTGATGATCAAAGAAGCGGTAGAACTCTTTGTGAAGTAGTATGATGACTTGCCCTTTTGCAAGTTTTCATTACATGAGGATAGGGGTGTGTTACCCACCATTTTATGGGTGATACCCCCAAGAGAAAAAATTTCTCCAAGATGGTCCTCAGCAGGTAGCCAATATCCCCTTGCAGTCACCAGCTAGCTCATTGTGCCATTTCTCTGCCACCTGAGCCAGCCATGTGGTCCCTCACCCATCTGCCATGATCATATGTTTGAAGGTGGGCCTCCAAGTATGCCTTGTCACTTGGAAATTGAGTATTGTAATTTGCTTATCATGGACACTTTTGAGCATGGATTAATGGGGGGATTCAGCGGAAAGAATGGGCTAGGTCTATGCTCTTGTCCCCTAGACCCCTTTTGGGTATTAACCTTGGATTCTAGTCCCGTGGGATCTCTTTTACTGACCATTTGGCTCTAGGGATGGTATTTCATGGGAAACCCCGATTTTGGTTGCGTGGTCCCACTCCCTTATCCACTTATATTACCCTCTTTCCACTCATTATTATCCCATTCATCATTTCTCCCACCTAGGTCCACACTCCTCCATTGGGTCCACATAGGGTTAGCATACCCCTTCCCCTTACCCACACCTTGGGTCATGGCTTGGAATGAAGCCCGGAGGTTGATGCAGCTAAAAGAAAGATAAAAGCATTTATGGCCACACTCAACATGAAACTGTACCACAAAATGAAAAAGATGGTCGAGACAAACACATTTAGCACGTGGGAAAAGGCTAATCCGTGAGCTCTACCCCATCATCATGGTCATCACCCTGGTTCCTACAGGTTCTATTAACCTCCTTCATCATATAGGAACCCATGATTGTCCCAATCCCTTGTCGGCAATGAACCGCCCCACCTTAAAAGGGGGTATTCACTGCTACATCTCATACATCATGCTTTTACCCCTTGAGCCCCGAGCAATTAATCAAAGAAAATCATAAAAAGGCAAAAGGCATATAAGGAAGGGTGGAAAAATCAAGTTTGGGGCACCTCATGTACCATGATTTCTCCCTCCTATACATTATAAACCCAAGTTTGGGTTTCCCTCTTATTAGCTACCCTTGTACCCCAGCATGTGACCTAGGGTTGCGCCTTCTCATCCCCTACTTTATTCTCCTATATTCACATGCTACCACCTTTTGAAGGATGTACCTTGACTATATTATCCCCTTTAGAAGAAGAAACCACCTAATAGGATTATTGTTTAACCCCATTTGGAGTTTAGGAGACATTGGCACATCTCGAAGCCCATTAAGGAAGGGCAAGCCATTATGAAGTCCCCAAATTTGGTAAACTCATTACTCAATCTCTCAAATGACTTATTGTACTGAAAGGCTAGGGGACACATTGGATCTTATGCAGGATTGTAGATGGTCTCCATTTTGGGTTTGGTCTCCCTAAATGGGGTCCTAATCCTTCAAAGGGCTACATTGGCGCTTGTAGGGTGTGCGTTGAGAGCCATGGGCCTCCACATCAGCAAAAAGCACTCCATGGATCCCCACAGGCATTCAGAGATTGCTCGTGGTTCACTTATTGGACGACGAAGGTGCACCAGTCCACATGCCCAGCTGGCCCCAGATTTGCGCGATGATGTGGCATCACCTACACCATTATCGTGGCCCTTGTAGGCGATCTACAGGCATCTTTGATTTGTTTGGAGATCCATGAGGACACTTGTGTACCCCCACATGTCATTTGGAGCACCATGGGTTATTACAAGGGGCCAACCCCTTGTCCACTGCTTTTTAGGGTCCTACTCTTCATTGTGGCACCAATGGACCTCGTTAGGCCTCTTAGAGGGCCCTGCAACATGCATAGACTATTATTTGATCTCTTGAGAGGCTTACTTTTTTATTTATGAGCTAGTTAGGTGGGTTTGTCACCAAAAGTTGAATTATTAGAACATTATTTTATTTTTGGGGCTTATGTAGGCCAAGGAGGCTAATTCGAACTCCTAATTTGTGTATAAATACAAGTGAGATGAGCTCATATTTTCATCATCACTTTGGATTGGATCTCTCTATTCTTTAGAGAAATTCACACTTTTTCTGGAGGATGAATTGGAGCTTTATGGATATATTCCCTTGGAGCTTCTCTCTTGTCAATTGTGAATGGTTGGATATATTCTGTTACATGTAAGCACATTTTTTTAATGTTATTCTTGTTTTACTTTGTCATATACATTGGACTGGGATTTTTGTTGTGTTAGGGCTAATTGTTGCATGCATTTACTGCTTAAAATTGTGGAATTTTGCCTCTATTATAGCATCTCTCAATGTTTGGGCCATGTAATATGAACAATATCTTCTAGGGGTAATTATATCAAATAATTTTACCTTGATAAGCCACTTTGCACATCAAAGTATAAAAGCTACAAGATTGCTTCCCCTTGACCTAGAAGGCTATACAAGTGGTCTTAAGGCCTCCTTGACTGGGATTCAAGAAATCCTACTAATATTCATCATAGACTTCATTCTCCCAAAGATTAAGCCACTAATCTACCAAAAGGTGATCACAAAAAATCACATTCTTTGACCTTCTTCTAGGTCCAACCAAATTGGGGCACATAGGGAATCAATTTACTAACAAGCTAACAATCCAAAAGTTCAATCTCCTAGGGTTTCCTGCACTAGTGTTTCCTCAAACTCTCCTGCAATCTTGAAGTCATTTCGATGGTGGAGTTGGGAGAAAATCCAAGCCCTAGCTCCAGGATCAAACATTGCATTAGCATCCCCAAGGTCGGTACCTCATAGGATCAAACCAACACCTTGAAGTGAAAATTATTTCTTTGATCCTCTCCCCACTTTGTCTAGGGCGAGAACATCATTGGTTGATGTACTCATTCCCCCTAATCTAGACCGGGTCCACTTGGTCTCATGTGGCCCCATTCCTTTGAAAGACAATTCTTCAAGAACCATCCTGGATACCAATTACAATAAGGATTTTAGGGATTGGGAAGTTCCTTCATAATTTATATCCCATAAACCTAACCCTTGAATCCTCCTTTCATTTCCCCAGAAGACATTGTACTTTTCTTAGAAAGAAAGCAAGCCTTATCCTTCTAACTCTTCTGGGAAAGGGATTATTTGGGTGACTCCACATCATTTCACCGACTTATCCTTCATCAGTGACTCCATAATATACTGGGTCTCCTCCCATCGGTGAAAGGCCATAAATATAAGGCAGCCTTATTTGAGGTGACATAAGAAAGGAGTTAAGTTAAAGAATAACATATTATAATTTGTTTTTGGCCCCCTTGAGACCCCTTGGTTCCCAGGATTCCCTCTCTTGTGGAATCATAGCAACCCCACTTCTCTTCATTCATGTGTGCATCCATTGTTTTATTAGATTATTACTTTCAATGTACAGTTGTTACACAATACATTGCTTGGACTTTGGCAACTCATTGCAAACATGAATATATATTGCTAATCTGAAGATCATAATTGGGCTATAATGCACGTGAAAATTGTGAGTGTGGTAATATCATTGCTAGAAAAAACTATGCATATGTAATCATAGTTTTATAATATTTTTTTCTAATAGATTTCTCATTTATGACAACAAGATGTCATTGATGTCAAAGGGGAGCATGAGACACTAGCAGCAAAACCATCTTTAATGATCGAAGAAGCGGTAGGACTCTTCGTGAAGTAGTATGACGACTTGTCCTTTGGAAAGGTTTCATTACATGAGGATAGGGGTGTGTTACCCACCATTTTGTGGGTGATATCCCTAGGAGAATTTTTTTCTCCAAGATGGTCCTCAGCAAGCAGCCTACAACCCCTTGCATGTGAAAATTCTATCACTGCAGCAACTGATTTACTTTTCCTACTTATTTCACCATAAGTTATTTCATGAAATTACTTCAACAAACATTAAAATAAATACTGTTGTAGATATCACATCGTAATACAGAAACACACATATGCACAAGAATCAACACATTGACACAATTATTTTGGTTTAATGTCCCCGGAAAAACCCAATGTGGGAAAACTGGTGCAGCAAGGGAGGATTTTATTATTCAGCAATTTTCTAGTACAACAGGTGCCAAACTGGCTTACCCACAGATAGACAAATTCTCCAGCAATTCTACTGAAGTCAGCGTAGGCCCTACTGATCTCTGTGTCAGCCTGAAACCCTCTGCATCAGCCTGAAACCCTCTGCGTCACTCCTGCAACCTCTACGTGGATGACGCAGGCCTTGCTCGTTCTATGCAGTCTCTGTTGCCTTGCGTGGCTTCCTCTGGCCCCTGCGTCTGCCTCTTCTGCCTCTCCGTTGATCTCCCATCTCTTTGTTCCGTACTTGCTGCTTCCTGACTGCCCTCCAGACCACTGGTTCAATTTCTCAGCCAACCCCGCTCCAGAAATTGAACTGACTGGTCTCCCTCAATGTGTTCTCCAAGTGAGCCTCAAGCCTCCTCTTATACTTTTCTCGTTGACAAATCAACGACCAAGATTAAGTCCCTAATCAACGACTAAGATTAGATATGGCTTGATCCATGTCTTTTGGACCATTCTAACACAGTTTCATATTAATACACATTAATATTTTATTTTCCCTAAGTTTAGACTTAGGGACTCCATTAAAATTATTAATTATTTTATTATCTCCTGAACTGTTTAGAATCTACCCAAACCCTTTCTGGTTATTGGATATCGCATGTGCCCCAACCTCTCCACCAAATTTCGTGACTAGAGCACATCAGATACTACCCCAAATCAACATTGTAGTCACTAGCTAGCTCATTGTGCCATTTCTCTACCACCTGAGCCAGCCATGTGGTCCCTCACCCATCTGCCATGATTG
The DNA here is from genome assembly GCA_031772625.1 of Pinus tabuliformis. Lineage (NCBI taxonomy): Eukaryota > Viridiplantae > Streptophyta > Pinopsida > Pinales > Pinaceae > Pinus > Pinus tabuliformis. The sequence goes on from CM062811.1 coordinate 759,978,115, forward strand.
TATGTTTGAAGGTGGGCCTCAAGGTATGCCTTGTCATTTGGAAATTGAGTATTGTAGTTTGCTTATCATGGACACTTCTGGGCACGGATTAATGGGGGGATTCAGTAGAAAGAATGGGATAGGTCTCTACTCTTGTCCCCTAGACCTCTTTTGGGTATTAACCTTGGATTCTAGTCCCGTGGGATCTCTTTTACTGACCATTTGGCTCTAGGGATGGTATTTCATGGGAATCCTTGATTTTGGTTGCGTTGTCTTGCTCCCTTATCCACTTATATTACCCTCTTTCCACTCATTATTACCCCATTCATCATTTCACCCACCTTGGGTCATGCCCTCTTAGAATAGATGCATTATTGTCTATTAGGTCATGAATTCATTAACAGTTCATTTACTAATCAAAACATGATGAGAGCCACAATCAAAGTTTGTCATAAACCATGCTTATAACAAGGACATAACCAATAAAAATAACAATGATAGAACAACTGTTAAAACCACATATTAACAAGTACATTTACACATAAAATAAAAGAGGAAAAGAACTTTTGTTAACATATGAAAAAGCCAACCAAGCCAGGGACTTCCACTACCACCCGACCATAGATTGGGCTGAACCAAATATTTCTTTTAGCCAATAACCCCCATGCCATATTCCAGGCATGAATGTCGGACTTACAACAAAACAACCAGGGCTTCCTCAGGCTTTACCACAATCCACCAAGGGATTCCTAGGTCTAAGCCCTCATTTATACAACCAGGCTTTACCGCAATCCTGTCAAGGGATTCCTAGGCCCAAGCAAGAAACATACACTACTAGGCTTTACCATACTCCCACCATATATCGATCCAGGGATCACTAGGCCTATACAAGCATGGATGCCTTCGGGTCTCTCGACCTAAACTGTGAGGAATTTGTCTGTCTCCACCTCTAGGCTTTACCGTATATCCCGTCATTCACTAGTTGAGGATTCCTAGGCCCAACGAGGCTCCACACTCTAGAATTTACTATGTATCCCACCATTCACTTGAGGATTCCTAGGCCCAACGAGGGTATAGACAATCACGCTTTACTGCAACCCACCTTCACCGGTCTAGGGATTCCTAGGCATTGTGTTTCCTGTTGACACCACCCCACTAAGTTTCGAAACCATCTAACAATCCAAATCAACCAAGTAAGAGAAGCCCCATCATGCCATGGCTGTCTGGAAATTACAAGGCAAGGTTGAAAACCACTTTTACACCTGGATAAACTCATGCCAATGATAGCAAGAGAATCAAGTACACACACGCATGCCAAAACTAGAAAGGAAATCATATATGCAACTCGATACTTGCAAGTAATCCCATTGTAGCTGCTAGATCCCGCTCTTCCTTTCTTGATCTTTGCTTACCTTTGCTTTCTTGTCCTTCCTTTGCCTTCCTTCCTCCAATGTTAGAATGCTCCAAGAATGCTTTAAGTGTCCAAGAGTATGAGAGAGTAGAGAGAATAGAGAGAGAGCTCCAACC